>NIVC01000288.1:57500-292505 GCA_002269645.1 Macrostomum lignano | reverse complement strand
TATACATGTATTCTGGTTTAGAAGTCCAATGTTTTGCTTGGGTTTTGGCCTTGCTGGCTAGGCATGAAATATGTAATCGGTGCAGTGCTCTTCAATTTATATGATGCCATCCTTTTGCAGACGAACAGAAGCTGAGCTTGACGAGCTGCACTCAGAGTTCCGTTGCTTTCGGCGGCGTCTGCACCAGAGCTATCGATAACAACACCAACCAAGCATGGAGCTCTGGTTCATGCACCCATACTGATGGAGGAATCCCGAACCAGTGGTGGGAGGCCCAGCTTCTGCGACAGTCCATTGTTTCTCACGTTGTCATCTACAACAGGCAGAAAGCCTCAAATCGGTTGAACAACTTTGAGCTGCTTGTGGACGGCGTCCAATGCCACAGCGTCAACGTGTCGGTGCCGTTCTTTGTTGGCAACTTCACCTGCCAGATGGCCGGATCTAGCATTCGAGTCCAGAGTCGCCGTAGCGATGCTCTCACGCTGTGCGAGTTCGAGGCATACGGGATTTACTTTCCTTGACTGGTTGAGTGATTCAGTGAGTGTATTAATGAGCGAGTAAGTGACAAGGCAATGATCGATTACGATACGAATTCAGACTTTGAGCTAAGCTTTAATTAAGTAATCAAACTTTTCGCTGAGCTGAACTACGAGTAGTTGACATTCCGAGTAGGCAATTATTGATATAAGTACTTCGTAATTCCACCATTTCGACAAATTGGAACTTTTTCTGAAAAATGTTTGACACATTTTGTGTGCAGAAAACCTTTTCTGTTTCCGAAGAATACACATTTCCAATCCGAATTGAAAAAGGATTTAGCTCCTAGCAAACGAGTTGCTGATGTTGCCAATATTCCTGTTTATCACTAATATCGCTTGTGCTTTTTATCCAGCAGTGCACTTTCGATTTAGAAAACTTAAACAAATAGAAACATTTGTTTTCATCGATGGCTTGACTGCAAATTGTCAAATACTTGCAATGATATTCCAGAATAGTTGCAGTCGTCCTGATCTCAAAATCTGCAAAGGTTCTACTCCCAGTAGCATGCATGCAGTCCAGAAATGAGAAAAAAATTTTTGGAATGTCTCTCGACCTAGCTGAGCTGGCCGCTTATCAAGACGCGACTTAAAATTTGAAACCAGGAAAGCCAAATCTGGCCCTTCAGCCCGATTCTCTGGAACTTGGTCATGAACGAGTTGCTCAGCAGCCCGCTTCCGGATCCGGTTCAGGAAATCGGCTACACGTGGACCATCACCCTCGGTTCATCCACCTTGCCGAACGCTGGGCACTCAGCTGCGGTCTCACGCTCCCTGCTCGAGTCTAAACCGTGGCTATCATGCTCACCAGCTAATGATACTAGAGGATGGAACCGCTCTCCATCTGAGGCAAACCCGTTGACATAGAGAAACAAACCAGATGTCTGGGCGTCACCATTGACCATTAGGTTGCGCTGGACCCCACATGTCCAAACTAAGCCCGCAAAGCTTTCGTGACTCTAGTGCAGATCCACAGAGCTTTCGGTGCCACCTGGGGCCTCACCCCCTGATTTGATGGATTTACACTTGCCATTGTGAGACCAGCCATCTTCCCTGCCGTTTTTATTTGGAAAAGGGGTTATTGAAGCTCTTAACAAGGTGCAAGGCCGCACTCGCTGAGCTCCAACGGGGTGTCAATAAAGTATAATCCAAGACACCTGACCTTGAGTTAGGTGATAGAAACTCATTACGATTTTCCGACCATATGCTTATTTGCGAGAGGCAAAAGCCTGGCAGCTATACATTTTACATTTTTCAGTTGTGACAGATGCGACAGCTGCATTACTAACGACTCTAATATGCAATACTAGCGAGAAAAAAACAGACAGCAGATGCATTTTAATTGCTCAAGCATATACTCTATCCTGGAGAATAAAGTATCTGATAGCCTACAATTCAGTATATAAATGCTCTGTAAAATGGAGTATTAACTGCTCCAATGAAAAAATTATTGGCAGAGGAGTGCAACCCCAACTCAAATTTTTAACGCAGATCAGCCTCAAGCGGAATTAAATTGCTTTTAGCCACAAAATTTTAATGAGAAAATTTGTCGTAACACGTACAATGTCAATACAACTCCGTGACCCATGTACAGTACCTTGCGGGAAGAAGGGCTCAGCAAGTCAGAGAAATATCTACTTATTTAGTCACCGCAAACCAATAGAAATAGCAGTGGGAAGGAAGCCTTTATTTTTTGCATGGTCCTCAGTTTCCATGGTAGCGAAAAGAGATTTGCGTACATCCCAAAACGGATAAATGTTGTCTGATATACGGATGCGATAAACTGAAAAAATAGAATAATTCGCTGTGGCCTGCAAGTCAATAGCTCCGTTTCAAACTTCTAATTGTAACCTAGCAATGAGCCGGATTCTCAGCTTCCTATCGGCAGTGCTCATGTCTTCTGCTCTGGTGAGCAGCGCGGCCAGATTCGAGCTGCAGCTCGGTGACGCAGTCAAGCGAACTCTCCCAGTCGCGTTTGAAGTCGCTCAAAGCTTCAACCAGCGTCACTGCTCTTAGCTGTGCTCTCAAATAGCCGAGTGCTTCGGATTCTACTCGGTGCAGAACAAGGCGGGACCCTGCGGACTGTTCAACGCGACCGCCTTCTACTGGAAGAGCTCGTGGACATCCGCCGGATCGGAGCAGCAGTTTGACGTCTTCGTGATTGATGGCAGTAAGTATCAATCAGCTTCTTTAAACCTGCATGATTGCCAGAGGTACACCATGTGATGATCGCATTATATGATCACAAAAGGTTGTTGCGGTTGCCTGAAGTGTGCTTAGAGTGGCCCTTATAAGGAATTTAAAATAGACACACAAGAGTCTCAAGGTTCAATGTGCATGCATAGCTAGCATGTCTTTTCCGCAGAGACGCAAGAGCTTTTTAAATTTGTTTTTGTAGCTTTTTCCTCAATCCCCTATCTGTCCAGTATCCCCTATCTAACAGTAGGAGCTGAAAAACTATCTCTATTAATTATATATAAAGCAGTACTGCATGGGCTCTTTCCATTTGTTTCGCGGTGGCCAGTGCTGAAACAGTATAGCGTTTGTTTTATAGACGTTTTATCAGGCTCATTTCAGCAATAAGGATTATTAATGGCAAGGGGGATGGGAGACAGAAATGTGCACAGATCCCCTAGAAGACATTGACTTGTTGATTCTTAGCAGATCTTGTCTATCTTCTTGGGTTGCTGCGCAAGTAATTGCAAGAACGTCCAAGATCTTTGCTATAATAATACTTAGGTAAACTTACCAGGTCTGGGCGACTTGCTACATCGTACAAGATCTTAGCTTTTATATCCTTTTATAGCTTCGAATCGCATATTTTTTTATTTATTGTCCTATTTTGTCATAAAATAAAATATAGTTCAGTTAGAACACTTTAGCCAAATGAATAACGAAAAAATGTACCTCCCATCTTAGAAGATCCTGCAAGAACCGAGCAGATTGAGAAGATCTGCTAAGAATGGCACAGAGACAAGATCTGCTAAGTTTGAGAAACAGAATGTCCAAGCATGGGAAGCAGTCGCACGTATTCGCATATACAGTATCAGTGTAGCTCTTGATTATCTATTCACATAATGACACAGCTGGATATACTTGTAACCCTCTAGACAGGGTTGACCCTGGTGCGTGTCTTGATGGCACCATGATGAGCCATGTTCGAGCAGAAAATAGCCCAAAAATGTTTGCTTATTTCTGGATTGTTATGCTACTGGAAGTAGTAGCTAGCAGATTGTCAGATCAGGAAGATTTCTAACTATCCCGGAATATCAATTATTTCAGACTGGACAGTACGGCAGCTCTCCATCTCCAACTGCAGCCAGAGCTCAGTGCTATACTCGGCAGTTTGTAGTCGAACTATCGATGGAAACAATAATCCAAGTTATTCTGCAGGATCCTGCACGCACACGGACCAATTTCCCAATCAATGGTGGGAGGCTGAATTGCTTCAACCGTCAATTGTCACGCACGTGGTCCTGTACAACCGCCAGGATTGCTGTGTCGAGCGGCTTAACAACTTCTCCTTGTTGGTGAACGATGCCGTATGCGCCCAGGTAAGCCGATCGACACCATTCTCAGTTGGCAACTTCTCCTGGCTGGGCGCTGGCAGCAGAATTCGGATTGAGAATAACCTGAACGATGCGCTTTGCATTTGCGAGTTTGAAGCGTTCGGCATCTATTTTCCTTGAGAATTCTGAGTCGACAAATGTAAGAAATGCAGGATAGGAAGTTGTCAGTTTTTAGTACCTTCTGGTTTTCTGAATTGCAAACAAAGTATGTGCTTTTAACATTACATCGACGGATAAAGAAGTCATACATGTACGTCGTCTGAACGTCGATGTAATTTAAAAGTACATAAATGTCATCGACGTAGGATTGCTGTAGAGGATTACTGCAAACAGAGAATAGGCTTCTGGGGCGTACAACAAAGTCTCTGCTGCATGAAACCCCTGTAGTAAAAAATCAAGTTAAAACTTCTGTTCCTTTGCTATACTATATAGTCACGCAATCTCGTTAATTTTTCTCGATAGAGATGGCTAGATGTTGTAGCTGGATAGGATCGTTTCTTAGAAGTTATTGTTTTTTAAGGAAACAAATCCACACGCTGCATGGTCATGTTTTGAAAGGTTAACTATTAGTTTTCCATTCTTTTGAACTTATTATAGGCAATCTCTGTAGCATGAGTTCTGATCAAATTTTTGACGATCTTCAACTTAAAAATGATATTGTGATGTACTTCATGGAGGTTAGTTATACTGGTCTGCAGACTTTGTTCAACGATCCCTTGACTGTCGCTCTGATTTAATTAAAAGACTAAAGGCCAATTAAAAGACTAAAAGACAAATTACATGTTGTTATTTTTACATGTAATCTTATGAACCTCTAGCTAATCATATCTAACTTAATCTATAGCCAAGTTAATCGAAGTTTGTTTTACTCATAGTACATCTCAAAATGAAAAGGTTGGATTATTTACCGAAGCCTTTTTGAAGCGTACAACATGTATGATTTGTCTTTTTTCACTCGCCCTTCTTTCATGTTCTAGCATTGTCTTGTGACGCGTAAAGACAAACTAGAAGTTCTTTTTTCGTCAGAGCATGTTACAATAGCTGCAGGCAATTGGCAGTTTAAATTGAATTTTTATTTAATATTTTCCTTTATAACGAAAATATCGACGATTTGTTTCAATATTCTAATGAATAAATGCAACCGTAAAAGCTAAGAAGTAAATAAACGAGCCATCTGACACGCCCTGCTCTATGACCTTGCATGCGAGGCTGCGTTGGTAGTGGTAGTAGTAGTAGTAGTAGTAGTAGTAGTAGTAGTAGTAGTAGTAGTAGTAGTAGTAGTAGTAGTAGTAGTAGTAGTAGTAGTAGTAGTAGTAGTAGTAGTAGTAGTAGTAGTAGTAGTAGTAGTAGTAGTAGTAGTAGTAGTAGTAGTAGTAGTAGTAGTAGTAGTAGTAGTAGTAGTAGTAGTAGTAGTAGTAGCAGTAGTAGTAGTAGCAGTAGTAGTAGTAGTAGTAGTAGTAGTAGCAGTAGTAGTAGTAGTAGTAGTAGTAGTAGTAGTAGTAGTAGTAGTAGTAGTAGTAGTAGTAGTAGTAGTAGTAGTAGTAGTAGTAGTAGTAGTAGTAGTAGTAGTAGTAGTAGTAGTAGTAGTAGTAGTTGTTGTTGTTGTTGTTGTTGTTGTTGTTGTTGTTGTGTGCGTGTGTTATCGGGACGAGTCTCCGAGATCAGGCCAACCATTCCGGGTGGGCCTTCCTCAGGAACTCAAACATCATCATTTCCCTTCCGTAGTCTTTCCTTCCAGTGAGTCCGAGCTCTAGCCGGAGGCAGTCCCATCTGGGGCAGAGAAACCAGTAGTCTTTGTCTGGAATTTCACCGCAGTCTGGGCATGGTTGAGGCTCCTCTAGCCCGATCTTCTGGCGCTGACACTGAGTTCTTCCTGCCGAAGTTGCCGGGGTCTCGGACGGTGCTGTAGATCTCAGCCAGTCGGTGGTCTCTCGTGGTCGGCTTCCAACGATTTCTGACTTGTCTATCGAGAGCTTCGAATTCGATCGGGATCGTGCTTTGGTCCAGAAGAGTCCCCTTCCGGGCCAGGACGTCGGCGTGCTCGTTTCCCGTGATATCGACGTGGCCTGGAATCCATTGGAGGTGGATCTTGCATTGGGAACTAAGACTCCTGTCTCTCAATCAGGAGGAAATGGGATCGATTCCTGGAGAGCTTCTCCTTGGCGACGGCCAGGACGGCGGATTTGCTATCGGTCAGGATGAGGGCGCTTTCCGGAGATTCCTCCTCGATCAGGTCAAGGGCTAGATGGAGGGCTCTTCTCTCTGCTGCCAAGGAGCTACTAAATTCGCCCGCAGCTGCAATCTTAGACTTCTCCGCGCCGTTGATCCAGGCCACACAGGCCGCGCCTCCATTCTTTCCGAGTCCGTCCACCGAGCCGTCCGAGTAGATAGTAAGGTCCACTGGTCCGATGCTGCGGATGGTCTCCAGGGCCTCTTCTTTGATGAGGGGGTCGGGCAGGAGTGCTCGTTCCAACTCCTGTTGAGGACTTTTAGCCATCTCAGGCGGGCGTTAGCTGAGAGATTTTTTAAGAACCTAATTTCGACGCCGTCCACTCCTCCTTTCTTGTTTGGGTCCATCTGACCTAGGGCGTCCTCGAATTCCTCCAAGACAAATGGGCTTTCGAATTCGGGGCCCTCTTTGTAGTCGCTGAGTCTGCGGGCCACCTCGACATGTTTTTCCGCTCGTCCTTGCCAAGTTGGATTGTACTGTTTTGGGCGTATAACTGCGCGAAAACCGTCGCCTTTTCGCGGTCGGTTCTCACTTCCCGATTCTGTGTGATTATGTTCTGGTTCGGGGGGGGCGGTGTCCTTCGAAGCGTACATGGATTTGATGGTTTTCCAGGTCGCATGGCCGTCCTCTTCCTCGCTGAGGCTGTTGACGTGCTCTTTCCAGTGTTGCCTTCTCTTGGCGTTGATCTCGTCGGAGATTTTCTGGTTGGCCTCACCCCACTGGGTTCTTCCCTTGGGCGTGTCCCTCGGGCAGTTGTCCCTGGTGATTTGGAGTTCAGTGAGTTCTTCGTCCCAGAATGGTTTATATTTGCCACCGATCTTCTTCAGGGGGACGCTGTTCGCGGCCGCTTTGTTGTTGTTGTTATTGTTGTTAACTTTAGTCGAAATACGTTGCATTTTTCCGTTACCGTTCATATGCCTACTGAACATGTACACGAGCTATTTGACCATTTTTCTGATATTATTCTTATCACATAACAGCCTTTGGGTCGTAAAGCATGGACATCAGGGAGGACGTCCATGACTTGGAAGCATCTATTCATCTCACAGCCAGGAATGAGGCAATTCTGCTCATTCCGCTCACTCCTGAGCACATACAAGCGCGCCAATGCTGTACGCAGACGTACTCATAAATACACTCAGGGTGTTCAGCGGCCCTGACTTTCAAATCATCAACTTTCTAACCCAGCTTGAGAGTTGGCCACAGTCCCCAGGTCAAATTTTTGTGCACATATTGCCGCGCACGGGATGGAAACAGGTATAGATCGAGGTTGTAGGGCGAGAGTCAGACGCGTTTTATCGCTGGGCTGCTATCTGCTCCGCTTCATATGCCTAACTTTTGCATAACATGGCACGGACGTATGGTAACTTCCTGGCACGTATGTCTAATGTACTTTTACTACTGATGTATCACGTATAGCCGGTAGCGTATACAGTATTATCTACTGCAAGTAGCGTACACTGTATGTGTATCTCAGGTCTGAGTTATTATTTGGCACTATTGACTATCTCTAACATTTATTAATTACTCCTATGGAGAATGTCTCTCAGTCAGGGCGTTTCACAGGATCAGAGAGTCACGGCTGTGATACAATGACCTTCTCTGATAAATTCTCCCAATGACCTAAGGAAATGAATAAAGTCTGTTTCAAAAGCTGGGAAAGTATTGGGAAAGTAAAGTACTCGATCGCTTTAATTTTAGCGATCGAGTTGAAAAGTCGACAAAAAGTTTTTTCAAATGTTTGGAATGTTGGAACGTTGTTTTTGACCTCTCAGTTTCTGGCCTTCTATTTATACTACATTTTGGAAAAGATTCTAACAATTTTTTTGTAAAATGTGATTTTAATAGCTCGTACATTACATTATAAAAGATTTAGCGGAAATTTGAAATACAGTAATTTCTAAGAAAGCAGAAGCTATACTGTACTTCCAAGAAAGAGAGCAGTATAACTATTTATAACTTTGTTGGATGCTTGACTGCCTCAACAGCGTCGCGATGTGTTTCAAAACCTTCTCTCGTTGTTATACTAATTACTTGTAGTTAGTGTTTACTGTTAACGAAAACTGTATTTGGCCAAGCAATATTCAAACACGCATAATTTATTGACAGGATCCTGCGGAAAATTCCCTTAGTACATTTTTCATTTATCCCAGATTTTAAGCGAGAAAATACACGGTGACAATAATTGTGGAATAATATCGGGAATAATGAGTAATATTGGTAATATTCCAAAAGAACAGGACAAATATAACAAATTTCAACCAGTTTTTCTCAACAAATTTCAACTTTCGTCAAACCGGTAAAAACCTGAAGTACTTGTATAAAAAATTGTAAACTCGACATGTCGAAAAATTTTTGCTTAGACAAAGGTTTGATTACTCAATTAGAGCTTCTCTCAAAGTCTGAATTCTTATCGCAATCGATTTTTGACTCGTCAACTCGCTAAATAATTAACACACGCACTGAATCACTCGAACCAGTCAAGGAAGGTAATTCCCGTATGCCTCGAACTCGCACAGCGTGAGAGCATCGCTACGGCGACTCTGGACTCGAATCCTGGATCCGGCCATCTGGCAGGTGAAGTTGCCAACAGAGAACGGCACCGACACGCTGACACTGCGGCACTGGACGCCGTCCACAAGCAGCTCAAAGTTGTTCAACCGCTCTGCACAGCAATCCTGCCTGTTGTAGATGACTACGTGAGAAACAATGGACTGCCGCAGAAGCTGGGCCTCCCACCACTGGTTCGGGATTTCGCCAGTATGACTGCATGAACCAGACCTCCACGCTTGGTTCGTGTTGCCATCGATGGCTCTGGTGCAGACGCCGCGGTAACCAAGGGAACTCTGAGAACATCTTGTCAAGCTCAGCTTCTTTTTGTCTGCAAAAAGACAGCATGTATATAAATTTAAGAACGCTGCACCAATTGACACATCCATATTTCGTCCCTAGCAAACAAGGCCAAGACCCAAGCAAAACAGGAAGAGTTTTCTTGGCACATGTTGTTCTCGTTGTCATGTTCTTGTTCTTGTAGTTGGACTTCAAAACAGCGCAACTGCTGAAGTAGTTTTTGCGACGCAATAACCGTTAAGTTGAAGAAAAACGCTTACGTTACTGAGAGGCTGAGCTCCATGCTCTTACCACTACACCTAGGTTTGTTTTGCATGTAGGCTAGTGATGAGCACGAGCCGACACTTACCGACATCAACCACGAAGATGTCAAACTGATGCTCCGATCCGGCGGATGTCCACGAGCTCTTCCAGTAGAAGGCGGTCGCGTTGAACAGTCCGCAGGGTCCCGCCTTGTTCTGCACCGAGTAGAATCCGAAGCACTCGGCTATTTGTGAGCACAGCTGAGAGCAGTGACGCTGGTTGAAGCTGTGCGCGACTTCAAACGCGACTGGGTGAGTTCGGTTGACTGCGGCACCGAGCTGGAGCTCGAATCTGGCCGCGCTGCTCACCAGAGCAGAAGAAACGATAGCTGTGATGAGGCTCAGAAGCTGAGCAGAGGCTCTCATTGAAGACTGCATTTCCTACACAGTGAGGGAGATATGGTTTCCTAATTGTGCAGGCGCGTTTCCAACCGGTAGTTTAAACCTTTTCGTGTATGCTCAAAGGCTTTTTGTTTTACCATAGCAACGAAATGCGATAGCATGCCTAGGAGTGAAAATTTCTTTGCCTTTCGAGTAGCACAGCTTGTGGCTGCTGAGCCTCCGTTGGCAAACAAAATTTTTGCGCAGCTTCTCTTCTTTCAAGGACTTTTACTAATTGCCTCGTCTGCCTTTTTTCCAGAGAGCTCTTTTTCTCCTGCAGGCAAAGTTTTTTGTAAGTGTCGGTAAACTGCATATTTTAACTTGACAACGGAATAGGTAGAATTTCCTCACTGGTTGTGGGAAAATTTCGCAGAAGGTCGCGGTATGCTTTTACATCGACACAATGGCAATTATTTTTTACCATTATCTTATAATTGCTCCCCATGTGGTTTCCCGATTTCATCATGTGAATTTTTTTTGCCTTAGAGTGAATTGGGTGGCATAATGACATCTGCGTTGAGCATAATACAGAAACATATAATTACAATGCCCTTCTAAAATTATGAAATATATTGCATATTTTTGCAATCTCAGTCACATACTAAATAATCTACTATTGCGTCGTGGCGGCCCCAAATATTCTGCCAATATTGATTTTCGAAGCAGTAAAAGTAGTGGATCCGTCCATCAGTGATTGACTTTCCATTAGCGGGGGCTGTAGCCCGGTGGTCCAGCGCGGCGCTCTGATATGCCAGCGGCCCAGGCTCGACTCCAAGTGCAGTCACATTAATTTGGGGCTGAATTCGAATCTCAGCTTGGGTCTGATCGTGCAATTAACGCCATTCAGTGCCAACCCCCAAGGCACAGTGAAGTGTACATGCCTAACGATAAATAAAGTTTGGGCCGCTGTACACTCCTAGCGGAGTGGAGCGAGCGTCTATCTCGGCGGTCTGGTTCACGGCGTCCGCGAAGATTTGCGGCATCGCTGCGGGCTTGCCTGGACTGCCTTTTGTTCTGTGAGGGCAGTTCTGCAGTCAAAGGCCCTACCCGACCGCCAGAGGGCGGCGCTGTTTCAGGCAGTGATCGAGATCGTCCTGCTGTACAACGCCGAGACGTGGACGCTGACAGAGTCGCTCGAGCAACAAGCTGACGCGGCGCATGCTGGCCTGCTGCGTGCGGCCTTCAATATCTGCTACGAGCGAGTGACCTGTTGTGCCGTCGGCGATTCCAGCTGGCAGGCCACATCATCCGCGCCGAGTCCTACTGCCCACAGCCGGTGCAGGAGGTGCTGCTGCTGACGCTGCAGGCACCCTACCCGCGGGGCAGGTTCGCACTCGGTGTTTCGTCCACTTCCTACTGGCTGCGGATACGGCCTGGCCCTGAGGCGCGCCCTGTGATGCTGAACGCGTATTCTGTTGCTGTTGAGTGAGTGTTTGCCTCCTGTGCGTATGACTGCGTACGTATCCGCGCGCTTGTATTTATGTTCGACATCCTACTCAGGGAATGTCGGGGGAACGGGCAGTAATGCAAAGTCGCTTAAAGTGCGCCAGGGTGCAAACAACCCCCTGTCTCTAATAAAATAATTTCGTTCGCCTATTAAATTGTTTTTTTTTCGTAGCGAGTAAAGGTTCGTTGGCAACAGCATCAAATGAGGCTCCAATTTCGAAAGAGTGATATATAAACACACAAAGAATATTTGCAAGTCACTGGAAAAAAATATGATGACGTAAAAATTGGCCTCATTCGATGGTGGCTTGAACAGTAATATTCAATATTTAGATTTACTGACCACCTCTGAAACTGTCTTAGCTTCAAAAGATTTCTTCCATTTACATACAAAAAGATCTGCCAAGTTCAGCTTTTATGCTTGGCTCTTTTCAAAGATGAAAATTTCATATTACTTGTAAATACTCGTAGGTTGGTTATCAATAGTGAGCGGATAATTCTTCTAACCAACAACGCTTCCTATTTTCTCGAAAGTTTAAAAGGTAAAAAGGACTAATTTGACTAACTCGTATTAAAATATATATATTTATGATTTTCAAAAGAAACTCCTCTGAAAAATTGAACATCAAGCTAATTTGAAAGTTATAATGTTTGTTCTTTTCATTATCTCCCTGCTATTATTGCTGCAGCTATTGCGCAGGTCAAGAATCGAACCCCCAACCTTTCAGCCGCGAGCCCACGCTCTAACCACTAGGCTAAAAACCAGTCAAAGAAAGTAGATCCCGTATGCCTCAAACTCGCATATCGTGAGAGCATCTCGATCGTCTTCTGGAAGGTTTTCTTAGTCGCAGTTCGAGGCCCCCGCCTCAAGGCAACTATGTTTGGCCAATTCGTTCCAGGAATTAAAGTGCGCCATCGACGGGCACTGCAGCGTCTGTAGCAACCTTAAGCAACATGAAAACGATATTGCCTTTCTAGGTTGTCTTGTAAGGAGCTAATAGATTTGATTCTTGGTGTAATTGTCACGAAGAGTCTTGAGTGACATACCGTTTGGTCTCGTATATTTATAGTGTACAGGCTTTCCGGAAATTTCCGAAAGTTGACAATACATTATAGCAAATGAGTTATAACAAATTTACATTATTGTTTGATAGATAATAAAGTACTTTATAAATTAGGTGCGTTTCATAATAGGTTATTAGTAGCTAAAAAAAGCACGCACCAAGTAAAAATTTCAAAGTGCAAATTTTTTTTTGTAAAAAGTAAAATTAGGATCTGGATTTTCTGGGACTGAGTGGCCAAGCTGGTGAATATTAAAAGAAGCAAAACAGTGGCTAAGCCTATTGAAGGCGTCCTGTCCTCAAATCATCAGTGACATTTAGGTATTTCGAGAATCTACTTATGCAATGGTGCAACTGCTACTGCGGTGCCATTAAAACAAAGAGTCAAATAAATCATGTAACGCTATTACCTTGGCGCCATTAAAATACTTTTTTTAAAGTTAAACGTTTTTTAGTTCCCAGTGTCATTGCCTTTTTGTTGTTTTTTTTGTTGATGAAAAGAAAGGTACTATTCAGCAAAAAGCAGTATTGTTACCGAAAAATAAATATTGGTGCAATATTTTCACGAGTAAAGAAATACCGTAAATTCAGTTCGGTGAAGAGTTAAAATTATCAGCAGCAGATGTTAATATTATAATTTACGAAAACTGTCTCATCAAATCCGAAGTCAATTCAGAAATGATAATGTACGGAAATTTACCAGCTAGTAAATTTAAAAACTGTTGACAAATAGCTCCTCATGCTTATGAAACAGTATGTTCTGTTAAACATGCGCGCAATTGTGTCAATTTAGCTTAATAATGAGTTTGATTCTCGCTTCGACACTTCCTGTGTGGATCACATGAGCTCGAAAATTCAACCAATCAGTCAAGGAAAGTAAATCCCGTATGCCTCGAACTCGCACAGCGTGAGAGCATCGCTACGGCGACTCTGGACTCGAATCCTGGATCCGGCCATCTGGCAGGTGAAGTTGCCAACAGAGAACGGCACCGACACGTTGACGCTGCGGCACTGGACGCCGTCCACAAGCAGCTCAAAGTTGTTCAACCGCTCTGAGCAGCAATCCTGTCTGTTGTAGATGACTACGTGAGAAACAATGGACTGTCGCAGAAGCTGGGCCTCCCACCACTGGTTCGGGATTGCGTCAGTATGGCTGCATGAACCAGCGGCAAAGATTTGATTCGTGTTGTTGTCAAGAGCTTTGGTGCACACACCGTCGCCGCCATGCTTGGAACTCTGAGTGCAGTTTGAAATGCTCAGCTTCTGCTTGTCCGAACTGCTGTCTGCAAGGAGGGTGACATAGGGACAACTATGTAACGATGAATCTTATTCGTTTTTGCTACAGAAGGTACCTGTGCAACAGGAAAAACGTTTATCAAGGATTACTGAGCGGAAAGCTGATGGCATAATTAGTGCCTAAATTTAGTTCTAAGATTTGAATGTACATGTAGGTTTGAGATAGTCAGTGTATGTAGGATAGAAGTGAGAAGAAACTGCTGCATGTACTCACAAACATCAATCACGAAGACGTCAAACTGCTGCTCCGATCCGGCGGCTGTCCACGAGCTCTTCCAGTAGAAGGCGGTCGCGTTGAACAGTCCGCAGGGTCCCGCCTTGTTCTGCGCCGAGTAGAATCCGAAGCACTCGGCTATTTGTGAGCACAGCTGAGAGCAGTGACGCTGGTTGAAGCTGTGCGCGACTTCAAACGCGACTGGGAGAGTTCGGTTGACTGCGGCACCGAGCTGCAGCTCGAATCTGGCCGCGCTGCTCATCATAGAAGAAGAAACTATAGCTGTGATGAGGCTCAGAAGCTGAGCAGAGGACTTCAATGAAGAATGCATTTCCTACAGTGACAAAAGATGCAGCTTAGTTGTTAAGGCACGTTACTTTGCAACAGGTAGTTAAAAGCTTTTTTGCTGCAGGCCTCTGTTTTCAGTCACCGTAGGCAAATGGCTCCTCAATTATTCAGTATTTTTGAGAGGCGCAGAACCTGTGGCTTTTTGTCTGTTTCCTTCTTTGCCAAGCAAGGTCCCAACAACCCAACTTTTGTGAATGTGAGAGCCTATTGTCGTACATTCATGCTACATTGACTGACCAATAAGCTACATTTTAGTTTTTTAGCATGCATTTTACGAGAGTCGACTAAAGTCGCGTTGGGCAAGAGAGCTGAGCGCTATAGTCCGAGCTAACCTAGGCAATACAATTGGAAAAAAAGATATTGCGATTTTCTGTTATCCCTTGCTAATTTGCACGGATAATTTCCTCTGTTTCAGGTCATGCAAACTCTGACAAATATCTCTTCTATCCGGACAAGAATTACCGGAATTACCGCCGCTTTAAACTCTCTGGGTTTTTTACGCAGCCTACCCAGATGAAGCCAATCCTCCATTTTCTTCTGAAAGGTCTTGCAACCGCAGTCAAAAGCCTTGTTTTGTGAAATTGTTCATCTGTGTCAAGAAGCAACTATTTGTTGTCGAGGAGTTTAGAGTGCCATCGACTGTCACATGCAGCTGAGTTACTGCTGGATAGTGACTGGACCTCTGTACAATAAAGACGTTCTTCTACCCATCCATCAGCGACATTCGGGGCTTTTTGAGAACCTTCGAGTTCAAACAGTCCCTCCTTTGATGCTTTGGGAAGCAATCCAGACCATCGATCAGTAAGGTATGGAGAAACACCATCAGCTGAATTTATTTGCACCTTAGTGCAAGTATTTGTCGCGACCTCCAAGCGGTCAAGATGGTCGGCCGCGCTTTACTGATGCGACGGCACTACCAAGCAAGAGCAGCGGCGCGAACTTCGGCGTGTTAAGCGTCGGCGTGAACGAAATCGGCGCGTTCGGCGACGTGGTACTGCCCACCAAGCGGCTGCTGCGCTGGCCTATGCGGATCTTCTGGGCGGAGCCAGGGACCGTGAGGCTCAACTGCATCGAGCCCCAGCCGTACCACAGGGCTCAATTAGGGTCGGGACGCTGAACTGCGTCTCAAGGATCGCGCTGCAGGGGGTGTCTATCAAGGCTGATCTATCTCTTTACTGTGAGAACCTGGCGCCGGA
Source organism: Macrostomum lignano (assembly GCA_002269645.1). Taxonomy (NCBI): domain Eukaryota; kingdom Metazoa; phylum Platyhelminthes; family Macrostomidae; genus Macrostomum; species Macrostomum lignano. Next base: position 277,076 of record NIVC01000288.1, on the reverse strand, counting down.
TGAACCCTCTACTATACACATCGGTAGACCAGCGCAGCCGTGGAGGGGTTGGGGAGGTGATAATACCGAGGCTGTAGCTGTCGCTGCATCTCCCTGTCCTCTTGGCTACTTCTGGTCGACATCCGTCTTCGCAGCCGGAATGCTCGCCTGTTCTTCACGTACGTGCCCTCTGCCACCCTTCCTGATGAGGCTCAAAACTTCTTGGCGAGTGGACGTAACGGCGAAGCGTGACAGTGCAGAGGTGGTCATCCGCAGAGACCTGAATGCGATTCTGCGTAGGTCCAAGCAGTTACTGTTTGTGACACCGCGTGAGAACGGCCACACCAGAGATCTGGACGACTTCTAGAGAGGCAGGATATGGTGTTGGCCGACACCCACTTCCGCAAGCCACTGGTCGGATGCGCAAACTTCGTAGGCCGCAAGCAGAAATGGCAGAACGCACGTGGCCAGAACACAACACCAAAAGCAAGCGCTATTCGATCATGTGTTTGTACGCTTTCGTGAGCGCCGCCGCACCATCACAACGCTGGCTCTGCGGTCCGATTATCGTCTCCTCGTCTTTGATCTACGTCTTCGCAATCCGCTATTACCACCCACCAAGAGACCAATTTGCCAGTGTTTTTATCACTGCGCTCGGCGGCAAGCGTGGAGATGCCGAGTACACTGAAGTGTGTGCTAAAGTTTGAGCCGCTAAGGATCAGACAGTCTAATTGATGATGTGACCGGCCAAGCATGGGCTGCCAGTATGGCCGCACAAGCCTATGATTCGGCAAGCAATGGGAGAAATTGAAAGGCTTTGTTTGAGCAGGCGACTAACTGGCAAGGGAGAGGAGGCCTCGGCGGCTGTCTATCTGCAGTGCCAGCAGGTTGCTGTTGACGACGCCATTGAGACCGTCTCTGCCGCTGGACTTGATGCCAGAGGTCGCGTGGCCTGTTCTGTCATCAACGCTCTGACGGGGCGAAAGCGGTGCATTCCGCTAAACCTGGAAGGTGACTCGGAGGTCCAGTGCAGAAACGAACTACCATCTCGCTGCCAGACAATTTGACGCTGCCGCTGGAAATACCATTGTCGCAAGAAGAGAGTTGCAACCAGTCAGCACAACCGACGTTGTGAGGCTCGCTTAACAGTCACTGGGTTGGAAAGCGCTGCGTCCGGACGAGGTTCGAGGTGCATACGAGAATGTGGCATACACTGTGTGGCCACTGAGGTCGCCAGAGTGATGAAGAAGTAGACGGGGGCGCACGCTGGCCTGCTGTGCACCGCCTTCAAAATCGGCGACGAGTGAATGACCAATTAACGCGGCACTGTATCATCGCACTGGCCTGGTCCGTCCAAGCGATCTGTTGCGCCGCCGGCGATTTCAGCCGCGCAGAGTCGCACTGCCCACAGCATCGAGGTGCTTCTGCTGACATTGCAGGCACCCTACTGGCGGGGACAGGTGCGCACTCGGCGTTTGAGCAACTGCCTGCTGGCTGACGCTGGCACTCCGGATTCGGTCGGTGGCGTGGCGGCGTTCGTGACCTGGCCCTTATTGTGTAGTAATTGCCTTTGCTACTAAATTGATGGTTGACTTTTCGTTTGCAACTGCAACATCGATTCTGCAAAGATCGCCGATTGAAAAAGAATTTCATCTTTGATAATTTATTATCTCAATGGGCAGTAGCACGGCCCTCTGCCTCTAAAAATTGCGCTCTTCATGCTGCCAATTTTATGTATTACATTCAATAATTATTAATTGCATGGATCCAATACCTGTCTGGCACTCATTAGGCATCTTCAGAATAATAAATGATAGCTTCAAGGACGCTCAAAAGCTGAGCAAGGGCTCTCATTGAAAATCGCATGACATACGAGGCAGCTGTGCAGACACGTACTTTGTATCCGGTAGTTTGAACGAGCTTCTTGTAACCTTCGACGCCTTACCTTAGCAAACATTCCAAACTGTTTGAACTCTTCAGTTTAAGTGTAGCACAGATAGCTTTTACTGTTGACGTTGCTTCCGTTAGCAAACAAAGTACTTAGGTAGCTATTTCTTTTTTATGTGCCTTTGAAGGCGTAGCTGCTTGCGTTTCTCTGAGAGCGCTGTTTTTCTAGCTACATACAATGTGGACTGTGTTAAGCGGTAAACTGGATTTCTCTGGCTTGCCAGCAGATTTCTATGGGAAGCGCAGTAGCATGTAGCACCGTTTTATTTGATCATTTCGACAGTTGAAGTTACATTTGATCAGTTGCCAGATGCTTCAGAGAATTGAACAAGAATGAAGAAGTGAGAAAGGTTATTTGACGCTTGCTTGGCTGATGTCCCCGTCTGAACTTACTCCGTAAAAATTTTAAATGAAGCTGGTATGCATTTTGTCTAAGGTGAAGTTGGAGAGCGATTAGATAATTATTGGTGATGTGGTTGACGCTAGCCACGTGAAGACCATCTGCAAGAAGTACTCCGCTATAAGTAGGATGCCGCTCGAAGGCTACCAAAGTTAGGTTGGCGATATATAGTTAGGTACCAATTTGAATGTATTTGAAAAGAGCGCTGTGCATGTATGGGAATACGAGCGTATGTTGCACTGAAGACTCTTGTCTAATGCTCAGGAAAGCTTAATGGTTGCAGAATTTAGGACTGGCTCTTAAACAGTGTAAACAGTGTACAAATTAACAAATTAGAGCTGGAAAAAATTTCGAATTACATGTTTGACGAAAGCGGGAAGGTTTCGATAAAAATTCGATAAAAGTGCATGTAGTCAGCAATTTGTAATTTCAGCTTCATCGCAGCAGGCTACAATTGAATGTTATACTTGTATGATTAAGCCTCAACTTCTAGGGATACTCAACTAGTATCTCAAGCATTCAGTCACCACTACGACGCCGTCAGCACCTTCAGCAAGTGGCACCAGGCAGCAATAGACCCCACCGGTATGTTGCACATTTGCTATTTCTTAAAAAGCCAGAAAGCCATCACATGTGTTTGTTGTGAACGCAATGACATTCCGTTAGATGTGCAACTCAGAATTTAAGACCGCTTACAAAAATCTGCAGATGAAGGCGTTGATTACGAGTAGCAGATCGACCTGTGTTGATAGTTGTACGAATACGTTGGGTGCCCGCAGAAGGCAGCTCATCCGCGGTGCGCACGACCTGCTCTCAAAATGGGCCGAGCCTGGGCTGCTTCTCTTCAGCGAAATTCGTGACGATTCTTTTCAAGACCCTCAAAGCGCCGTTCTGTCGCTTGAGCATCCTACAAGTAATTTCCACTACTAAGAGTTCTAGGAGTTTACGAAGTCGTGCGACATCAACCATCTACAGCCGCTATTCTATCATACACACTTTTGATATCTCTGAAAGAGTAGTCAAGGAGGGCTTGAAGGGCCACCCTCAAACGGCTACACATTCTGATATTTGTGCAGTCAATCCTCTGAACGTAGCAATGGATGTCACACGCGCTGAATTGAAATGCGGTATTTTTAGCGCCTCGCCATCAGCAATGTTGTACGTTTATATGATTTTTTCCCACTTATCCTGCAGTAGATTATCTCTCAGCATTCCAGCCCGATTTCTGTCCGGTGCCTACAGCGATGCCAAAAGTCAATTCGCAAACTACCATCGTGCCCTGTCAGTCAGCGCCTCTGCAAGTCTCGATGTTGTCCGACCATCGCTGCAAACGACAACAACATTCGGTTTTCTTTGGGCGATTTCGATTGTTGGGTGCAACTGCGAGCAATACTACTAGTAGCTGATAAAACAAGCTCATTATTAGCCTTAGACACTGCATTCAGAAGCTTGTGTACTAATGGTGCACCAAGTATCTCGGACGATTTAGAATTTTAGTGAGCCAACCGTCAAAGTTTTTTTAGACTAACAAAGTAATCGTGAGATTCAGAGAGCTACTGAGCTATTTTAGCGGCAATCCCTGTCCTGTTTGCTGCACAGGACGGCGTGAGAACTTCAGAGTTAGTCTCTGAACTATGGTTACGTTATGAGATTCTCGGGTGTCGCACAGGATTTACAAACTGCATATCCAATTTCCCGAAGCAAACCCGTCAGCTCTACTTGTAAAAGCATAAGCAGAGAAAAGATCATTATTTAGAAAGAGAAGCTGAGCAGGAAAATTGTTCACCAACGGAGGCTTAGAAAGTTAAGCCAGCAAAGTTGCGGCGATCAAAACTCAGGAAAGTTTTCACTCTCAGCCTGCTACCGCATACCGTTGCTATGGTAAAAAACTTTGAAAAAATGTTGGCAAATACATACGAATGTATAAAACTGCCGGATGCAAACCTACGCATGCATACCCTACGTGGCTAAGCTGCAAGCCTCGAATATCACTGTGAAGAAAATGAATTTTTCATTGAGAGCTGCTGCTCAGCTTCTGAGCCTCATCACAGCTATCGTTTCTTCTGCTCTGATGAGCAGCGCGGCCAGATTCGAGCTCCAGCTCGGTGCCGCAATCAACCGAACTCACCCAGTCGCGTTTGAAGTCGCGCACAGCTTCAACCAGCGTCACTGCTCTCAGCTGTGCTCACAAATAACCGAGTGCTTCGGATTCTACTCGGTGCAGAACAAGGCGAGACCCTGCGGACTGTTCAACGCGACAGCCTTCTACTGGAAGAGCTCGTGGACAGCCGCCGGATCGGAGCAGCAGTTTGACATCTTTGTGATTGATTTCGGTAAGTCAGCTTGTTCTCACTTGTAAAGCATTGCTAGTGTGTGCTCTTTACTTACAGCTCAACAGTCGAAAAGTCCAACTAGTCAATTGTAAATAATAAATAAATAAATAAATAAATAGTGTGTAAATAAATACCTCAACGAATTGCGTGTATATACACTTTCTGCTGTACTAGCTGTGCTTCTGCTTAAGTATCTCCCTTGTTCACTAGACAGACATGTCAAGACATGTTAGATTTGCAGGCTCACGTGCTATCTTGCATTCTAAACACTTAATGTCTTCTTTTTGCAGACAAAAAGAAGCTGAGCATAACAAACTGCACTCAGAGTTCTCTAAATCACGACGGCGTCTGCACCAGAGCCATCGATAACAACACGAGCCAATTGTATCACGATGGTTCATGCAGTCATACTAAAAGAATCCCGAACCAGTGGTGGGAGGCCCAGCTTCTGCAGCAGTCCATTGTTTCTCACGTAGTCGTCTACAACAGACAGGATTGCTGTGCAGAGCGGTTGAACAACTTTGAGCTGCTTGTGGACGGCGTCCAATGCCGCAGCGTCAACGTGTCGGTGCCGTTCTCTGTTGGCAACTTCACCTGCCAGATGGCCGGATCCAGGATTCGAGTCCAGAGTCGTCATAGCAACTCTCTCACGCTGTGCGAGTTCGAGGCATACGGGAATTACCTTCCTTGACTGTTTTAGTGTGTACTAGTGAGTGACGAGGGAAATGATATTATAGAGAGGGCACTTTAGTTAGTTTTAATTCTTTAAAACTGAATTCTTTAGCCCTACTGTCTTGATGAACATTTTTCTAGAGGATAACTTATAATGGAAATATTTCCTGCTGTAAAAAGTATAATATTTTCTGAGAAAAACTTTTCTGTTTTTATGTTGCTTCTAAAGTTTATCTTTTAAATTCAACTTAGAAGGTTTCAAGTCTGATCGATGGAAACTAAACAGTTAGCATTTTGTTTTTTGGTCAGGCCACCCCCCTTTAATCGCCCACAAAAAGTTGCTTCAGCAACAGAATGAAAAGACAGCCAAACTTGATAAATGGCACGAGCTCAACGTTTGCAAACTTGTACGTGGCAGTGGTGAAGGGTGTGCAGCAAGAGGCGGCCATCAAGGACAGGGGCACCCACCAAGAGACAGGGGCACCCACCAAGAGACAGGGGCACCCACCAAGAGACAGGGGCACCCACCAAGAGACAGGGGCACCCACCAAGAGACAGGGGCACCCACCAAGAGACAGGGGCACCCACCAAGAGACAGGGGCACCCACCAAGAGACAGGGGCACCCACCAAGAGACAGGGGCACCCACCAAGAGACAGGGGCACCCACCAAGAGACAGGGGCACCCACCAAGAGACAGGGGCACCCACCAAGAGACAGGGGCACCCACCAAGAGACAGGGGCACCCACCAAGAGACAGGGGCACCCACCAAGAGACAGGGGCACCCACCAAGAGACAGGGGCACCCACCAAGAGACAGGGGCACCCACCAAGAGACAGGGGCACCCACCAAGAGACAGGGGCACCCACCAAGAGACAGGGGCACCCACCAAGAGACAGGGGCACCCACCAAGAGACAGGGGCACCCACCAAGAGACAGGGGCAACCACCAAGAGACAGGGGCACCCACCAAGAGACAGGGGCACCTACCAAGAGACAGGGGCACCCACCAAGAGACAGGGGCACCCACCAAGAGACAGGGGCAACCACCAAGAGACAGGGGCACCCACCAAGAGACAGGGGCACCCACCAAGAGACAGGGGCACCCACCAAGAGACAGGGGCACCCACCAAGAGACAGGGGCACCCACCAAGAGACAGGGGCACCCACCAAGAGACAGGGGCACCCACCAAGAGACAGGGGCACCCACCAAGAGACAGGGGCACCCACCAAGAGACAGGGGCACCCACCAAGAGACAGGGGCACCCACCAAGAGACAGGGGCACCCACCAAGAGACAGGGGCACCCACCAAGAGACAGGGGCACCCACCAAGAGACAGGGGCACCCACCAAGAGACAGGGGCACCCACCAAGAGACAGGGGCACCCACCAAGAGACAGGGGCACCCACCAAGAGACAGGGGCACCCACCAAGAGACAGGGGCACCCACCAAGAGACAGGGGCACCCACCAAGAGACAGGGGCACCCACCAAGAGACAGGGGCACCCACCAAGAGACAGGGGCACCCACCAAGAGACAGGGGCAACCACCAAGAGACAGGGGCACCCACCAAGAGACAGGGGCACCTACCAAGAGACAGGGGCACCCACCAAGAGACAGGGGCACCCACCAAGAGACAGGGGCAACCACCAAGAGACAGGGGCACCCACCAAGAGACAGGGGCACCCACCAAGAGACAGGGGCACCCACCAAGAGACAGGGGCACCCACCAAGAGACAGGGGCACCCACCAAGAGACAGGGGCACCCACCAAGAGACAGGGGCACCCACCAAGAGACAGGGGCACCCACCAAGAGACAGGGGCACCCACCAAGAGACAGGGGCACCCACCAAGAGACAGGGGCACCCACCAAGAGACAGGGGCACCCACCAAGAGACAGGGGCACCCACCAAGAGACAGGGGCACCCACCAAGAGACAGGGGCACCCACCAAGAGACAGGGGCACCCACCAAGAGACAGGGGCACCCACCAAGAGACAGGGGCACCCACCAAGAGACAGGGGCACCCACCAAGAGACAGGGGCACCCACCAAGAGACAGGGGCAACCACCAAGAGACAGGGGCACCCTCCAAGAGACAGGGGCACCCACCAAGAGACAGGGGCACCCTCCAAGAGACAGGGGCACCCACCAAACTGCAAAATTCTTTATGTATTATATATTTAAGATACCAAGGTGGCTTCGCACCCATGATAATTAATGTGGATTCAGTGTTTACTGCTGTACCTAACACATTATTTAATTGACTTGAAAAAATAGCTAAAAATAGTTAAGGCAAAACGCTCTTGCCTATCGAAAATCGACCGAGAATTTCAGTCAATTAAAACAAAAACAGTAGCTACAGTAAAAACACTCGTAATAACAGTTCAGTAAAGTATTTCTTGAAAACTCAAGTCTAAAAGAAATGTGAAATAAAAAAATAGAAAAGAATGCTTGAATAAACTACATGCAGGTTTTGATCTTGTACAGTCGCAGTTGTAAGTAATTTAAGGAAAAATGATGTTTCAAGCAAAAAAGCATCACCCACCCTCTTTAAGTCATGGCTGAATCCTAACTCCCCCTTTTGATGCTTGACCTACCAACAACTCACAATTCTCAGCGGCCTCATATGAGCCACAGCATTTCAGCAATCCAAATGGCTTAGAAAAATAAGCCAAATGCGGTTAACAATTTAGCAGACTAATTTTATCTTAAATGTAAGATAGATACTCCATTTTGCAGGGTCTTTGCAGCTTTCTTATTTTGAGTTCTTATTGTTGATTTCTTATTTGAGTTTCACTAGCTACCGGATCTGAAATTCGTTCAAACAATGAAGCGTAATCCAGGTTTAGTTTAGATACGGAACAAATAAGTCTAGCAAACAGAAAACTTTATAGTTTCTACATTTTTTAATAAAGCTGCGTGGGTGTCAACTGCAGCATCCAGATCAGGTTCTACAAAGTAAATTAGAGTAAATTGGCAACCGCCTAACGAGTAGTGAATATAAATATTAATATTGGATATAAGCTTTTAGGAAGTGAAATGATTTGTCTAAATTCGAGAAAGGTCTGTGAAGTTTGCATGCTTATAGCAAAAAGCGCTATTTTTTTCACAAAAGCAAAGCTTCTTGGGAACTTTTCAAAAGCTTTCCAATGCGAAAAAGGGAACTTCGCTCGTGCGAGCGTATATTTTAGTCAAGCTTCTTTAAGCTATCAAGAAGGTCGTTTCTTCATCTAATATAATTTCTAAACTCCCCATGCGCTTGCCTCTTATTTAGGGTCATCTAACTCTGCTACCCATTCTTGCATCATTTTGGCTTACTAGACTTTAAAAATTTTCCATCTCTCTGCATCTATATTATTGCCTGAAGATGCCGATTGTTCGGCGAAACATGTCGCGCGAAGATTGACAGTAGAACTACCAAGAGGGGAAAAATTCCCCCCCCCCACTGACAATTTTTTTGCTGCGCCGGAACGGAGCAACGCAGACACACAAAATTCAAGAACACGGGCTAACTTCTTGTTGTGCACCTTCTCAAACAAGAATCAAGTCGCCAGCCCTCCGGACCGTCGAGATATTCGACGATTCTGCCAGAAGGTCGGATTTTTCCCATAAGCGCCAGTGTATTCAGTACACCCCTGTGCGCCAATCAGCACTGCGCCTCACTGCAGCCTTGCCAAGTCTCCAAATTTCATCAGCACGTCGATCACATGTGTCTGCATCAGCTCTGACCTTGTTGGTCACTAGCCCTCACCCAGGCGGAGCTTCTGGACGTTCAACAGGTGGCACCAGGTGACTATGAACACCCTGATGCGAATTTCTCTAGTTTCGCCGATCAAGCCTCGACAGTGGGCAAGCCTCAACTGCTGGTCAACTGATGGTTGTGATTTATATAGTTAAATTTTTGCTCCGAATACTATATGGGACTAATGGAACCATGGAACCAATAGAACCATGGAACCAATAGAACCATGGAACCAATAGAACCATGGAACCAATAAAACCATGGAAACAATAGAACCATGGAACCGATTGAACCATGGAACCAATAAAACCATGGAAACAATAGAACCATGGAACCAATAGAACCATGGAACCAATTGAACCATGGAACCGATTGAACCATAGAACCAATTGAACCATGGAACCAATAGAACTATGGAACCAATTGAACCATGGAACCAATAAAACTATGGAACCAATAGAACTATGGAACCAATTGAACCATGGAACCAATAAAACTATGGAACCAATAGAACTATGGAACCAATAAAACTATGGAACCAATAGAACCATGGAACCAATTGAACCATGGAACCAATTGAACCATGGAACCAATTGAACCATGGAAACAATTGAACCATGGAACCAATGAACCATGGAAACAATTGAACCATGGAACCAATTGAACCAATTGAACCAATTGAACCAATTGAACCATGGAACCAATTGAACCATGGAACCTATTGAACCATGGAACCAATTGAACCATGGAACCTATTGAACCATGGAACCAATTGAACCAATTGAACCAATTGAACCAATTGAACCAATTGAACCAATTGAACCATGAAACCAATTGAACCATGGAACCTATTGAACCATGGAACCTATTGAACCATGGAACCAATTGAACCATGGAACCTATTGAACCATGGAACCAATTGAACCAATTGAACCAATTGAACCATGAAACCAATTGAACCATGGAACCTATTGAACCATGGAACCTATTGAACCATGGAACCAATTGAACCATGGAACCTATTGAACCATGGAACCAATTGAACCATGAAACCAATTGAACCATGGAACCAATTGAACCAATTGAACCATGAAACCAATTGAACCATGGAACCAATTGAACCAATGGAACCAATTGAACCATGGAACCGATTGAACCAATTGAACCATGAAACCAATTGAACCATGAAACCAATTGAACCATGGAACCAATTGAACCATGGGACCAATTGAACCATGGAACCGATTGAACCATGAAACCAATTGAACCATGGAACCTATTGAACCATGGAACCTATTGAACCATGGAACCAATTGAACCATGGAACCTATTGAACCATGGAACCAATTGAACCAATTGAACCATGAAACCTATTGAACCATGAAACCAATTGAACCATGGAACCAATTGAACCATGAAACCAATTGAACCATGGAACCAATTGAACCATGGAACCTATTGAACCATGGAACCAATTGAACCATGGAACCTATTGAACCATGGAACCAATTGAACCATGGGACCAATTGAACCATGGAACCTATTGAACCATGGAACCAATTGAACCATGGGACCAATTGAACCATGGAACCAATTGAACCACCGCCCCACGACCCCTGGTGAGCGGCTCGTGCATGAAAATTGACCGTGGGTATGTCATGCGATTCACAGCCACGAGGACCGACCCCCAAGGCACAGAGGGTGTACATGCCGGTCGATTAGAAAGTCGGGGTCGCTGTACATCCACCCACTTGAAAATAACCTAGGGGGCCCCTAGGGGATACACTTAGTGGCTGGCTAGGGCCTATAGCTAGGGTTTTCACTGGATTCCGTAGGGGTACTCTAGGGGCCATTAAGGGCCAGCCCCCCCCCCCCAGTTTTTAACCAGGGTAAGCAGGATTGTTTTTAACTAAAATACAAATCCTACAGCATTTCACGGACATATTGTTTTGCTGCTTGGTTGCATGGTTAAGTTCTTGTGGTTGCTTGATCGACTTAAACGAAACAAAACTACAACTGTAGGGAGGAATAGGGAGGGATGGTGATCAGGCATACAGATCGGGGTGGAAATGTACTATATGGTTCGCTCAACTATATTCAGTAAAACTACTATTCGTTCAGTAGTATGAGCCAAATTCAATCAAATTTAGCCATAATCTAACAAACAAACAGACATAGGAAAATGCTGGAACTATTTTAACAAAGTAGATTAACAACTAGTAGCTTTGTATTATTCCTGACAGACAAAGTGACTGAAATCCTCTTCAGATAGGCTTGGCCATAGAACAATTTGTGTGAAAGACTCCCGTCCTGAGTGACTAAGTAGTCCTTGACCTGGCTTTCTTTCTTTCTTTCTTTCTTTCTTTTATCCGTCCAAGGAGTTCTATAATTAGCAACCTGGAGTGGAAACGAGTTTTTCACTTTTACCTCATGAGGCCAGACTAGCATAGACAGTCAGACAGAGCCATAGACATTCAGTGCTGGCTCCTTATTCTTTACAATTGGCGTGGCCTCATGAGGTAAAACTCGTTTCCGCTCCAGATTGCTAATTGTAGAACTCCTTGCTTCGGTAATTGTTTTCATTTGTAATATACAGTGCATATATTTCTACCATAGACACTGCGCATCTGCAGATACATTCTGCAAAATTAAAGTAGTTCAAATACATTTGATACGTGCAAATACAAGTTTCAAGAGCAACTTCAAAACCGCAGCAAATGCAGGTCCAGTTATTCGTTAAGCTTCTGGTTATCGTCCTGGCAGAATTGTGGCCGCTCTCTGAAGCCACGTTTAGCAATGACGAAAAGAAGATAATGTTGGACACCCACAACCAGCTGCGGCAATCGGCCTCGCCAACTGCTGCGGCTATGGGCTTTGTTGTAAGCAGCTATCCGTATTAAATACCTTTCCATTAAGTTGTCTTATTATATTGATATATTATATAGGATGGAATAGGAATAGGGTCTTTTCGGCCTAAGACTGCAGAATATGACATTTATTTGTCACATTAATTTCTAGAACTTTCTGAAATTATAAAAATAAAAAATTGGCAATATTCTTCCGCTTTACGATACCCATAGCCCAATCGATTACTTGCGTCAATTTCGTTATACAATACCCAATGGAAAATAGTGAGAACTAAAATAGAGGTAGCCATGATTGAAAAAAATGCTACAATCATCCATCTATACTGCAGTTCATGAATCAATCTTAAAGCATGAATTCGCAATTCGCAAAAATCATCGGCAGCTTTCCTGAAAGTCGAACCCTTCTGAATGAATTTTTTTCAGACATGGAGCAATAAGCTTGAGGACTTGGCTTTGAAAGCAGCCGAAAAGTGCAAGGACGACCACAATTACGGTGGCGAATATGCCAATTTAGGTGAAAATATATATAGTGGCCCTCGGACTGATCCCAGAGAGATCACTCTTGCCTGGTTTACGGAGAAAAGTCAGTACGATCATGACACCCGCAAATGCACTGGCAAGATGTGCGGCCACTACACGGCTGTCATGTTTGACGTTGTAAATGAACTTGGCTGTGCTATCAAAAAAGATTGCTCACAAAACAAAAATATTGTTTTCTGCGAGTATTCTCACGGCGCGGGGTGAGGATTTAACATATGATAGATAATAGACAGATAGATAGATAGTATAGATAGCGAGAAAGAGCGAGCGAAGCGAATGAAGCCGCAGCCAATCAAGCTGAATGCACGCACACAAGATCACCGGAAACGATTAAGGCAGCTGGAAAGCCAATGGGCGCGGTAAGCGCTTCTATCCAGAGGAACTACCTGCTGGAACCAGCCATACCGTTCGAAAATCAGACTACTCAAGTAGTGCAAAAGAGTGCGTGCAACTACCGAGAAATCTAATTTTCGTAACCGCTCCGGTGCAGGTCCTGGCAATAGATAGTAGATAGATAGATAGATAGATAGATAGATAGATAGATAGATAGATAGATAGATAGATAGATAGATAGATAGATAGATAGATAGATAGATAGATAGATAGATAGATAGATAGATAGATAGATAGATAGATAGATAGATAGATAGATAGATAGATAGATAGATAGATAGATAGATAGATAGATAGATAGATAGATAGATAGATAGATAGATAGATAGATAGATAGATAGATAGATAGATAGATAGATAGATAGATAGATAGATAGATAGATAGATAGATAGATAGATAGATAGATAGATAGATAGATAGATAGATAGATAGATAGATAGATAGATAGATAGATAGATAGATAGATAGATAGATAGATAGATAGATAGATAGATAGATAGATAGATAGATAGATAGATAGATAGATAGATAGATAGATAGATAGATAGATAGATAGATAGATAGATAGATAGATAGATAGATAGATAGATAGATAGATAGATAGATAGATAGATAGATAGATAGATAGATAGATAGATAGATAGATAGATAGACAGACATACAAAAATCAGTACGAATTCATGCACACTGCAGAGGTGCTCTGTACAAGTACGGCCCTCCGTGCTCCGCCTGCCCAACTACGCGACCGTTTTGCATCGACGGTCTCTGCGCAAACACCGCTGACCCTCAGATCAAAGCGGCAGTGAGAGCATTTGACTCTACCGCTTCACCAAGTGAGTACACTGACATCACTGTAAATAGCTTTATTCTTCTCTGTCGTTGCATTTCAAGCAGAGGTACCCACAAGTAATAAATGCATGACGTAAAACTGCAGCTTGTCGGCTCGCATGCAAGAACTGCGGCAAGCAAGACACCAGCGCGTCTCAGTGCAAATGCAAGTGTGACGTCACAGTTGCACTCGGCCCGCTATGCGAATGTAAGTTCGAGCTGTCCTTTGTTAAGACTGAAATTTTCTTATAAAAATATGAGAAAAAATGCCCGCCAAGCCAACTATCGAAACGCATGATGTTTTCCATGGCAGCAAAAACAAGCAGCAGCACCAAAAAGTGCTCAGCGTGTTACGAGGATCCGGCATGCCTTAACAATGGCGTTGAAGACAACAGCGATCTGTCTGTGTGCAAATGCAATTGCAAGAGCGGGTTCACTGGAAGCCGCTGCAAGATCCCTGTTGCTGTGAAAGACAATAGCGTGAAAATAGTTCTATCAGATAAGGAGTTCAAGTTCATCTCATTCGTAGTGCTTCCACCCGTAGCTCGATCTCTGGTAAGTCAAATTAGTCATTTCGGAATTTAAGTAAAGTATAAACTGATGCATTGCTGTGGAGAATTATTGTGAGGTTGGATATTACTTGGAGGGTGTAATGATGTGAAGTAGTGTTGTTGTCAAGAATTTATGCTGTGCAATGCCATTCTATATGCTAGATAGTATAGATAGTTTCCACTCAGTGTTGATTTGCCGTGACTGCAGTAATTAGAGTTTTCAGGTGTCGGATTTCTCGGTGGTTTCTTTGATTGAAATTTGAATGTCTTGAGATTTAAACTTCACATCAGCTATCCAGCCCGCTATACTCTCGTAAGTCTCTTCTCAGCCCTCTTCTCTCTCCTCTCTTCTCCTCTCTTCCTTCTCCTCCCCGCTCTCATATCCTCAAGATAGTATGCTAAGTCTATAAATTATCACATAACAAGTCTGCAGTGCTTAGACACGAAATAAACAGGCTATTTCTGCAAGCTCGACCATCCTAGTTCGCCACGACGTTTACTTGTATCGGCAGTTTCGAAATATGGGTGACAAAAATCATGGCGTTTTAACCGTTCACTGTTCGGTAGTTTGAAACCCCGAATTTCTCTGAGGTTTGTCCATTTGAATTCTTAGGTTGCTTGCTGAAGCGCTCGCATTTTGGTTGGCAGAGCGACGAATGGGATGGGTTAAATGGGAGCTCTGGGATCTAGCAAAATCTATCAATTCAATACGAGCTACCAGTCCCGTTTTAGCCGTATAATTTCAGCAAGTCGCATGAGGTGAGACCAAAGAGTATTGAGGTCGCCTAGTATAGAGTGCCAATAAGGATGAAAATCTGAAGCCGAGTTTTAGAATCCACCCACCCCCTCCGGTCACCAAGCTTTTTAGTCTATGGCACAAGTTGTGGCTAGCATGGTGTACAAAGCCGATGCTCAGAAATATAAGACATTTCACACTTAGAAAATGCATGTATCAAATAAGCAAAACAACATCGCTCAGTCACCAGACTCAGTTGCCGTCGTCGATACACAACTCCGTAACAGCCATGCCATATAGCCCTTACGTCTGAACAACAACAGCCATCATGCCACTAAAGTGCGCGGTAGCTAATTGCAATAACTGCGTTTGTGATGCATCTGTATCCTTCTTTCGTCTGCCTTTCAAGGACCTTCACTCTGCCTGTTTATTTATCACTTATGTTTTTGTCTTTCCGACTCTGCTGCAAGAATCCTGCTCAACTTCCTTTTCTCCTTACACAATGCAATCAATGTACGTACGGTTACAGTATAGATACAGAAATAAAGTCTTGAGGACGTTTTAAGCATACATGGTATTCGTCCAGCTACATTAGCTACTTGTATTTTTCTCATGCACTCTATGTATATTTCTGAGCATCGGCTTTGTACACCACTCTAGCCACAACTTGTGCCATAGACTAAAAAGCTTGGTGACCGGAGGGGGTGGGTGGATTCTAAAAATCAGCTTAAGATTTTCATCCTTATTGGCACTCTATACTAGGCGACCTCAATACTCTTTGGGTGAGACATAGAGGCCTAGAATAGGTTTCGATATTCATTTTCTGTACCATCCTCAGTTCAACGTTAAGCTCTGGCCTCTGCTGCAAGCCGAGTTTGCCGTCGCCATCAACGCCTTCTGCCGGAAGGACGCCACCAACTACGCCGCATGCTGTCCCGGAAAGACTTTTCCATCGAGTTCTTTGGCTACAGTCAATCACGTGACAAAGACAGACGTCAAATTCATCGATAACACTGTGGCAAATAGTATCGATAACTCGCTCAGCCTCCTAGTTTACTCGGTTGTGAGCAACAGCGACTTGTGCAAGGCGGGCACCTGTGGCTCATCGTCCTGCACTGGTGAGTTGCACAAGTTTTTGACGTAGAAACATCCAGCGACGCTTGATGCGAACGCTGTGACTTACCAAGCTAGGTCTACAGATGTAACAACTTTAACGCTAGTACGTTGAAAATATATTTATTTTGTGTCAACTGCACCAGAAATACTTTTTGACGAGATTTTATTTATTAATTTTCAGATCCGACCGAGGTTGCACAGTCCGCTTTATTATCCGCGCTGAAAAGTAAAAAAGAAGACATTTCTAAAAAAATTAAAGCCTGCTGTGGAGACGTCATTCTGAAAGAAATCTTTGTTGACAAAAGTGTTTCCAGTGGCACAGGTGGTACCAGTGGCACAGGTGGTATCAGTAGTCTAATTTTACTGGTAGTACAGCAGGTGGCTCTTATACATCTCTAGATTCGAACGCTGAACTATATTTGATATCAAAATTCGGTGCCAGAGACATCGCACTTGGAAATATTGCTCAATGTGTTGCAGTACTCCACGCTTGTCTCTTTATCTGATCACATTTTTTTGTTTAATCAGCTGGATGAGAATCACTTTTTTTTCTGCAGAAACCACGAATTTCGGACGCGATATGGGCTCAGAATTACTTTGCTTGCGAATTTTAGTTTTAAAGAATTCAATACATTCGTCGAATTCTTGAGTTTAGTTTTTTTTCCAAATCTTTGGAGCCTTAATGTTAAAAATAATCTCGTTTATTGATCTCGTTTTTTTAATATGACATGACGTATTGTTGTTATTACCATCTGGTTGATTTTGATAAAAGACGTATTAGGGTGCGTCAATTAGGGTACATGCGACCGCGGATTTGAGATGATGTGAAGCCTCGCCCTAAACTTCAAGTATACTTGCAATGTTACGTCGTATTATTATTAGTTAGTTAATAATTAGTTAATAGTAAGAAAATAATAATGTAGGCATGTGAAGATTTGCTCTGCATTCCTAATATTCAATAATTGTGACACCGTGAAAGAGGCCCGTAGCCCAGTTGTCTGGCGCGCGGCGCTCTGGTGCGCCAGCTCCAAGTGCAGTCACATTAATTTGGGGCTGAATTGGAATCTCGGCTTGGCTCTGCTCGTGCAATTAACGGCTTTGAGGGCCAACCCCCCAAGGCACAGTGAAGTGTACATGCCTAACAATAAATAAAGTTAGGGACGCTGTACTCTCCTGTGTGAGCGTGTGCCTGTGCGTATGACTGCTTACGTATCCGCGCGCTTATGTGCCTGCTCAGAGGAGTCTCCGGAATGGGTAGTAATGCCTCTCGCCGGTTGTGTGACAATGTCGCTTAAAGTGCGCCAGGGTGCACACAGGCCCTGTCTCTTATAAAAAAGTGACACCCGTGAAAGCTTTAAACTACTGACAACTTGAAGCTATAACATACGAGTATATTTGATGATTTCAGAAAACACATTTTATTTTCATTGGTATCAGCGTACAAGTACTTAGATAAAATATTATGGATATTAAGTGTCTCTAAGTGTCCTGATCTCAGAGAAGTCAATATTGAACATATTGAATCTTGTCGTTATTTTAAACGTTTTTTTTTCAAGTGACAGACCAATTTAACATGAAAAATCGATTAAATGCATCGTTAGAGCAGCATGTGAGGCACAAAATAAGTGTGATTAGAATTTTCTCTGACACTGTTAAGAGACCCAATCACTGTTTTAGTGTTGAAAATCGTGAAATTTCCTATCTCCGTAGTGTATTTTCCCGTTGAAACCTGCATTAAAAACTATTTCTGAACAAAAAGCTTTATGAATATCGATAGAGCAATAAGAAAGGCACAACATATCAAAAGATGAACACTGGATCTGCCTCCTATCAAAAGAAATAACAATTTTTGTGCTGAAAAAAATTAAAACCTTCTATCTCTGTAGTGTAATTTTTCGCGAAAAGTTGCCTTCAAAACATTTACCATAGATTTCAAGTGTTGCGTCCTATGTTACTTGAGTAGTCCTTGGAGATCTGATGTACATAATGTTGCCTCTGTACGTACAGTCAATCGCTAAAATTATACTCATGTATTATCCGTTTTATTTTAAATTCTTGCAATTTTTTGCTTTTTTTAATGCAACAATTCAATTTTATCTATTAAACAGGACGTCACCACTGAACACACTCACCGAATCACTCAACCAGTCAAGGGAAGTAAATCCCGTATGCCTCGAACTCGCACAGCGTGACAACATTGCTACGGCGACTCTGGACTCGAATCCTGGATCCGGCCATCTGGCAGGTGAAGTTGCCAACAGAGAACGGCACCGACACGCTGACGCTGCGGCACTGAACGCCGTCCACAAGCAGCTCAAAGTTGTTCAACCGCTCTGAGCAGCAATCCTGTCTGTTGTAGATGACTACGTGGGAAACAATGGACTGTCGGAAAAGCTGGGCTTCCCACCACTGGTTCGGGATTGTGTCAGTATGACTGCATGAACCATCGTGAAACATTGGGTTCTTGTTGCCGTCGATGGCTCTGGTGCAGACGCCCTCGCTACCGACTGAACTCTGAGAGCAGCCTGATATGCTCAGCTTCTGTGTCTTCGAGCTGCTGTCTGCAAATGTAGAATACAGCAGCATCTTGCGTTTAAAGTGGGCAAAATCATTTAATTATAAAACTTCATAAAACTAATAAACTTTTACGAGCGTTTTGTCAGATACACTGCTGCTCAAGCTACAGACCCCCCCTCACCGGCGAGAATATTCGTTTACTTTCCTATCTGGTATTCTAATAGCTTTTGAATCAAACACATGCTAAAGTAAGTATTGATTGTACTCTAATGAGCTAAGGATGTTACTCCAAACACTGATTCGGGAGAACCAGAGTTTCCCACAGGAGGGTTTCCTGCAGGAGGGTTGTTCTTGGTGAGAGAATCTTAATGGGAGATTTTCGGTGGGAGAATCTCGGTGGGAGAATATCGGTGGGAGAATCTCGGTGGGATTGTCTTTTTGGGAGAATCTCGATGGGATAATCTTTTTGGGAGAATCTCAAGGGGATAATCTTTTTGGGAGAATCTCGATGGGAGAATCTCGGTGGAAGAATCACGATGGGATAATCTTTGTGGGAGAATCTCAATGGATGAATTTCGAGGGGATAATCGTTGTGAGAGAATCTCGATGGGAGAATCTCGATGGGAGAATTTCGATGGGAGAATCTCGGCAGGAGAATTTCGGTGGGAGAATCTCGGTCGGAGAATCGCGCTTAAAGACAAAGTGCGTGTTTTTAAGATTATAAAAGTTCAATAGAGTTGAATAACAAGGACTTACAAGCGTCAATCACAAATATGTCAAGCGGTGTCTCCGAACTTGTCCACAAGTTCTTCCGGTAGAATTGAGAAGCGTTAAACAGGCCGCACAATTTTCCTTTTTTTCATCTGGTAGAATCCGAAGCACTCGGCTATTTGTGAGCACAGCTGAGAGCAGTGACGCTGGTTGAAGCTGTGCGCGACTTCAAACGCGACTGGGAGAGTTCGGTTGACTGCGGCACCGAGCTGCAGCTCGAATCTGGCCGCGCTGCTCACCAGAGCAGAAGAAACGATAGCTGTGATGAAGCCCAGAAGCTGAGAACCGATTCTTTTGGAGATTGGCATCCTTGATTTGTGTTGATGGAACTTTTTAGTAATAAAATTGCTTCTAGCTAGATGCAGCTGATCAATGCATTTATTATATGCATTGTTTAGTCCCATTATCTACCATAGCAACGTTGCTTTCAGCACGTCTTTCGTTCTTGCTTCTAAAGGCACCAATAATACAGTTTGGGTATTTGTTTACCAAGCTTTTAGCTTTCAGCGACAAAAAATGTTCTAAATTACCCAGTCTAACCCTGCGTGAACAAATTTGCACAGATTTCATTTGCGATTTTTTGTTAATGACAATAAGTAAATGTTTTTGACACTCTTAGTCAGCAGGTAAATGTAGTTATTGCTATTTACCTTGAATTGAAAGCTTTTACGCCCACGGAATGTGTGTTAGCATTTTCCCCAGTTTTTGCGTGGCAGCGTGAGATATATACTTTTAGAAGCTGTGACGAATGAAAGACAAAAATGATTTGAGCTTGATAGGTGCACATAAAAAGATGTACATAAGTATATTAATAAAGCAAAGAGTTGCTGACTAGCTCAAGTGTGCTCGACTGCGCGGCAAAGAGATTTATTTCATCAAGAAACGTTGTTTTTTCGACATGTCCATCCGTGTACATGTATACAGGCTGAGACAATTTTACAATGCTCATATTGCATACAGTTTCCAGCTTGGTTATGTCCTGCAGTTGGCCTGGCCCTACAGTCGATAGTTTCTACTTTTCAGTAGCTGCATGAAGACCTAATAAAAATGCAGACTTTGCAGTGTACACACATACGAGCTACTTGCAGTATGCAAATTTGAACTTTTAGTTATATAGTAGCTAGCTGGGTATATGTGTAGGTCGAGTCCTGGAGTTATATAACCCTGCTCTGGGTTAATTTTCTCGTATCCAAATTCGTTGATTTGGAATTAGAATAAGATATATTCTTTTGTACTACGTCCAACGCGAATTGGCTGCAATCCAGATCGGTACATGTACACGTATTGTACATGTATATGAGATTCCACAGGGAAAGAATAAAAAAGTTTTGGGCTAAGTTTTAGGGCACTTTGGGGGGGGGTAAACGATAGGACAGCAGATCTGTTTTAGAGCTGCCAGACACCTGTAGGAAACCAGAACAAAAACTGCAAGCATTTTTTGCATGTCAAAAGTTGAGAAAAAAATGTCGAAAGCACCGATACTACCCGTACGTGACTACCGCTTCTGACGCCAAAAAGGGCCTCAAAACAAGTAATAAATGATGAGTGTAGATCAGTAGGTAGGACTCTAAAAAATTTTGCCCCGGCCACAGTAATGAATATCGCTACGGTCGAGTATTTTATGTTTCGCAAAGGTATAGATAATGATGGGTTTCGACCTTCGGGCTTCTTGTTAGGGAAGCCTTCGGGCCTCAGGCTCAGAAATAAATCAATTAGAGACCTGGCCCCCCACTCCTGTCAGATGGTCAGCCCCATGGTAGCTTGATCGTGTGGCGAGCAGTCTAGGTCCTATAGCTAAGAGAGGGACAGCGAGAGACGAGCAGGGAGAATTTTGAAAGTAGAAATTAGCTAATCCGCAGATCAACTAACTTGCTGCCACCAGCCCGTGCGCCCTGGCTCACCACACCGGGACTCTCGAAATCGGGCTTCCGACTAGAAGGGGCTTTGCACTTACCTGCCAACTAGTGTCTTTTTGCTGTCAATCTCGAAGTCATAGCCGATGATAAGGGACACTGCTGGGACTAGATCGCGTTGGCCATGCAGGTACAGAGGGGACTTGTGCAGGGGATTCTTGCAGTGGCGAGTCTATGGGGTAGCTACATGTACTATTACATTGCTAAATACGAAGATATGTACTTTTAGCCTTCAACGCGCCAACTAGCCTCTCATAGCGCTGATGATAGGCTAACTCGAACTTCAGAGACCGCATGATTCATTTACCCGAGCCGCTTGGCTACCCTAGAGTGCACAAAGTACATCTCTGGCGCCGATTCTGCACTTTTGGCAGTTTTGCTCACTGATTTGTTAGATTGGTCGACTGAGAACTGCCTTGCCATTGGTCCACTGTGACCGGCGCCTACTAGCTTAGCTACTCATCCGAGCCATCGGCGAACAAAGAAATAAAGCCGACAAAGATAACTGTTAGATTTAACCTTCTCCTTAGTTCACTTCACACTTTAGATTGAATTGGAGTCTTAGACTACTAGCAGTATTATTGAATGATTCCTGCCTCAGCAACAGCACTACTGAACAAAATGAGCAAAAGTGTGCGCCTAATTCAGCTACTGCAACAGGGGACAGAAAAGGGATCACCCAATCAAGCAAGTCTAGGTAGCCTCTCACCCAACCAATCAGAAACTCAACAGCCGGAGACCAGGTATTCCACAGTGACCGAATCGGCTCGATGCTCTGCAGCTGTAGACTCGGGATGATGCTGTCACAATCTTCGCTGTTAGCTAGCAGGTGATGCTCTTAACTGGATGTTCGCTGCTGTCGACCGGGGGACTCGTCCTTGATGATGATGGGGGAAGTTGCAATCCGGGGATCAAGAAACGACGGTCGTGCTCCGGGAACCAGAAGCTGCGCGCTGGGCCCGAGCCAAAGTAAGAAGAAGTAGCGTCCGAGCGGGCCAAAAACTCCGGTTTAAATAGCCGCCAACTGGACCGCAGTTTGTTATAACGGAACACGTCGATTCTGATTGGCTGAGCCGTTTTGTTAAAATGAGCGCCGAATTTTCTGATTGGCTAAGCTCGTTGCTACCCAGAATCACGTGACCGAGAGATCCTATCAGTTCCCACAAGGTCGTAAAAAGATGACAGGTGCGGCCATAAATCACTCAAAATCGCAACAAAATGATTTATGACTTTTCGCGTAGGATTGACAGAAATTAATGAAAAAATATACATTAGAAAGCTCTTATTAAATAGAAAGTGAAGATAATGAAGAGAAATCGCTAATCGCTAATCCCAAGGTACTTTTAGGGGTACAACGCATAGCTGTCAAAGCTGTCACACGCTTGAGTGAATCCGAACAATAGGCTCTGACCTCATAAATCTTGATGGCCTGTCAAAATGATGAGAAAAAAAGCTACCGCCCGCATCCTCTCAGACCATCTGGCGCCCGCTTCAACACTGAGTGAGGCGCAGGTGGCTGTCAGATCAGCTTCGAAAGCGATGATTTACGACCCAAAAAGCTGCGCCTATGTTATTATGACTACTAGTATGGCCAGACATTATATCTAGTATAGATTCTCTGAAAATTCGCAGAAAAAGGATAAAAATGCCCACTGCCCACTCTTAGTAGGCAAGTAAGTTTAGAGCCCATGTGCTAGCGCGGGATTTGGGAAAAAGTGCGTCCTCATCAATAATTTAAAGTGCACCACATGCAGTTTCTACAGAGTAAATACAAGGTCGACTACACAAGTAGAAGGACGGGAAAATACATTGCATGGAAAATTTTCCAAATTTTTGTTTTTTACATGTAAATTGACCTGTAATAATCAGTAAATTTAATTAAATGAAATGCAAGTAATAAAAAGCACATGTGCTAGTAATGTACAAAGCTTGTTACATTAGTGGGTAAGACAATTGCTGTGACTATAAGATACGTCTATGGCTCTCTTTATTACTGGAACCAATTTCATAGATAATTAAAGAGTTGAATAAACGGACGGGAGAATAGACATATCATTTAAATTGATAGTACATGTATTAATTCGTTTTAGCAACGGTTTGAATTATAAGCTACTTCAAACAACTTTTCATGTTTCTCAACAAAAAATAGCAGTCAGAATACTTTTAAAAATACTGCTTAGGAATTTTTTGCAGTTAACTGTATTTTATTGTATTAGTCAAAACTTTAGTGGATCAGCAAAACTTGCTTCACTTCCTTATTTCAAATTTTTCAACTAGTCAGCCTATGTCGGTTTTGGGTCTACAGGTCAGGGTGTTTCTCCGATATAAAATTGACTTATAGCAGTATTATATTTGGTTTACAGCTAAAAATCTGGTACGCAAGTTTAGCTCTTTAAGAAAATGAGTTTGAAACTAAATTCTATAATCCAGGGTATTCTTTAACTGCATTTCAGCGGTGGAATCAGCAATCAGGATTTTTAAATTAGGGAAGGGGGCGGGTGGCAGATTGGCGACAGCAAATTAGGGGGCAGCCACCCTGCCTCCCATGGATCCGCCACTACCACATCAATCACATACCTAGCTAGATCCTATAATAAACGTATTGGTCGATTTTGTTTTTAATATATAGGATGACAAATTCATCAAATATTTAACTGAAGTTTGACAGACATCTCCCCATCTACCAATCGGCAATCGGGGCAATAGATTTAGAGACTGAGATGTAAAGGCTCTTTCAAATTTTATATTCTCTTTTTTGAATTACAGTTTTAAAGCGTTTTCACACTTGGACTTAGTATTAATATTAAGCCTAATATGTATGGTACTTGAACTGTTTGAACAGGCAATGCTTCTAATAATTTATTATTTATGTTAAAACAAATACAATACTACAATAGATGGAATTCATTTTCCAGTTTCCATTCTAATAATATACTATATTCTATTGCCAATGCATTTGAATCAGTATAGATATAGTTATAGCTGGGCCTTATTTAAAAAATGCTTATTTGCTCTTTTTTCTAGTGACTAGAGTGTTTCCTACATTACAAATGAAAAACCTAATAATACCTATACATAAAATTTGAAAAACTCTGCTATCAATAAACATTTGCTTAGTTGCAATAACTGCTGTAATGCTAAACTAAAGACAAAGTGTATAAAATGATCAAGGCTATATTATAATATAATAATATCAAAGGTAGCTTATTAGAAGGCTAAAAACTAGCTTGCCATGTTAGGTGACAGGTCATAATCACCAACTTTGCATTTTAACCCACAAAGAATTAGACAATTAGACAATTTTGATTATGTAGTATATTATTAATTTAATTAGCCTTAATGATGTCCGCAGGCACAATGGACAAAATACATTGGCAAAATAATGATAGCATATTGATTAATAGAATAGTTGGTATGTTTATTTTTTTGCTTATATATTTTTCATTGTTAGCAAGCTACTTTACCTTAGATGACTTTCTTTAGGCCTACTAGAGAGTCCTTTAATAGAAATGCTACAATGACTAACATTGTTGATATGACAAATAGGCTATAAAATCCCTTTTGTAGCCGAGATTTGAACTTAGCCATAGCTGAAGGTTAAGGGTCAAATCGCACTAGATAGACCAGGGATTTGCAAACTTTTTAACACAATGGACAAATAGAGAAGCTAGCGAAGACTATAGGCCAGATGATGGGGGAGAAGAGAAGAGAAAAGGGAAGAAAATAGGAGAGATAAAGTGAGGGAATAAAGGAGAAAAAAGATAAAATTGATGAAGGGAGAGGAGAGGTCCGTGGGCTGGAGTTTGCCGACCCCTGCAATAGACAGTTCGACAGAAACTGATTGCTCTAGAATTAATAGTCCAAATATGCACTATTTATCCTACTTATCAGTAGTGTAGTTCGCCTGTGAGATGCTTTCATCCAGACTCCAGTTATTTAAATATCTAGCAATTGGTTTCCTATTGCCTGAAAAATCTCTGCTAATTCTATTGGCTAAGCGAAACTGCCAATGCTTTCAAAGTATAAAAAATCGGCCATAAATTCCAATCTTTTTTGCATGCCGCTGGTTCTGCAGAACGATTGAAAAAACCCAAATTGAAGCGAACTACCGAGTTGCAGTAGACTGGGTCAGTCCTCTGCAGTCGTAGAGCAACAATGCTCAACCGACAGCTCAACCTAGCTCTGTCTCTGCTACTAACACTAGCCCTGTTATTAGCTAGCGCTCAGGATTTCTACCCGCCCAGATCCTTCACTCACTACAATGCTGGCCCCGGGACGCCAGTCACCCAGATGGAAGGCAACCGGCACGTGTTCAATTGCGAAGCGAATGCCCGACCGAGTGCAGTGTACGCCTGGCGCAAAGGCGAATTAGATCGTTGGATTCGGTTAAATGACACCTTCACCTACAGGATCACCAGTGTGAATCGGAGCGACGCCGGTCTGTACCGATGCTTCGCCTTCAACGAATACGGCGGCCTCAGAGATCTGGGCATCGATTTTCGTGTCGGCTATTTCGATCCGCCAACTGAGTCGAGTAGGAATGTCGGTGCGAGTCTGGGCGGAGCTTTGCAACTGGCCTTGCCGCCTGTCAGCGCGTACCCGCCTCCCAGTGCCAGCTGGCTTAGAAATGGATTCAGAGTTGACGAAGACGCCAGGCATTTCGTTTCAATGTCTTCGAGTCGATTGTTTGTGCTGAATGTTAGCACCGCTGAGAATGGCTTCGTCTATCAGGTGTGATTCTCATTTGTCTTGCAATTCCCTGCTATCACTGGTGCCCCTGTCACCCCTGTTAGCACTCCTGTCACCCCTGTCACTCCTGTTAGCATCCTTGTCATTCCTGTTAGCCCCCTGTCATCCCTGTCAGCACCCCTGTTATCTCTAGTAGCACCACTGTCATCCCTGTCAGCACCCCTGTTATCTCTTGTAGCACCCCTGTCATCCCTGTTAGCACCCCTGTCATCCCTGTTAGCACCCCTGTCATCCCTGTTAGCACCCCTGTCATTCCTGTTAGCACCCCTGTCATCCCTGTTAGCACCCCTGTCATCCCTGTTAGCACCCCTGTCATTCCTGTTAGCACCCCTGTCATCCCTGTTAGCACCCCTGTCATCCCTGCTAGCACCTCTGTCATTTCTTGTTAATTTAGGCAATGCTAAATTCAGTCCTTTTATATATGAATTGCAGGCTCAAATGACGAACAACTATCACGACACGACTTACATCAACAGTCCAACTTACACCCTGGTGGTCACGGGTTCGACTCCCCCGGCTAGATCCGATCCCCAACTGCTGTGGCAGTCGGGCAATTTCACTTTCCAACTGGGCAGCCCGATCACCAGCAGGGCGATATTTGAGTGCGTCTTCAATGCCCGGCCGCTGGAGTACCTGCGGATTCGCTGGTACAAAGCAGACCTGGAGTCCCCGGTGAAGAGCGAAATTATTCACGACGGCGTGAAGTACATGCTGGAGCCCAGTTATGCCCGACGACTGACCATCAGCAATCTGGGGCAGAGAGATCAGGCCAGGTGAGCTGACAACCTGCCGTGTTTCACACCTGTAGTGCTCTCCCTCCCTCACCTCTTATCTCTTCCTCTCTCTCCTCTCCCTCTCCCTCTCTTTCCCTCTACCTTTCCTCTCTCCCTCCCCTTTCCCTCTCCTCTCCCTCTAGCTCCCTTTTCTTCTACCTCTCCGTCTCTCACTCTACTTCTCCTCCTTTCCATCTCCTCTCCCTCTACCTCTCCCTCTCTTTCCCTCTACCTCTCCCTCCCTTTCCATCTACCTCTCCCTCCCTTTCCCTCTATCTCTCCCTCCCTTTCCCTCTACCTCTCCCTCCCTTTCCCTCTACCTCTCCCTCCCTTTCCCTCTACCTCTCCCTCCCTTTCCCTCTACCTCTCCCTCCCTTTCCCTCTACCTCTCCCTCCCTTTCCCTCTACCTCTCCCTCCCTTTCCCTCTACCTCTCCCTCTCCTCTCCCTCTCCCGCTCTCTCTTCCCTTCTCCCCCTCCCCACTCTCTGAATCCCCTTCTCTCTGCCTCATTTGCCATTAAAACTAATTGAGCAATGATCCTCTCCACTTTTCTTTCTCTCCTCTCTCCTGCCCCTCTCCAGCCTCGGCATACTTCCCCATCTCATTTCTACTATCTAATTTCTCTACGATGACGATGCAGTTTACATGTGATAGGACAGAGGCATCTCGTTAAATTAGGTTATTAAGAAAAATGAACGGATATTGAAACAAGTTGACGCACCTGAGGCCGCTCTAATACGGATGCAAGATTTCAATTTTTTACTTTTTACACAATTCAGATACGTCTGCGAAGGTCAGCTGGTTGGCGGCGGCGCCGCCTCTTCGCCAGTCGCCTCGGGCTCCGCCTACCTCATCATGCAGCAGGCGCCCACCCTGGTGCCCGGCTCCGTGGCCTCCGACGTGGTCGTGTCGCACGGCTCCGACAGGCAGCTGCAGTGCTCGGCTAGCGGCGTGCCTCAGCCAGCCATCCTGTGGTACCGCAACTCCGTGCTGCTCAGCAACTCCAGCCGGTGAGGGCCTGTCTGTCTGTCTGCCTGTCTCTCTGTCTGCCTGCCTGTCTGTCTGTCTGTCTGTCTGTCTGCCTGCCTGTCTGTCTGCCTGTCTTTCTGCCTGTCTGCCTGTCTGTCTGCCTGTCTCTCTGTCTGCCTGTCTCTCTGTCTGCCTGTCTGTCTGTCTGTCTGTCCGTCTGTCTGCCTGCCTGTCTGTCTGCCTGCTTGTCTGTCTGTCTGTCCGTCTGTCTGCCTGTCTGCCTGCCTGTCTGTCTGTCTGTCTGTCTGTCTGTCTGTCTGTCTGTCCGTCTGTCTGCCTGCCTGCCTGCCTGTCTGCCTGTCTGTCTGTCTGTCTGTCCGTCTGTCTGCCTGCCTGTCTGTCTGCCCGTCTGCCTGTGTGAAAAGTAGGGAACTTTTTCATAACATTTCATTAAATTGGTGCATCGTTTATTAACTAGTTAGTAGGTTCATAAGCTCTATTAGCTACGTAAAACCTTTTAATTGTTAAAGTTATTCGCCTAATTACTTGTGACCAATCAGATATCAGATATTAATCTGGGATCGGGTTGGAAATCTCTCTTGAACTTTGTCCCAGTATGAGCAGTTACTTTATAACTTTGACTGACCTTGATCGAGTATGATTGACCTCGATTTTTTTTCAGTTTTTCGTAATTGTTTACTTTGCCTATGCTAGCAACATGTATCTAATATATATATAGACTTTTTCAGAGAGCTCTCACAGAAATTCTATATGCATGATCTACCGTATAGTGTGTGTGATAGTGTTTTACAGCAAGTTTTTTGTTGTTTACTTAAGCCTCCAATGACGGAGTGGTGTCTGCGTGTGTACATGCTGGCTTTAGAGGATCTGGTGGCGTGTGGGAACATGTTTCACAGCTTATATTCAAACACAAAGCGTTCTAAGGGTATAAAATTCGTTAATCTAAAAAAATTTTTTTAAAATTTAATCAAATTCTTTAGCTTATTAATTGTTAGAAAAATTATAAAATTATAATATTGAACCTCGGTATTTCCTTAAATAAAAATTAGGCTAAAATTGAAATTCAAAGCACATTTTAATTTTGCAATCCAGATGTTAGTATTGTTCTTAGTAATCCATAGATAAAATAACGTTTCTTCTTTAGCCACTTTCCCACGCTAAGTTAGGGTTCTGGGCTCTGCTTGGGGTCTGGTTTGTGTATTAAAGAAAACTAACACCTTGCTTGCTTGCTGCTGGATCTTCTTGTAGTAACTTTCTGGCATCCTGCTGCTAGTGTTTTTGGGGGCCCTGGATTCGGGCTCACTTTTTTCGCTAGGGACGCTTAATGCGTTGTGGTGGTGTCTTGTTTTTTTCTAATTTTTAACTGGCATTTTTGGTAGTTGTTAGTTTTCATTTTCATTTCATTTCCAGTACAGTCCAGTTTTCATTTCCAGTACAATTAGAAAGCTGTTAATAGCGCTGTCAATATTGCTGTTAATGGCGCTGTCAAGATTGCTGTCAATGGCGCTGTCAAGATTGCCGTCAATGGCGCTGTCAAGACTGCTGTTAATGGCGCTGTCAAGATTGCTGTTAATGGCGCTGTCAAGATTGCTGTCAATGGCGCTGTCAAGATTGCTGTTAATGGCGCTGTCAAGATTGCCGTCAATGGCGCTGTCAAGATTGCTGTTAATGGCGTTGTCAAGATTGCCGTCAATGGCGCTGTCAAGATTGCTGTCAATGGCGCTGTCAAGATTGCTGTTAATGGCGCTGTCAAGATTGCTGTCAATGGCGCTGTCAAGATTGCTGTTAATAGCGCTGTCCAGACGTGACCTCAGGCTAGCGTGACCTCAAAGGGTGGTTAGAAAGATTGCCAAATCATTTTTTACCGCTATATTTATGCTTAGATGCGCTTATGGGAGCATTTGGGATTTGCTTGCAAGCACCTGAGGTAACACCTGTGAAATGGTAGCTCGTAGCCCGTCTGCAAGACAATTATGGAATGTAGGGAAATAATTCTGTTTGATCTGTCAGTTTAGTAATTAAAAATTGTGCATAAAATTTTATCCTCTATTATGGCTGACTGTTCTGTTGAGAACAGCTGGTTGGGAAATAATCTTTTTTGGGAATAATGACCTTCCGAATTTTTGTCTATCGTAGTATTGTCTCTTAGTATTTGCCTTGAAAATTTAGCTATTAACTTAGGCACCTTTGCTTCAAAGTGGCTAGAATAGCAATCCATTCTAATGGTTAGATTAGCAATCCATTCTAATGGTTAGAATAGCAATCCATTCTAATGGTTAGAATAGCAATCCATTCTAATGGTTAGATTAGCAATCCATTCTAATGGTTAGATTAGCAATCCATTCTAATGGTTAGATTAGCAATCCATTCTAATGGTTAGATTAGCAATCCATTCTAATGGTTAGATTAGCAATCCATTCTAATGGTTAGATTAGCAATCCATTTTAATGGTTAGATTAGCAATCCATTCTAATGGTTAGATTAGCAATCCATTCTAATGGTTAGATTAGCAATCCATTCTAATGGTTAGATATTAGCAATCCATTCTATTGGCTAGATTAGCAATCCATTCTAATGGTTAGAATAGCAATCCATTCTAATGGTTAGAATAGCAATCCATTCTAATGGTTAGATTAGCAATCCATTCTAATGGTTAGAATAGCAATCCATTCTAATGGTTAGATTAGCAATCCATTCTAATGGTTAGATTAGCAATCCATTCTAATGGTTAGATTAGCAATCCATTCTAATGGTTAGATTAGCAATCCATTCTATTGGCTAGATTAGCAATCCTCTCGATTGGATGGATTAGCAATCCTTTCTAATGACTAGATTAGCAATCCATTCTATTGACTAGATTAGCAATCCATTCTAACAGCTAGATTAGCAATTCACTTTATTGGAATCATTAGCAATATTTTCTAATAGCTAGATTGGCGATCCATTTAATTAATAGATCAACAATTTAATTTTCTTTTGTGGTTTAATTTTCAATACTGCAAGAGTTTGGTTATAGTAGTTAAAAATGAGTTGCGATGATGATTGAAGGTAACTATTTGGCTTATTACCTTACCTGTCTGTCAGTCTGTTTAACCGACTTTTAAATCTATGCCTACATCACATGCACATTCACCACCCGCACCCCACTAGCTCTTGTAGCCGTCAAGTAGATCAAGGATTAAGTGGAATTTCTAGTAGTTCCAGGCTGTGTATGCTTAGCTTTACACTAACTAACTGCTAGGCTATATGTAATATAGTAATAATGTGCATTCCGCACCCTCTGACCCCGAATGAATGGATGACGTCATCAAGTGCAGTCCCCTTTGCCTATAATATTCGCACTCAAACAATCTATTTGAGCTAGAATAGAGCTGGAGTTGAGAAAGCAAAGTGGAAGAAGGAGGCTGACTGGTTGGTGTCTGCTCTATGAATCATGAAGTAAATGAGAATTGACATCGATGGAGTGAGGCGAGACCGAGAGCAATTCCGAGTACCCGACGCAGATTACAATTACTTAGAATAGAAAGGTGGAAACTGGTGGAAGCAACGGATTTAGTAGCAGGAGGTGATTACGTAACAAGTACTGGCTTTGTGTTTTTGCGTTGGATTGTATAGTAATCATTGGAATTGCGAATTGCCGCTTTAAAGAATGAGAGGAGCAGGATCTGAGGAGAGGCGCAGCAGGCACTGAAGGATCTGAGGGGAGGGGCAGCAGGCACTGAAGGATCTGAGGGGAGGGGCAGCAGGCACTGAAGAATCTGAGGGAAGGGGCAGCAGGCACTGAAGGATCTGAGGGGAGGGGCAGCAGGCACTGAAGAATCTGAGGGAAGGGGCAGCAGGCACTGAAGAATCTGAGGGGAGGGGCAGCAGGCACTGAAGAATCTGAGGGAAGAGGCAGCAGGCACTGAAGGATCTGAGGGGAGGGGCAGCAGCCACTGAAGGATCTGAGGGGAGGGGCAACAGGCACTGAAGGATCTGAGGGAGAGGCAGCAGGCACTGAAGAATCTGAGGGGATTGGCAGCAGGCACTGAAGGATCTGAGGTACCAAGATCTACTAAGGGAGTTAAAACCAACGGTTAAGAGCGCCTTTAAATCTTATTTATTCCTAAAAGTATATGACTGAAAATTACAACGGTCTTTGTTTGTAAAACAGGCCTAGTAAGCCAAAGAATCTTTATCTCTTATCTTCAATGCTATAGTTAGTCACAGTGCGTTACGAGCGAAGCGAGCCCTGACAAGCAAAACAAGATAGGCCCCTTGTTTGTTTTAATTTGTTTCTAAGAATAAGTAATAAGCAAGTCTCTTAACCGAACTAAAATGCGTTTTCGATTGTAAATTATCAAGCTGGCTCGTGCCCGAGCATTTAGCGCAGGCTACAGGCAGATGTTGGCCTATTTCTTCAATTATGTTCAGTGGGTTTATGCTACGAAGATTTGCCTCTCTTGACTTGATTGGGGCAGTTTAATATTCTCTATGCAGCTCCCTTCAATTCTGCTTGGTTAAATAAGCATGCAGGAGAGAGAGAGGGAAGAAGAATACGCAAGAGGAAATTACTATTTGACCTTGTGTCGAACTTTGGGGAGGTCAATTTGTTATGCTAATGTTCCAGCGTTTGTGAATTGCGTTTTACAATCGGTGTAACACTCCCTATTCAGTCCCTGTGGATGCTTCTCTAATCCAGCCCTAATAAGCAGGATGTTACTGAACTGGACTCTCAAAGAGACACTGTCAAAAAGCATTATCATTTGATGCCTACCGCAGTTCTATAAGCATTAGTTGTTGGTTCAATTTGTCCAATCAATTTTTGCTCAGTCGAGACAGTTCCGATGAGACTGACTATGAAGTTTGCATTTGGAGAAATGAAATATACGAAATGCCTAATAGCCGATGGCCTGTGGTTTTTAGATGTTCCGAATATATGAATATTATAGAGATTGATAATCTTGCCAAGAAGAAGGTTAGGAAATTACAGGGAAATTGAGAAGGATCAATAGGGATGTTTTAGATAGCTCAATATTGAACTTGAAAGGAAGGAGGTGAAAAGATTTGATAAATTTTCATATCCAGGCCTTCTTTTTGTTGCTTCTGATTTTGTTAGCAATGGAATTATTAGCAGCTGGAAACATGATAGCACTATATTTGAGCCTGTCTGTTATATAGTGGTGTATGCCATATCTAAAACATCGAGTTACTGTGTTGCTGATTTTTGTTGGTGAACAATAAAGCTACTAATTCGCTAGTCTAATGCGAATGCTAATTGATTATTGATTTATTACCATAATTAATTAGTGGGGTTTGGGTTTAACTAGGCTAATGCTATATAAGGCTACTAATTAGTGGGGTTTGGGTTTAACTAGGCTAATGCTATATAAGGCTACTAATTAGTGGGGTTTGGGTTTAACTAGGCTAATGCTATATAAGGCTACTAATTAGTGGGGTTTGGGTTTAACTAGGCTAATGCAATATAAGGCTACTAATTAGTGGGGTTTGGGTTTAACTAGGCTAATGCTATATAAGGCTACTAATTAGTGGGGTTTGGGTTTAACTAGGCTAATGCTATATAAGGCTACTAATTAGTGGGGTTTGGGTTTAACTAGGCTAATGCTATATAAGGCTACTAATTAGTGGGGTTTGGGTTTAACTAGGCTAATGCAATATAAGGCTACTAATTAGTGGGGTTTGGGTTTAACTAGGCTAATGCTATATAAGGCTACTAATTAGTGGGGTTTGGGTTTAACTAGGCTAATGCAATATAAGGCTACTAATTAGTGGGGCTTAACTAGGCTAATGCTATATTATGCTACTAATTAGTGGGGCTTAACTAGGCTAATGCTATATTATGCTACTAATTAGTGGGGCTTAACTAGGCTAATGCTATATAAGGCTACTAATTAGTGGGGCTTAACTAGGCTAATGCTATATTATGCTACTAATTAGTGGGGCTTAACTAGGCTAATGCTATATAAGGCTACTAATTAGTGGGGCTTAACTAGGCTAATGCTATATAAGGCTACTAATTAGTGGGGCTTAACTAGGCTATTGCTATATTAGGCTACTAATTAGTGGGGCTTAACTAGGCTAATGCTATATAAGGCTATTAATTAGTGGGGCTTAACTAGGCTAATGCTATATTATGCTACTAATTAGTGGGGCTTAACTAGGCTATTGCTATATTAGGCTACTAATTAGTGGGGCTTAACTTGGCTAATGCTATATAAGGCTACTAATTAGTGGGGCTTAACTAGGCTAATGCTATATAAGGCTACTAATAGTTTCAGAAGTAGGCTACTGCAATGCTAAGTCCAGTCTTTTTACAAGCTAATTAGCCATTTTTGGACTTTTTCAGAGCAAGCTAGTTCACGGCCAGCAGTCGAAATACCTTGTAGGTAGGTTCTTCTTCTCTAATTATTCTAGCTACTACTCAAGTGCGTTCGTTTTAATTTAGACCACTCTTTCGATTGAGCCACCAACCACCGATCGAACTCAAGCAACTAATTCACCTGCGTGCGCGATTCGAAAGCTGGGGGTGAGGAGGGGATAGTTTTGTTTGTAAAACCACTTGTCTGCCAATCAAGAGGCCGTGGAAGTGCTCGCTTCAATGCTCGGTTGTCAAGGGGAACTAAGAAAGAAAGTGGAACGAGAAAAAAAGGACCTAATTTTTGGCACATCGTTCGACTCTCAATTGATTGCTTTAATTAACGACTTCGCGGGAAGCGGGCTATTGTACCGACGAGAAAAAGCCTGTGGATGTGCGGACTCTTTCTCGTAGCTCTCTCTCTCCCCGGAGACAGGAGGAAAAATTGGAAAAGATTCGACTTGAAGGCAATTTATTTGGCTAACACAACCTGCCATGCGTTGCTGTTCGTTGTGCACCGCCTCCGTCTCTATATGCTTGTTTGTACAGAGCATTATTTTTATACTAGCAATCTTTCACAGCTATTGACCAGTGTGACTGCTCGTCTCTGGGTTCGATTTATTATCAGCCAGCAACTATAACTGAAACTGGAGGGGGGCTTGAGATGGGTGTTAGGGCTGAAAAGTGGATAAAGCTCAAATGCATATGCCTCAATGCTCAATTCGTCACTGCTGCCGCTCTCTGCACTCTTGCGTCTGTCTGTCGATTTCCTCCCAGATCCTCAGTTGCTGGGCCAGCCTCCCAGATCCTCAGTTGCTGGGCCAGCCTCCCAGATCCTCAGTTGCTGGACCAGCCTCCCAGATCCTCAGTTGCTGGACCAGCCTCCCAGATCTTCAGTTGCTGGGCCAGCCTCCCAGATCCTCAGTTGCTGGAGCACCCTCCCAGATCCTCAGTTGCTGGGTCAGCCTCGCAGATCCTCAGTTGCTGGGCCAGCCTCCCAGATCCTCAGTTGCTGAGCCAGCCTCCCAGATCCTCAGTTGCTGGGTCAGCCTCGCAGATCCTCAGTTGCTGGGCCAGCCTCGCAGATCCTCAGTTGCTGGGCCAGCCTCTCAGATCCTCAGTTGCTGGGCCAGCCTCCCAGATCCTCAGTTGCTAGGCCAGCCTCCCAGATCTTCAGTTGCTGGGCCAGCCTCCCAGATCCTCAGTTGCTGGGCCAGCCTCCCAGATCCTCAGTTGCTGGGCCAGCCTCCCAGATCCTCAGTTGCTGGACCAGCCTCCCAGATCCTCAGTTGCTGGGTCAGCCTCCCAGATCCTCAGTTGCTGGACCAGCCTCCCAGATCCTCAGTTGCTGGACCAGCCTCCCAGATCCTCAGTTGCTGGGCCAGCCTCCCAGATCCTCAGTTGCTGGAGCACCCTCCCAGATCCTCAGTTGCTCGGCCGGCCTCCCAGATCCCCAGTTGCTGGGCGTATTAGAGCTTCGGTCGGATAAATATCAAAACGTGAAAAAATTCTGCATATCTCTATAAATCATAAAGCATATGCCATCTGGTTTCTTAGTCATGAAGTTTGAAATCTGTCAGAACTCCGAAGCCAACAAACACTGAGTAGAACCGCCTTGAGCAAGTGCCCATGCGCTGCTACAGTGCTCAGAAGTTTTGTCAGAATGCGTTGTTGCATATTTTGCATTGCTTTAAGAAGGCCTATGGATATTGATTAGCTGTAGTTCCCCTGCCCCCGCCTCCTCAATGTCTTCTTCTGAGTGACTGACTGAGAGAGAGTCGCGAACTCTTCGCATCGAACCCCTGTTGCTGGGCAGCCTCTGAAGCACTAAATCGATTATGTTCGATTTGTTCTCTTGTCAAAACAACAGTAAGAAACAGATTTTTCTGCTGAAGGATTTGTTCTATGAAAGACAAGAGGTCTATTATATGTATTGCCTCAAGAATTTGAAAGCAAAATTACTGTACTCTTAAGGCTCTCTATATGATAAATTAATGAGTTAATTAGTTTGTAAGATTTTCAGTAACGTTGATTATAAGGTATAAAAGTAGTTATGAAATTTGCTGCAACCTTGCTGCAGTCGGCATAATAGGATAAAGCCATAAAATTGATGTCCTTGATCCATGGAAAATAAATGGCTATATATGAAGAAGTATGTAACCTATACTTTCAAGCTGAAATCGACTCGACATTCTACAAGTATTTAAAACCTGCCATCCATCTAATGCGCTTTAATACGAGGTGCTTATCATATTACTATAATATGCTAATTTAGTTTCTAAGCTCAATAAATGAAGTCTAATCAGTGAGCTGTGAAACTGAAATACGACCTGCTACGATGAGTGGAAGAAGAAAGGTGTTCAAGTGGAAACTTGATTCCCAGGACTTTTGAGTATGCTTGATTTAATCGTATTACTAGGGGAAGTGATTTGAGTAGCTATAAGTATATAACGTAGAAATGTATAAGTTTTTAACCGCTACCAATAGGCGTGTGTACAGGCAGGCTAGGCTTACGCTTTTCTCACCTCGAGTCCATGGATAGCTAAACCGGATTAAGCATTGGCATAGGAGAAAGTGCAACTGCACTCTCGCACACTCAACACTCCCCCCAAGCGTGCAACGACGATAATTGCATTGACACTGTAGAATCGCCACCTGGGGTTGTCGCTCTTGCACGGTTTGACACGTTTTTTTGCTGCCTAATTGAGTTAGTCGCCTCTCTCCAAACCTTGCCCTGTCTCTCTTATCGTGATGGCTTCACTCACCTGACAGCACTGAAGCATTTACGTGTAGAATAAAAAAACTGCATTTCAAGTCGAAGGATTTGACTTCATTTACGAATGAATGAGTTGTCCGCGGTATCCTGGATGACCTTGGTTGACCTCTTGACCCAAATGTTCCTGCATAGTGTGAAATGGCGTGATTTTTAATTTGAAAGAGAAATGTCTATAGTAAAAAGAAGTTGACGTCAGAATATTTTATACCTATACTACAAAAACTTATTTATTTATTTATTGAATTATTTATTGAATTATTGATATTGATATGAAGTATTTCAGGTTTATCAACTTATTTTAATGCTAAACAAATTAGAGGGGAGCAAACTAAAAGGACTTTTTATCATTAGGATTGATTGAAGATGAACAAGGTTTAGCGCACGTGCCGGGATGTTGAGAAGCTTCTTAATGTATAGTAACTACGCGGTATTGTGTTCATTAAATCTACTAATTAACCAACCATAATTTAGCTATGTCGATTGTGGAATTCTGGGCTTTTTTTCTGTCGACTAGTGTTCGTAGAGAGCCACAATTGTTTCCGTGTCAATGCTGTCATAATTATAGACTTGCAGTTTTGCTTGGCTAAGCCCGCGCCCCCAAAACCCAGAGAGTTTCTAGCTTTGCTGACTGATTCTGGTTAGGCCCTAGCAACTAACAGTAGCATTGTTTTACCACCGCTGATCTATCATCCTATCTTGCTCTCTCGCTCTCCTGTCCCTCTCTGCACCCCCCGTGTCTGGCAAATCCGTTGGACTCTTCACTTCATTATCCTGATTGGTCTTTTGTCCCGATCGGGATTATTGTGTTTTTCGGATTGTGCCACTGAACTGCAATCCGCTGGCTACCGCTCGACTGAGTTGCATGTAGTCATGGCAATGATTTAATTAGTGGGAACAGAATGGCGCTCTTATCTATCTATCTATCTATCTATCTATCTATCTATCTATCTATCTATCTATCTATCTATCTATCTATCTATCTATCTATCTATCTATCTATCTATATATCTATTTATCTATCTATCTATCTATCTATCTATCTATCTATCTATCTATCTATCTATCTATCTATCTATCTATCTATCTATCTATCTATCTATCTATCTATCTATCTATCTATCTATCTATCTATCTATCTATCTATCTATCTATCTATCTATCTATCTATCTGTCTATCTATCTATCTATCTATCTATCTATCTATCTATCTATCTATCTATCTATCTATCTATCTATCTATTTATCTATCTATCTATCTATTTATCTATCTATTTATCTATCTATCTATTTATCTATTTATCTATCTATTTATCTATCTATCTATCTATCTATCTATCTATCTATCTATCTATCTATCTATCTATCTATCTATCTATCTATCTATCTATCTATCTATCTATCTATCTATCTATCTATCTATCTATCTATCTATCTATTTATCTATCTATCTATCTATCTATCTATCTATCTATCTATCTATCTATCTATCTATCTATCTATCTATCTTATCTTATCTTATCTTATCTTATCTTATCTTTCTATCATACTTTATACTGACTGTCTAGTATGTACCAAACTACATGTACATACAAAAAAATTTTCCTGACTATATCGAAGTTGTGTGGATAATCTTACACTTGTAGTATATGTAGCTGTATATGCAGTGCATATTATCGCGCGCAATACGTAAAAGGTAGTTGTTTGATATGACAGGATATGGTTTACATGCTTTAGTATTTAAAATCTATGATTATTATAACTGCCCTTGGCAGGTAAAGGAGTCATAAAAAGACCCCAAGCTGATCCATATCCATATTTGCATAAAATTGGCGTGAAGTACTGGTAGACTGCAATAGAAGTTTTTTCGAGGCGTTTTCTCGGATGTATCTTTCGCCCCGCAGTTTTTTAATATTGCTCTGGCACTTAATATTGCCCAACTTGACGAGTCGGAGCTGTTAAAAACATTTCCACGAACTTGTTCCAGTTTTCACACTGCAAGCACTTGTTATTGTTTATAGCGGCTGCTAGTTAGTAGTATCAGTTTTTCTCTCGCGCAAATGACTAAGCATAGGGAAGGTCATTTGCATCGGAGTCTATCTCTCCATCTGGGGATGCTGGGGATATGAGAGTTATATAGGCATATCAAGGATATCGGTATGTTAATTCGAGCAAGAGTTTTTTTCGGCCCCTTTTACAACCGTTTTGGGTGGCAGCAATATTCGAAAGTAAAAGAGGAGCAAGCACAAGACCGGTGTATGACTCATGTGGATTTCTGCATAAGCTTGGGAGCAATCGTAATTCATATTGTTAGTGCGATAGCGATCATCTGATACAAGTAATGTGACTGCCTAGCATCCTGGGATTGATGAAGGACTAGAGGTGTTTCCAGGGGTGTTTTGGGGATGAATCAAAAGTTAGCCACCTTCTGTTTTGGGTAGGGTAGTTTTATCTTTGGAAGGTTCTGAACTATATATATATAGAACCGATGTGGTAACTAATCTTCGACTGTCAGTAGCTAACTAAATTAAGAACAATACATAATTAACTCGATTTTTCTATAAAAACTAGGTGGGAAATTCTTTCTGTTAATCTCTGCCCCTACAAACTAGATGCATTCCTCTTGTTTCCCGTGTGTCACAGCGCAAATAAATGGAGTTCGTGTCCTGTCGGATTAGTAGTGACAGGGGATCTAAGGGAATGAAGGGATAAACTATTTTGGAGATGAAGTTTACCTTTATGTATAGATAAAATGAGAATGTGACATTGCTATTTGGACTTGAAACAAAGTTGATTAAATAAAGATGCTTGATGGTTAGAAAGTCAGAGCCTCTGTACACCCAAGGCAACAGAGAGTGTACATGCCTGATGGTTAGAAAGTCAGAGCCTCTGTACACCCAAGGCAACAGAGAGTGTACATGCCTGATGGTTAGAAAGTCAGAGCCTCTGTACACCCAAGGCAACAGAGAGTGTACATGCCTGATGGTTAGAAAGTCAGAGCCTCTGTACACCCAAGGCAACAGAGAGTGTACATGCCTGATGGTTAGAAAGTCAGAGCCTCTGTACACCCAAGGCAACAGAGAGTGTACATGCCTGATGGTTAGAAAGTCAGAGCCTCTGTACACCCAAGGCAACAGAGTGTACATGCCTGATGGTTAGAAAGTCAGAGCCTCTGTACACCCAAGGCAACAGAGAGTGTACATGCCTGATGGTTAGAAAGTCAGAGCCTCTGTACACCCAAGGCAACAGAGAGTCTACATGCCTGATGGTTAGAAAGTCAGAGCCTCTGTACACCCAAGGCAACAGAGAGTCTACATGCCTGATGGTTAGAAAGTCAGAGCCTCTGTACACCCAAGGCTGTATCATTTTGTGGGACGATGTCGCCCTTTTAGCGATTATTATTATTATTATTGTTATTAGCTTAAACATCTTTAATAAACCGGTGACATTTCCCCGCCCGCCGCAGGTACACTGTGCAACCAAACGGTCTTCTGACCATCAAAGCCATGGAGCCGGCGGATGCTGGCATATTTCAATGCTTCGCCGTCAACTCAGTTGACGAGAAGTACGCCAGCTGGTGGATTCGGGTTGAAAGTGAGTCTTTTTTTATTTGTTTGTTTCAATTCTTCTTATTTATTCAATACCGATCTCATAATATCTATTTGGTTTCAAGTATCCTGTTTGTTTGATTATTGAATTCTTTTCCATCTTCTTGCTTTACTGCATCTTGCTGTGAATGTTACAAATTGTTTTTTTTAACAAACGAAGTATCATAATTGAGTAGCGACAGAAAGATTGTGTCCCCCTAAAGAAGAAAAAAGAAGTCGCAGGAAATCTTGTAGAAAACGAGGGAGGGAAGACCGACAACGAGGTGCAGCATCGCGGGAGTTAACTAGCATAAAATCGGGTCAAAGAGAGGCAACATTAAGGCGGACAGTGGATGGTTGGTCAGGTCACCATCGGACACGCGAATTCAAAGCCGGCAATCGCGACAACTAAAAGCCTAGTTTCTTTCTGGCAGTAAATTGTCTTGCTACAAACATGGCCGCGTCTTGTGGAAGGTTGCTAAATGCACGTTTATAGGCTTTGTAGCGGCCATCTAACTGTTCCACGATCTCTTTTTCACTGGCGGTGACTCTCTGATGCGGAAGAAGATTTAAGGATGGAGGAAAATTTTACTTAAGCAAGGCTTATTAGTTATAGCCGATCGACTGTCAACCAGCGTCTTCTGCTGACGCCTGAGAGCATACACCACAGATACGCACACAGGCAGGCTCAAACAGAGAGAAAGAGAGAGAGAGAGAGAGAGAGAGAGAGAGAGAGAGAGAGAGAGAGAGAGAGAGAGAGAGAGAGAGAGAGAGAGAGAGAGAGAGAGAGAGAGAGAGAGAGAGAGAGAGAGAGAGAGAGAGAGAGAGAGAGAGAGAGAGAGAGAGAGAGAGAGAGAGAGAGAGAGAGAGAGAGGGACAGAGGAGGGCACCTCCAATCTCAGGCACTGACACGGTAACGGTAGAGAGGACTGAACAAAGTCAGTTTAATTGAATTGCCGATATTTTGAAATTATTATTTTTCTTCGTCAGGGCAAGTGAAGAGAGAGAGAGAGAGAGAGAGAGAGAGAGAGAGAGAGAGAGAGAGAGAGAGAGAGAGAGAGAGAGAGAGTTCAGGACTTGTTTTTCTCCTATAGACAGACATAGAGATAAGATGAGAGCCTTAGATAGGACCAGG
Organism: Macrostomum lignano; assembly: GCA_002269645.1. NCBI lineage: Eukaryota > Metazoa > Platyhelminthes > Macrostomidae > Macrostomum > Macrostomum lignano. Next base: position 235,408 of record NIVC01000288.1, on the reverse strand, counting down.
GACTGCTAGAACTAGAACTCACCTGGATTGGAAAGAACAAACTAAAAGCAGGTGAACAATGTGAGATGTAACATGAATTGCTTTGATAAACCATTAGTAAGTCGAAGAGGGCCTTTGCACACCCTCTGAGCGTGTGTACGATTGTGTACCTGCGTACAGTATTGGCGCCCTTGTATGTGTTTAGGAGTCAGCGGAAAGGGGGGCATCACTGATTTGCGGGAGTATCCACTGTATCTACTCTTTTCCGTAGATAGTCCAGTTTAGTTCAAAGGAGTCCATGAAGACGACCCAGGAGAAGGCGAAGGAGTGACTGAGGTGCGCCGTGAAAGAAAGAGAGGCGGATCGCATTTCACACAGTCGATTCCTGAGTCCTGGCTTCACCAGCTCCCCCCAACCCGAGTGGTTGGCGAGTCTCAAGAGCTGCTGCTTGTAGCAGGGGTCCGGGGGGCGTCTTTCTCTTTTAAATTGACGAGCGTGCCAGTTAATAACAGTCAGATCTCCGGCACTCCTCTTCTTGCTGTTCTTGCTTTGCTCTGCTCCTAGAAGAGCAGCATAAGAGGGATATAGAATTCATTTGATTGACGCAAGTCTAATTAGCAAGTTTTGCAATTCCATAGAAATTTTTCATACAACTGGGCCCACGGACAAAAAATGGCTATTGATATGTCTGCATCGATTTTTTTCTCTCTGGAAGCAGAATCTCTTTTAGTTTCGTTTCCCTTATACTGGTAAATCTGGAGTTAGTGACTCCGCTTCTTAGTCTGCAGTTGTTGCGTAATTATTGAGTAGAGTAATAAATGAATCGACTCTTAAGTAGTGTTCTAGACCGTGTCGAGTAGCATCCTGATGTCATCTTCTCACCTCTCCTATTTTCTATAGTCTATTGTGTCTCTATATTGTTCAAGAAAGAATGAAATCTCTAGAAAGCTCAAGTGAAAAAGTCTTGTAAAATTTTTCCTTTCTCAAAAAAATTCCAATGACTAGGGATCAGTGAAGTTTTGATTGATTGATGGATTAAAGAGTGACAAATGACTGATTGTTTTCGAACAAAGGACTAGTGAAGGTATCGAACTATAGAAATGTGTAATCAGATAGGAAAGGTGTAATGAGGACATGGGATAAGTGTAATAGTGAGATGAAAATGGTGTAATGAGGACATGGGATAAGTGTAATTGGGAGATACTCGTAGTAATGGTGTAATGAAAATCTGGTAATTATAATGGGGATATGGGGATGGGGATATCAAACAAATCAGAGATGCCATGTAGTATACACAGCATTCTCTTTAACCAAATCATCTATCCAGCAGTGCGAGTACGCAGTACACTTTGCAACAAGAAGCTATATTTATATGCAGAATATGCAGAAAGAATGACAGGTCATCAGAGACAGGCTAATGCTATAATTGCTCTGAACAAACAAGCGCCAGGAGGCATTTGAGCTCAATTCTCAATTCTTGCTCCAACTATAATTATCAGTTTGGTTAACCTCAAATTGTTGAGGTTTCGTTGTCTCCATGGGATGTGGGATGCAACAATTAGTGGAAGCCTCTCAGTTAACATTGTTATACCCCTATTCTGAACTGAAGATTGCTGAGCTGAAGATGTAACTAGCCCAGTAATTTATGAAATCATAAACATTATAATTTCTAATTTCCCTCTTTCCTTGCTTTTCACCTGAATTGACCCAGCTAGTAGCTATATAAAAATGTTATTGAACATATTTGATTCACCTGCAATGTTAATTAAGAGACCTACTTGACATCTAGCAAGTAGCAACATGTGGGAGGAGGCAATCTTGATGAGCTGCTCAATCATTTCGGGGTTTCAGATTTTGTTCTGTGCGTTGCCCGTTGAATTTTCGAAATTTAACGATGATGTAATATCCTTGAAATATTGGGGGATGAGAGCCAAATTGGCTACAAACCCCTGAAATTAAAGTCACAAATGCAGGTAGAATTACGCTGGGTTCCATTTTTTTGCCTCGTCATTAAAATTATGGCAAAATTTCGAATATTATTCGTGCTGTAACTATATGGAGGAAGCGCTCTAATATATGATAAGGGGATTTTTCTGGGAAGATTTCTAAACCCATCTGGCGAGGGTCGTGAGTGTCTTCCTTTTCTGGATCTGAAGAGCTGAGAGGAGACAGGGGGGGGGGGGTTTAGTGACGCAATTGGGTGAGTCGTCATCCCATAGGTTGGCTATTATAATTATTCAGAGGCCAAAACTGAATCGCCTCAGGGTATGCGACTGTTCTGGCATCGGATGCAAATAGGTTTGGACCTGTTACATGTCTAACGTAATAATATTATAGCTGAAGGAATAGAACTGTAATATAGAAAATTTAACGCCTCAAGGTGTAGGGGTTGTGTAACCTTGACAACAGAAATGTTTTAGCCTAGATAGTTTTAGTAACAAAACTAGCGCGTATAATACTCCCACGGGAATAAAATTAATCTATAGGATTATGATTAGTTAAACGTTGAAGATGCTGTGAAGAATATCTGTCTTCTCTAACAACTTTGAACTGTGTGTCTGTATTCAAACGAATGGCGATTGCCCAACAAATTTAGAGCGGTTCGGAGGAAGGCTTTCTCTTTCATGCGGTGGCGGTCTTATACATAGAGACGAGTTTTAAGCCCCCTCCCCCCTGCGGGGAACCCTTTTCGCTTTCTTCCCTAAGGGAAAGATAGAGTCGAAGGGTGATCTTAAATGAGGAATCTGGTGTAGGGAAGTCTTCATTGAAATTTGTCTTAACATCGATAGCTTATGGTATATAGCAATATGTTAATACACAAAAATAAATATTCGCGTGAGGCCTGTGGGCACCCCGATGCAAAACCTTCATAAAAAGTTTTAGATTATCACCAGAAATAAACACGTTTCTTTCGCATTTGAAATTCCTTTACGGTTAAACAAAATACCTGATGTCTCGATCATTTCCTATCCAGATATCTGGATCAGAGTGTCCTTGGCTTTTAGCCGGGCTTAGACCACCCAACCAGACCTTTTAGAATACATGAAGTAAATAATTATATAGCTTCTATAAACTTGCTACCATTTTGTATAAAGTATGTAACGAATATTTTTTCATTTTTTACTTAGCTTTTGTTTTTACATTTCGTATTGTATTGTTATTTAGTTCCGAAAAAATTTAGTTAGACCACACGCTGCGTTCTACAGAATACGACAAAGATGTTGGTTGGCTTGCAGGATGTGAAACAATGCAGGTGGCTCAGTACGAGTACTAGGCTTAGCATTTTGAAAAGGTTTCCAAACCAGATATTTGCTAACTGTTTTAGTACGCCATGGCTGATTGCTACAGGCAGAATTTTGACAAAACACGACAAGATTACTCCATTTTTGCTTCCTCTGTGGCGCATTCCTCGCATGTTTTAGAGGCCGGCATATGGATTATAGGCAGTTCATAGCTTTTCCTTTGGTAATTTTTTCATTAAACTGTCTGTAGTTGTGAAAGATTTCTAAACCTGTCATTATCAGGTCATCCCGAAGGTTTAACTTGGCTGTTCAGCAGCTGCATCCATTTTTTTGTTCAACAATGGTCAATTTTACAGATCTGGTTTAGAGCGGCTTGTACATGTAACTCCTTGGTAGGCTGTTGGGAAGACTATTTTGTTTAGTAAATATTACAAGTATGCTTTTCGTTTGACTGGATACAATCATATAATTTAACTATGAACGTGTAACATTTTAGTACTAACCAACCACTAAAAATCAGGTCAAGGAAGTTCTTCTCTCTTCAAATATGAAAGAAAAGTTTTGAAAAACTGCTTGCACAAACGCCTTCAAAGTCTCCACTATCCGGCCTCTGTATTATAAGACGGCAAATAGCGCCCTATTGATTGATTGCGTGCTAAGAGATCCGCCCTAAACGTATATTAAGTTTATGGTTAAACGGCTTGTCGCCATTATTTAAAAAGAGGCCTTTTGATTTCAACCGCTTTGCTTTTGGCTACAGCACATCCTGCGCATCTATCATAGAAGGCGGAGGGGGGTTAAAGGTTAGTCTAAGTTTGGAAAATAGTATATGGATGTTGGCGTCTTTAAACGGTGAGTCATCTCATCTCATCTCATCTTTTTGGGTTGTAGGCGAAGTTGAAGGCTCAGGCAGTGAGGCGCGGTAGGGTAGGGCGGAGTTTTTTTGTTAACTTCCGTTTTCATTTTATTCGCTTCTATCTTTGAAGAAAAATAAAGAGAGATCATGGTATCGTATTGTAGCATCGAATTCAGTCAGTCATCAATGAGATCTAATCGCTGTACAGAATCTGGAGTCTCTCAATATATATTATAGCTAAAATTTTAAACAGCACACAGCGACTGCATGACATGAATACTCGTCTGTTTGTAAACAGAATAGCATTACGAGAGTATATATAAACTATCGATTGCGTAATGACAATGTCTTAGCAAACAGTCTACTGTAGTCTATTCAACTGGGTTGTCTATGTCTATATTTAGCATAGCAACAGCTATTACGTTATGTTTTTTGATCCTTTCTACTTTTTTAGTGTCGAAGCCTTTTTTCTTTAGTCTTTAACTAACTTTCGCTGTCTGTATCAAATTAATTAGTTAGCTTGCTATAGTGTATAACCTGCTCGCTTCAATGAGTCCAATCGCGTGCTCAAGCGGTTTTCTCGTTGAAGCTCAGCTTATCCTCAGCTCAGGGTTTTCGTTAAAAGAACTAGAAACCTCTGTGTTTGAAGCTCAAGATTGTAGCAGTCTAAAGTAACTCGTGATGCCTATGATTTGGGGTCTGTAAAGTTTAGGGTTTGTGAAGTTTAGGGCTTGTGAATTTTACGGTTTGTGAAGTTTAGGGTTTGTAAAGTTGGGTCTGTGAAGTTTAGGGTCTGTGAAGTTTAGGGCTCGTGAAGTTTAGGGTTTGTGAAGTTTAGGGTTTGTGAAGTTTAGATTTGTGAAGTTTAGGGTTTTTGAAGTTTAGGGTTTGTGAAGTTTAGGGTTTGTGAAGTTTAGGGTTTGTGAAGTTTAGATTTGTGAAGTTTAGGGTTTGTGAAGTTTAGGGTCTGTGAAGTTTAGGACTTGTGAATTTTAGGGTTTGTGAAGTTTAGGGTTTAGTGAAGTTTAGGGTTTTTGAAGTTTAGAGTTTTTGAAGTTTAGGGTTTGTGAAGTTTAGGGTTTGTGAAGTTTAGGGTTTGTGAAGTTTAGGGTCTGTGAAGTTTAGGGTTTGTGAAGTTTAGGGTTTGTGAAGTTTAGGGTCTGTGAAGTTTAGGGTTTTTGAAGTTTAGGGTTTGTGAAGTTTAGGGTTTGTGAAATTTAGGGTTTGTGAAATTTAGGGTTTGGGAAGTTTAGGCTTTGTAAAGTTGGGTCTGTGAAGTTTCGGGTCTGTGAAGTTGGGTATGTGAAGTTTAGGGCTTGTGAATTTTAGGGTTTGTTGAATTTGGGTTTCTGAAGTTTAGGGTTTTTGAAGTTTAGGGTTTGTGAAGTTTAGGGTTTGTGAAGTTTAGGGTTTGTGAAGTTTAGGGTTTGTGAAGTTTAGGATCTGTGAAGTTTAGGGTTTGTGAAGTTTGATTTTGTGAAGTTTAGGGTTTGTGAAGTTTAGGGTTTGTGAAGTTTAGGGTTTGTGAAGTTTAGGGTTTGTGAAGTTTAGGATCTGTGAAGTTTAGGGTTTGTGAAGTTTGATTTTGTGAAGTTTAGGGTTTGTGAAGTTTAGGGTTTGTGAAGTTTAGATTTTGTGAAGTTTAGGGTTTGTGAAGTTTAGGGTTTGTGAAGTTTAGGGTTTGTGGAGTTTAGGGTTTGTGAAGTTTAGGGTTTGTGAAGTTTAGGATCTGTGAAGTTTAGGGTTTGTGAAGTTTAGATTTTGTGAATTTTAGGGTTTGTGAAGTTTAGGGTTTGTGAAGTTTAGGATCTGTGAAGTTTAGGGTTTGTGAAGTTTGATTTTGTGAAGTTTAGGGTTTGTGAAGTTTAGGGTTTGTGAAGTTTAGGATCTGTGTACAGTTGCACAGATGAAGCTTTTAATTTTATCGTTTTAAGCTTTTAGTAAACTTTAGACTTGAGCTATATAAAGCTAGACTGCTTGAAATTCATACGAAAGTTTATTATTCCTGGTCTTACGCATATAACTTACTTCAGTCTTACACTAAGAAGAAAGATTTCCGTTCAACTGGGCACCTGAGTGAAATTATTGGTGTTTGGTTCGATATTTACCTGGACAAGGCAAACCTATATATTCTTATATGTTTTGCTTATTGGAGGGTGAAAAACTCTTGCTGTTGCAGAGAGTGAGAGCCGCGCCTCCTCCTGTGTGTTTTTTGAGTTTGCCATTTCTTTCTTCCTTTAAGGATAACTTCCGCATTACGTCATCTTCTTGTCCTACGAAAACACAGTGACCCTTTTCCAGTCCATATAGAGATAACGAGTCAGCTGGGGCCTTTCTAGTTTTGAAACCGATATTTGGCCCAGAGGGAGCCTACAAACTTATATACGGAAGATTGCTTCATGAAGGCTTCCTTGTCTGTGTAATTTGTTCAGCATCCCATGATGCTGGGAGAATAACAGACTAGACTGAGAACTAGTCACGAGAGACTGGTGACTACACACCACCACTACAGGGGTTGAGGGACGGCTTGACCTCTTGTACAACCATAACAGGATTTTGTAAGATTTCCCTTAGCTCCGACGTGTCACTTCTCCGTAATCTACTTCATCTGAATCTACTTTCTTAAATCTGCTTTCTTGATTTGCTTTTGAGAAAGCAATGTCAGTTAATTAAGTCGTTGAATGTTGTCTGTTTTTTTGCGTTCTCTGCTTTCAGTTTTCCGTTGGGAGCTAACATATAATTGGTGTGGGATTTGGTTGCCGCTGTCTAACCAGTTTCATACTCGTAGTAAGGAAAATAAAGGTTTGGTTAGTTTTTTGACAGAAGAAGATAACTTTCTATAGTATTGGATATCTTCTAACTTTTTATGAGGGTCATTGGTGGGAAGTTTAATGGTTGTGGGGTCATTCACGGGAGTCTAACGGATCAGGGGTCATTCGTAGGAGTCTAATGGCTAAGGAGGTCATTCACGGGAGTCTAATAGATTAGGAATCATTTACAGGAGTCTAACGGATTAGGGGGTCATTCACGGGAGTCTAACGGATGAGGGAGTCATTCACGGGAGTCTAAAGGATAAGGGAGGTCATTCACGGTAGTCTAATATATGAGGGGGTCATTCACGGGAGTCTAATGGATGAGGGGATCATTCACGGGAGTCTAATGGATGAGGGGATCATTCACAGGAGTCTAACGGATGAGGGATCATTTACGTGAGTCTAATAGATAAGGGATCATTCACAGGAGTCTAACGGATGAGGGATCATTTACGTGAGTCTAATAGATAAGGGATCATTCACAGGAGTCTAACGGATGAGGGATCATTTACGTGAGTCTAATAGATAAGGGATCATTCACGGGAGTCTAAAGGATGAGGTGTGTCATTCACGGGAGTCTAAGGATAAGGGAGGTCATTCACGGTAGTCTAATATATGAGGGGGTCATTCACGGGAGTCAAATGGATGAGGGGGTGATTCACGGGAGTCTAATGGATACGGATTTAGCCAGTTATTAGCCGTGGGAAAGTTTAGCTATAGGTAAGTCTACAGGTAGGGCGGTAGTACTCGAGAAGTCTAATGGATTTTATTGGAATTAACGATCCTACAAGATTACATATTCTAGATCTGGTTGCATATACCAGTACGTACCTTAATTCAATCGTTTCCCCGTAGATGAAAATGCCCGCAGCGGTTATCCTAATCTGGGGATTTAGAACACGGAGTTAATTTGTCCCCAGATGTTGATATCCCTTTCTATATCGCATCAGGAAAAATCGACCAAAATAGTTTATACCAAGCAGCAACGGAACCATTTTGCCTCGGGGCCTAAACAATATTCCTTGCTTTCCAACTCGGATTCCCCATGCAACAGGTCGCGCGGATCAAGTGATATCCTCCTTATTAGGCTTGAAACCGACTTCAAGGATTACCTTGCGTTGCCTATGCGCAGATGCTGCGTGTGCATTACTTTAATGTAAATGAAAAATCTTTTTTTCTTCTTTTGCCCACATCTGTCTGAACTCGGCTGGAGGCGTCTTCTATAAGGGAAAAGTGGAGAAAAAAGCTTTTCCAAAACCGACCGCGCATTCCAGGTGACTAACCCGACCAATAATTGTATTAAATAGACAACATTTTTGTCCCAAATTTTGGAATCTTGAAGTTTAACTCTTCCATTTTGGATTTAATGGATTTAGGCACTAGAAGCTGATACCTTTAAGCTTTGGGAAAGTCAGAGATTTTTATTTAACTGATGCTGCCTACTAAGAATAACAAATATTTCAGTAGGAAAGTCTCCTGCGCAAATTAATTTTACTCTTTATGCAGAAGAACTTGAAGTGTACAAACTGTGCGACCTGTTTTGTAGCAAACGCGAACTTTCTCTGGCTTTCAAATTTTATCAATCACTGCATAAATCTACGACTTTGTTAACCTGCAGTCACGAAGCTAATGTTGCAGTCACGAAGCTGAGGTTGAAGTCACGAAGCTGAGGTTGCAGTCACGAAGCTGAGGTTGCAGTCACGAAGCTGAGGTTGCAGTCACGAAGCTAATTTTGCAGTCACGAAGCTAAGGTTGCAGTCACGAAGCTGGGGTTGAAGTCACGAAGCTGAGGTTGCAGTCACGAAGCTGAGGTTGCAGTCACGAAGCTGAGGTTGAAGTCACGAAGCTGAGGTTGCAGTCACGAAGCTGAGGTTGCAGTCAGAAAGTTAATGTTGAAGTCACAAAGCTGAGGTTGCAGTCACGAAGCTGAGGTTGCATTCACGAAGCTGAGGCTGCAGTCACGAAGCTGAGGTTGAAGTCACAAAGCTAAGGTTGCATTCACAAAGCTGAGGTTGCAGTCACGAAGCCGAGGTTGCAGTCACTAAGCTGAGGTTGCAGTCACGAAGCTGAGGTTGCAGTCACGAAGCCGAGGTTGCAGTCACGAAGCTGAGGTTGCAGTCACGAAGCTGAGGTTGCAGTCACGAAGCTGAGGTTGCAGTCACGAAGCTGAGGTTGCAGTCACGAAGCCGAGGTTGCAGTCACGAAGCTAAGGTTGCATTCACAAAGCTGAGGCTGCAGTCACGAAGCTGAGGTTGAAGTCACAAAGCTAAGGTTGCATTCACAAAGCTGAGGTTGCAGTCACGAAGCTGAGGTTGCATTCACGAAGCTGAGGCTGCAGTCACAAAGCTGAGGTTGAAGTCACAAAGCTAAGGTTGCATTCACAAAGCTGAGGTTGCAGTCACGAAGCTGAGGTTGAAGTCACAAAGCTAAGGTTGCATTCACAAAGCTGAGGTTGCAGTCACGAAGCTGAGGTTGAAGTCACAAAGCTAAGGTTGCATTCACAAAGCTGAGGTTGCAGTCACGAAGCTAATGTTGCTGTCATAGAGCTAATGTTGCTGTCACGAAGCTGAGGTTGCAGTCAGGAAGCTGAAGTTGCAGTCACGAAGCTTAGGTTGCAGCCATGTCAGTTACATATTCTACTTTTGAGGTTACTAATTTGTAGTCATGCGGTTACAGGTTACCAAAAGTTAATCATGGGGTTAATAATGGTGAATTGGAAAAAGCATAGAAACAGAATATTTAATGCTTAGTATCTAAAATAAACTATGTTTCTTTACCGTTCAGATCTTTTAACTTTACACCTGATATTTTGATGAGGATACGCGCATTGGATTAGGTTTTACACCTTTTAGAACAGCCACAGTTGCAGACCATTTTTTTGGCCAACCTGCACAGGCTCACACAGAACACAGAAGTGTTTTAAACTCGGCCATTTTTCTGCAAGCTTTAGCTATTTTTCCAGTTTGCATTGAAGAGTTCTTCAGTGACTTGTGGCTTTTCATGTTACGTAATCTTTTTAGAGTGAGCACATATAGGAGGGAGGGGGGTTGATGGCACCCCCTACCAATCTTCGAGTCTTATCCCCCTCCCCACCCAATGCTCGCTTGAGTTCGAGTGTTGACAGGGATTTATATATATTTTCTATATACTAGTAATATTTATTGTTCTGATATCCCCATAGGTTGGGCTTTGGATTCCCTCTTTAGGATTTCGTCTCTGCTCCTCCCCCCCTCTCTAGCTGCTCCGGTCTCTTGGATTCGACTGATAAGAGACCTAACTCAACCGAGGTTGTTTGTCACGAGGGGCCAGCCTCACCCCCTCTAAACTAGAGGTGGCGACAAGGAGGCCGAAAACCAAAACCTGGATTAACGGATCTTGCCTTAATCCACCAACTCTCAGACAACTGTAGGCTGACTGCAGTGTTTTTTCTGTTGGCACAGAATTCCGCTGACTCCTGAACACATACAAGGGCACCAATACTGTACGCAGGCACGAACTCGTACACAGCTCACACAGGGTGTACACTGCGGCACTGAGTTTCCAATCGTTAGGCATGCCGGCCTACAGTTGTCTAAGAATTGGGGGGAGGGCGATTTTTGGGGAGGAGCTGCTGACTACAGACTCTGGCTCTGGGCCTCCTTGGCTGAACGGCCTCTACGCCGGCTCATTATCTCCTTTAACCCTTGGAATAGCTGTTTGAGTTGACTCACCCAGGCGCGGGAGAGAAGAAAGAAAAAAATGTGCCTCCAATTTGAGAATTAGTTTGAGACCAACCCGATTCGAAATGTTATGCTGAATGGGATGTGTCTGCTCTCTGCTCTCTTCACTGTGAAATAAACTCAATTTGCAGCAGCTCTTCATCTGTGCTCCGTTCATTTGTTGCAGGCTCCGTGCCGAAAATCTCCACTCCGATGACCAACGTGACTAAATTGGAGCTGGAGGATGTCAGTTTTGCTTGCGTTGCCACCGGGGCTCCGACGCCCACAATACAGTGGCTGAAAGGTGAAAAAAGCTCACGCTTATTGCTTTACTAATTGGTCCTGTAGTTGTTCATCAATGATGTACTCGTATGTTATTATTGGGTTGGCCTGATTGAAGGACAGACTATAGAAAAGCATAAAAAATTTATGCTTATCTATGTAGCTCGAATATTTTTAACAATACAACTTGGCCCACAGAAGGATGGATGATCTCACAGGCAGAAAAATACAAAGGGTGAAAAAGTTACCGTAGATAGAGACTGCCAGGTACAGTAAGGCATTATTAGAATTAGATAGACAAATAATGACGAATATTAAGATAGGCCGACATGAAGACAGTTACTAAGACAGACCAAGACAGACAGGCAGGCACACATAAACTGAGAAAGACACAACCAGATACAGTAGACACAGACACAGACAGACAGACAGGCACACATAAACTGAGACAGACGCACAGCCAGATACAGCAGACACAGACACAGACACAGACACAGACAGACATCGAGAGGGGCACAGACAGCAGAGGCAGTCACAAAGATCCGCAATCATGATCAGTTCCATTCACGCAGGAAGACCCGAACTCCCCAGAGTGACAAACTGTTTCCACAGCGAATTATCCAATCATCCATTACTTGCATTGTAAATGGAGTTCATACTTGGCCAACTTGCGCACACTTATAAGTGATTAGCGAGAGTCAGTCAGGCAGGCAGTCAAGTAGGCGGTTACGAAGCTCACTGTGGTACTGTATTAAATGGATTGCTGTGACGCAACAAATCATCGTCGCGCATTGGGAGGTGGTGGCAGCGGCACTCCCGTCGTCAATAGAGGCCTAATTGCCGCAAACAAGAGTGCCACCCCCTACAGATCAAGGGATAGGGTTAGGATAGCAAGCCCCAAAAGGGGGTTGGAATTGGCTAGTCCATATACTAAATGGCAATTGCAGACGGCACTCATCTAACAAGTGGCGGCAGATTCTTAGTGCAGTCTACTGGCAGTCTGCTGATCACGGCCGTTCAAGTCTCCGACACTGGCAGGTACACCTGCTTGGCTAGCAACACGCCCGGCAGCGATCAGACCTCTGGCTACCTTAATGTGCTGCGTGAGTGTTTTCTCACTGTTATAATGGATTTTCTTTCTCTTCTGACTACTTACTAGTAGCGATGTCGTGATGCGATTTTTAAAAATCAGTGCGTTTTAAAATTTAACCATTTTTGTCTTACCTGTATTTGCTGTCTGTCTGTCTCTGTCTGTCTGTCTGTCTGTCTGTCTGTCTGTCTGTCTGTCTGTCTGTCTGTCTGTCTGTCTGTCTGTCTGTCTGTCTGTCTGTCTGTCTGTCTGTCTGTCTGTCTGTCTGTCTGTCTGTCTGTCTGTCTGTCTGTCTCATCAATCTGTCTTGTCAATCGCCCCCTACAGAGCGCACCAAGATCATCCTACCCCCCGAGAAGCCGGTGGAGTCCATCAAAGGCTCGGAGCTGGAGATCAAGTGCGGCTACTCAACCAGCCCAGGCGTGGCGGTCACAGTCGAGTGGTACCACACCCCAGACATCGGCGGATCCCTGCCAGTTCGCGTCGCAAACGATATCAATTTTCGCGAAGTAATTCAATCAACCGGTTCGCTTCGATTGAAAAGCGTTCGAACCACGGATGCTGGCCGCTATCAGTGCTTCGTGTTGTCCAGCGCGGGTAACGACACACGAGACACTATGCTGACTGTCATTGAGCTGCCCCAGTCGCCAATTATTGTGTCTGCCCTGTTGAATCCGATTGACAATCGAAGTATTGATTTAGTCTGGCGGCCAGGCTTGACTGGCAACACGCCAGTGACGTCATACTCTGTACAGCTGGCCGAAAGCTCCACTCCGGACACCTGGAATGCCGTAGCCACCGTAGACGGTAGCGTCACAACATATCGGGTGACTAACGGACTACTGGCCTCGCGTACCTATCGATTTCGAGTGCTGGCTCGCAACAAAGTCGGCGAAAGTTTGGAGAGCAAGCCGAGCGCCAACATCACCATGCCGCAGCAGCGTAAGTTTTTGCTTCTTTGTGGTCGTTTGTTAGTGTTTTATTCAGTTACAGTATAAGTTCAAACTGGAGGGAGGGACTTCTGTTCTTTTTATCTCCGGCTTCCCGTCGTCTCTGCCTTTTATGTCTGACTCCCACTCTTATATCTCCCCCTCTCTTACCTCTCCCACTCTTATATCTCCCCTCTCCTTTATTTCTCCTCTTATCTCCCCCTCTCTTATCTCTCCCTCTCTTATTTCTCTCTTATATCTCCCCTCTCTTTTATTTCTCCTCTTATCTCCCCCTCTCTTACCTCTCCCACTCTTATATCTCCCCTCTCCTTTATTTCTTCTCTTATCTCTCCCTCTCTTATTTCTCCTTATATCTCCCCTCTCCTTTATTTCTCCTCTTATCTCTCCCTCTCTTATTTCTCTCTTATATCTCCCCTCTCCTTTATTTCTCCTCTTATCTCTCCCTCTCTTATTTCTCTCTTATATCTCCCCTCTCTTTTATTTCTCCTCTTATCTCCCCCTCTCTTATCTCTCCCTCTCTTATTTCTCTCTTATATCTCCCCTCTCTTTTATTTCTCCTCTTATCTCCCCCTCTCTTATCTCTCCCTCTCTTATTTCTCTCTTGTATCTCCCCTCTCTTTTATTTCTCCTCTTATCTCCCCCTCTCTTATCTCTCCCTCTCTTATTTCTCTCTTATATCTCCCCTCTCTTTTATTTCTCCTCTTATCTCCCCCTCTCTTATCTCTCCCTCTCTTATTTCTCTCTTATATCTCCCCTCTCTTTTATTTCTCCTCTTATCTCCCCCTCTCTTATCTCTCCCTCTCTTATTTCTCTCTTATATCTCCCCTCTCCTTTATTTCTCCTCTTATCTCTCCCTCTCTTATTTCTCTCTTATATCTCCCCTCTCTTTTATTTCTCCTCTTATCTCCCCCTCTCTTATCTCTCCCTCTCTTATTTCTCTCTTATATCTCCCCTCTCTTTTATTTCTCCTCTTATCTCCCCCTCTCTTATCTCTCCCTCTCTTATTTCTCTCTTATATCTCCCCTCTCCTTTATTTCTTCTCTTATCTCTCCCTCTCTTATTTCTCCTTATATCTCCCCTCTCCTTTATTTCTCCTCTTATCTCTCCCTCTCTTATTTCTCTCTTATATCTCCCCTCTCTTTTATTTCTCCTCTTATCTCCCCCTCTCTTATCTCTCCCTCTCTTATTTCTCTCTTATATCTCCCCTCTCTTTTATTTCTCCTCTTATCTCCCCCTCTCTTATCTCTCCCTCTCTTATTTCTCTCTTATATCTCCCCTCTCCTTTATTTCTCCTCTTATCTCTCCCTCTCTTATTTCTCTCTTATATCTCCCCTCTCCTTTATTTCTCCTCTTATCTCCCCCTCTCTTATCTCTCCCTCTCTTATTTCTCTCTTATATCTCCCCTCTCCTTTATTTCTCCCTCTCCCTCTCTTATCTCCCACTCCTCTCGCTTATCTCCGCGTCCTACTCTTATATCTCCTTAAAATCTGCCCTTATTATCTCCCTTCTCTCACTTATCTCTTACGCCCCTCTCCCTCTCCTCTCTCCTATGACTTTCCTATTTCTCTAATCATAAACTCCCCTGGTCCCAATCATTTGTCTATCTCATTTCTTTCATGAGATAATGAGATAATGAAACATTTCTTTCTAGAAATGTTTCCCCAATTGTAGTTATCCTGTATGTATATTAGTGAAGTAAAATACACACAAAATCTGAAAATAGTTTTTTGTATTTATTATATTGTGATTACCTTGAATAAAATATCGAAATTTGCATAAAAATATTTACTCTAACGATGCTGAGGATTTCGCGAGGCAATAGTCAGACTCAGTAGGGTTACACACTACTGCTGCTACTGTTAAGTAGTACTATATAGTTTAACTATAATCCCTTAATGTAGTAAGAGTTTTTATTTAAAAAAACCACACTTCTATTATAGCTTATCTATATAGTCGAAGTTCTTGCAGAGGCCTGTGTAGCATAAGGCAGCAAAATAGACCAATCAAGCATGCTTATTGCTGCCCCAAAAGTAGCCGGTATTGTGCCGATCTAACTGCTCATGGCTGTAGCCAAACCAGCCCACAGTGTTGGGCCTTGGGAACTTGTTGATGTCCCTGTACTCCGGATGCTGCGTGTAGTACCACTGGTCCTTGCTGCAGCCGTACACGTTGGCCCAGGGGAAAGCGCATGTCTCGCAATGGTTCGACTGCAGAATGTTTGGCGCCCGGGGCACCAGATCCGGGTTGCGGTCTTTCTGGTCCCGATAGCGTGCGAAATCCTCTCGCGACATGGCCTGAATATCCGCCACCCGCGGTCTGGGATGGTGCAGCCGCGGATCGAATCTGTCCCAGTGAGCCTCGTTAGGCAGTCTGTCTGTTGGCGAGCCCTCGGTTTGGTGCAACTCCCGGTGCAGCACCGTGTGGCCCGGGTTCGGCCCGCCGACGGTGGGACTGCGCTGGTTGCATGGCAACTGATTCTGCGGCGGCTTCACCAGACTGGCCGCCGTAGTTGCCAGGCGATCGCGCGGATTGCAACCGTCCAGTGCGGTGTACTTATCCGCCGGGCCAGTGAAAGCAAACGGCGGCTGTTTCTGATAATGATGATGGTGAAAGTACCTGTTACAGTCGGCCATTTGTCCTGCTCGACTCGCCTGTTTGTTTGTTTGAAAAAATGGAATCTTGGATAGGCAGAAAATTTACCCTATGCTTTATCGTGTCTCAGTTATGAAGATTTAAGGCATGCAGAGGCAGAGACACATAGTGAGAGGCAGACAGCTGTGTGCAGTTGCCATGACAACCGCGAGAAGCTTTACTGGGGCAGAGAAACTTTTTGGTCGAAGGGGAGAGAGACATGGACAGTGTGGGGAGAGATTGGTGAGTGTACATTTGAAAGAGCGAGATGCTTTGAGCTAAGTGTACAGCACTGTATACTGTATCAGTATACTCTAGTTTTCTTTACAAAAACAGTCATTTTTTTACGGTTATTGCTTGTTTTACTACTTAATATAAAATAGTAGTAGTAGTAGTGCTTTTGAGAGAATAGAGAAGAGAAGAGAAGAGAGAAAAAGCGAAAAAAAGAAAAAGAAGGGAAGAGAGAAGAGAAGAGAAGACAAGAGAGGAAAAGAAGAGAAAAGAGAAGAGAAGAGAAGAGAAGAGAAGAGAAGAGAAGAGAAGAGAAAGAAGAGAGGAGAGGAAAAGAAGAGAAAAGAGAAGAGAAGAAAAGAGAAGAGAAGAGAAGAGAAGAGAGGAAAATAAGAGAAAAGAGAAGAGAAGAGAAGAGAAGAGAAGAGAAGAGAAGAGAAGAGAAGAGAAGAGAGGAAAATAAGAGAAAAGAGAAGAGAAGAGAAGAGAAGGGAAGGGAAGAAAAGAGAAGAAAAGAGAAGAGAAGAGAAGAGAAGAGAAGAGAAGAGAAGAGAAGATAAAAGAGGAAGGAGATACAAGAGAAAATATCTGAGAAGAGACGCAAACCTTGAACGGATTGCTATTGTGAATGTAAAACACAGTGAAGAGCCACTGAAATTTTCAAAGGATAGAGAGGCCTAGCAGGCAGGAGTTTGCCAACCCCCTGCCCTAGAAGGTATCCAACCATTAGTCCCCACCCTATACACTGCAGCAGAGCCCTAACCTCACCATAGTTTAACAACAATAAATTAAATAAGCCTAGAGATATCATTTCCTATCCCCGATTTCCAGCTCCGTCCGGACCGCCGCAGAGTCTGTTTGTCAGTCAGAGGTCAAACACCAGTCTGGCAGTGTCCTGGCGTGCGCCAGAGCTGCAATTCCAAAATGGCAAACTATTTGGCTATGTTATTCAGTACAATATCGTCGGCTATCCGGTATTGAAGAATGTCAGTGTAACTGATGCTACAGCTACTCAAGCTGTGCTCACCTCGCTGCAGGTTGGTTTTGCAATTAAAATTGCTCATGAACTCACTCATGAACTCACTCATGAACTCACTCATGAACTCACTCATGAACTCACTCATGAACTCACTCATGACCTCCCTCATGACTCACTCATGAACTCACTCATGAACTCACTCATGAACTCACTCATGACTCACTCATGACCTCACTCATAAACCAGGAACTCATAAACTCACTTATAAACTCGCTCATGAACTCACTCATGAACTCACTCATGAATTCACTCATGACTCACTCATGACTCACTCATAAACCAGGAACTCATAAACTCACTTATAAACTCGCTCATGAACTCACTCATGAACTCACTCATGAATTCACTCATGACCTCACTCATGAACTCACTCATGAACTCACTCATGACTCACTCATGAACTCACTCATGAACTCACTCATGAACTCACTCATGACCTCCCTCATGACTCACTCATGAACTCACTCATGACCTCCCTCATGACTCACTCATGACTCACTCATGAACTCACTCATGAACTCACTCATGAACTCACTCATGAACTCACTCATGACTCACTCATGAACTCACTCATGAACTCACTCATGAAGTCACTCATGACCTCCCTCATGACTCACTCATGAACTCACTCATAAACCAGGAACTCATAAACTCACTTATAAACTCACTCATGAACTCACTCATGACCTCACTCATAAACTCACTCATGAACTCGCTCATGAACTCACTCATAAACTCACTCATGAAATCACTCATGAACTCACTCACAAGTTTACTCATGACCTCACTCATGAACTCACTCATGAACTCACTCATGAACTCACCTATGAAGTCACTCATCAGATCACTCATGAACTCATGGACTCGTTGATAAATTTATTGTCCATCTCTATCACAGTGTATCACATCGCACTCATCTCAATCTCAATCCGTAGTTGAATAAACAAAATAAGAATAAAGTTGAAATTCCAACAAACCCTATTTGCAGGTATTCACCGAATACGAGGTCCGCATCGCAGCCTACAATGCCATGGGGGTTGGCGTGTTCTCCAATGCGAAACGCGAGACCACAGCGGAGGGCGTGCCCACGGACAGGCCCAGCAGCGTGTCCGCGGCAGCGATCTCAAGCACCCAGCTTCAGGTGGCATTCAATCAGCCCAGCGCCAACCAGATTAACGGTATTAACTTGGGCTACATCATTGCTGCTACCTGCATTGGCACGTGTCCTAGTCCTAGCTCAAAAGAAACTGTTATTCCCTACGATTCGAGCAAAGGACCAACGGCTCGACTAACTGACTTGACCGTTGGCGGTCTGTCAAAGTACACTGAGTATAGTTTGACAGTAGCCTGTTTCACCAGCGCTGGCAGGGGGCCATTGTCTGTTCCTGTGACTGTCTCTACTCTGCAGGATGTGCCTGGTCCCGTGGTGGACTTCGCTCTGAGCGATATTGTGGATACTCAGGTGAGTAATACTATTCAGTTACTCACCTGCTCACCACTCACCTGCTCACTACTCACCTGCTCACTACTCACCTGCGCACTACTACTACTACTACTACTACTACTACTACTACTACTACTACTACTACTACTACTACTACTACTACTACTACTACTACTACTACTACTACTACTACTACTACTACTACTACTACTACTACTACTACTACTACTAATACTACTACTACTACTACTACTACTACTACTACTACTACTACTACTACTACTACTACTACTACTACTACTACTACTACTACTACTACTACTACTACCACTACTACTACTACTACTACTACTACTACTACTACTACTACTACTACTACTACTACTACTAACTACTACTACTACTACTACTACTACTACTACTACTACTACTACTACTACTACTACTACTACTACTACTACTACTACTACTACTACTACTACTACTACTACTACTACTACTACTACTACTACTACTACTACTACTACTACTACTACTACTACTACTACTACTACTACTACTACTACTACTACTACTACTATACTACTACTACTACTACTACTATACTACAAAAAACTTCAGGTTCGTCTGTCGTGGCGCCCTCCAGCGGACAAGAACGGAATCATCACGGGTTATTTAGTGTGGTACAAGCCGGTGCTGAATGCTACTGGCGGAAGCTCATCTGCCGCAGCTGTCAGCAATACCACCGTGCCTCTAGGAGCCAATGCCACTGGCCATCTAATCGCAGATTTGGTTCATCAAACTCGCTACGAAATTGGCGTCTCTGCGTCAACCGCGATCGGCTGGGGCCCGGCCAGGATTGAGACCCTGGTGACCGGGGTGCCGCCTGAACTGCCGCAGCCGCCCACCATGCTGACAGTGTCCAGTATTGAAGCCACCACTGCGCTGGTTCAGTTCATTCCGGGCTACGATGGCAAGGCGTCAATTTCTGCTTGGCTTGTTGATGCTCAGGTAGATTTGAGATTTTTGGATTTTCTTTTTGTGTATCGATTTGTCTCTTAGGTTCGTTTAGGGGCGATTCTTGGGGTAGTTTAGGGGCGATTCTTGGGGTAGTTTAGGGGCGATTCTTGGGGTAGTTTAGGGGCGATTCTTGGGGTAGTTTAGGGGCGATTCTTGGGGTAGTTTAGGGGCGATTCTTGGGGTAGTTTAGGGGCGATTCTTGGGGTAGTTTAGGGGCGATTCTTGGGGTAGTTTAGGGGCGATTCTTGGGGTAGTTTAGGGGCGATTCTTGGGGTAGTTTAGGGGCGATTCTTGGGGTAGTTTAGGGGCGATTCTTGGGGTAGTTTAGGGGCGATTCTTGAGGTAGTTTATTGTCGATTCTTCGTCTAGTTTAGGGGCGATTCTTAAGTTAGTTTAGGGACGATTCTTAGGGTAGTTTAGGGGCGATTCTTTGGGTAGTTTAGATGCGATTCTTAGGGTAGTTTAGGGGCGATTCTTAGGGTAGTTTAGGGGCGATTCTGGGGTAGTTTAGGGGCGATTCTGGGGTAGTTTAGGGGCGATTCTTAGGGTAGTTTAGTGGCGATTTTTAGGGTAGTTTAGAGGCGATTGTTGGGGTAGTTTAGGGGCGATTCTTGAGGTAGTTTAGGGGCGATTCTTGAGGTAGTTTAGGGACGATTGTAGTGCTAGTTTAGGGGCGATTTTTTGGTAGCTTAGGAGCGACTCCTGGAGTATTTTATGGGGATTTTTATGTTAGTTGAGGGGCTATTCTTATATTAGTTAAGGAACGATTTTTGGGGTAGTTTAAAAGCGATTCTAGTGCTAGTTTAGGGGCGATTCTAATTATCTCATAATTACCTCTTAATTAGCACTAGCGCATTAGCAAACTACTAAAGTTAAGATAGTCGGTCTATCAAAACTTCGTCACTCACCCGTCAGGTGCAAAGCGAAGCGTCACCATGGCAACGCCTAGCCAGCATACCCGGCTCAGTTTTCACTACCAACCAACTGACAATCACGGGTCTGCAGCCCTTCACTCGATACCGGATCCGACTAACAGCTCAAAACATTCGCGGCCTATCGAATGTCTCTCTGCCTAGCAACTGGTTTGAAACCAAACAGGCCGCTCCCGCGTCGGCGCCAGCCAACCTCACCGTTCGAGTTGTGGACTCGCGGTCGCTCAGCGTGCGTTGGATGCCGCTGGAAGCCGGTCAGTGGAACGGCAACGCGCAGGGCTACTCAATTCGCTACAGACGTCAGCAGAATTCAACAA
The DNA here is from genome assembly GCA_002269645.1 of Macrostomum lignano. NCBI lineage: Eukaryota > Metazoa > Platyhelminthes > Macrostomidae > Macrostomum > Macrostomum lignano. The sequence goes on along the minus strand of NIVC01000288.1, from coordinate 214,884 downwards.
CTGACTTCACCGAGGTTGCAGTGACAGATCCTGGATCCAGCTATCGCTTGTTAGACGGGCTACTGGCCAATACTAAATACGAGGTCCAGATGACCGCTAGGAACCCCGCTGGGTCGGCTGTCACATCCAGCGTCTTCGCCACCACTTGGGACGCCGCGCCTTCAGCTGCACCAAGCAATCTGGCTTTGAGAAGCAAGAGCTCCAGCACTGTCGGCCTTGTATTCGATGCGTTGACGGTTGAACAAGCCAGCGGTGTCATATTGTTCTACACTATTCGATGGAATCAAAGTACAAGCGATACTTATATTGCTACCGGCTCGATGCGCGTGTCTCCATCGTCTGCTGTTGGTAATTCATTTTCGGTGAACGTAGTGAACCTCATGCCGTTCACGCAGTATGCATTCACTGTGTCGGCCAGTACACGCCAGGGTGAAGGTCCGTCAACCAGCTCGCCTCTGCTTGTTGTTACCGAAGAATCCGCTCCAGCCGACCCGCCGCGGTTAGTTTATTGTCCTCAGGTGACCTCCGATAGCGTCTTAGTCGCATGGCTGCCGCCCAGATACCCCGGCTCGTCTACTATTAGTAGTTGGAGATTGAAATACGGCGTAGAGCCGTCTGCTGGCGGTAGCGGCGGAGCCACTTTCGTTGAAGTGTCCGTACCGGGTAGCCAGCTGAATCGCTTACTAACTGGATTAGTATCTGAGGCGCAGTACCTGCTGCAGTTGGCCGCAGTCAATGCCAAGGGTGTCGGTCACTATGCTAACGCTAGCGTGCAGGTCTATGCAGCCAGGACCAGGCCGGAGGCTCCGTCCGTTCCGCTCATTATTAGTAGTGCGGTAAGCGTTTTTTCATTAACTTTTATATCTGGTTGTCGTTTTGGTAGTACTTTTGTCCCTTGAAGAACTGACCTTGCAGATAAGCTGTCGTAAACATGTAGCTTTGGGAGTGACCGTATTTTATTCAAAGAGGGAGTGACAGAGTTGCTTTAAAGAGAAGGTGACAATGTCGCTTCAATGAGTGACAGTGTCTTTTGAATGAGTGACAGTATGGTGTCGCTTCAATAAGTGACAGTGTCTTTTGAAGGAGTGACAGTGTCGCTTCAATGATCAGTGACAGTGTCGCTTCAAAGAGTGACAGTGTTGCTTCAAAGAGTGACAGTGTCGCTTCAAAGAGTGACAGTGTCTTTTGAATGAGTGACAGTGTCGCTTCAATGAGTGACAGTGTCTTTTGAATGAGTGACAGTGTCGCTTCAATGAGTGACAGTGTCGCTTCAAAGAGTGACAGTGTCGCTTCAAAGAGTGACAGTGTCGCTTCAATGAGTGACAGTGTCGCTTCAATGAGTGACAGTGTCGCTTCAATGATCAGTGACAGTGTCGCTTCAATTAGTGAGTGTCTTTTGAATGAGTGACAGTGTCGCTTCAATGATCAGTGACAGTGTCGCTTCAATTAGTGAGTGTCTTTTGAAGGAAGGAGTGACAGTGTCGCTTCAATGATTAGTGACAGTGTCGCTTCAATTAGTGAGTGTCTTTTGAAGGAGTGACAGTGTCGCTTCAATGATCAGTGACAGTGTCGCTTCAATGATTAGTGACAGTGTCGCTTCAATTAGTGAGTGTCTTTTGAAGGAGTGACAGTGTCGCTTCAATGATCAGTGACAGTGTCGCTTCAAAGAGTGACAGTGTCGTTTCAAAGAGTGACAGTGTCTTTTGAATGAGTGACAGTGTCGCTTCAATGAGTGACAGTGTCGCTTCAAAGTTGACAGTGTTGCTTCAAAGAGTAACAGTGTCGCTTCAAAGTGTGACAGTGTTGCTTCAAAGAGTAACAGTGTCGCTTCAAAGAGTGACAGTGTTGCTTCAAAGAGTGACAGTGTCGCTTTAAGGAGTGACAGTGTCGCTTCAAGGAGTGACAATATGACTTACCCTTAAAGAAGCGGTTAACAACAAGGAGCAAATATTAATATTTCAACACATACCACCCAACAGGTGACAGCCACATCCATTGACATTAGCTGGACACCGAAGGGCACAGGCTACAGTCCCATACGGAACTACACACTGCTAGTGATCAGCTCAGCTAACAATTGGACAATAGACAGACCGGCTGCATCGGGCACATCGGCCACTGTCGCAGGCTTGCTGCCTTCCTACAGTTATTCATTTCAAGTTCGAGCCACTAACGACATCGGACCAAGCGATTGGTCCAAGCCAACCAATGCCAGCTGGACCAAACCTAGCGGCCCAGTCTCTTCGCCAGAGATTGACCGCCTGACCCCGTTGGACCCAACAACTGTTAGAGTAGAATGGACGCCAATGCCCCTAGCTAGCTGGCGTTGCGGTCTCAACTGTCCAGCCGGAGTTGCTAGGCAGATTCGAGTGCTGTTCACTCCTCGATCGGGGGACTCCGGCCTGCCAGTCACAGCGGAAGTGCCGGATCCCAGCTCAAACGTGGCTCTAGTTGGTAATTTAACTCGAGGCGTTTATTATGAAGTTTCACTGCTGGCTATCAGCGCCTACGGTGCGGCTTCGAGAGCCAGTCGGCTTAGACTGGTCTACGTTGGAGAGGCTGTGCCAACAGCAGCGCCTAGTAAGCTGCGCTGCATCGCTTCGGGTGGCGCTCAGGTGAGAATAAAGTCTCTGTTTCAAATCTGCTCTGAGGATTATTTGTGAGAAATATCCCTACAGGGGCTACAGGTTTAGTAACGGGCCTTAGTAGAGTGCCTAGAAAGTCGCTTCTAAATGCTTTAGAGTCGATTTAAAGGATCCCAAGAATCGCCGTCAACTCACCTAAAGATCGCCCTAAACTACCCTAGGATTCGCTCCTAAAATACCCCAATAATCGCCCCTAAACTACCCTAAAATTGTCCCTCGTCTACCCTAAGAATCGCTTCTAAATTACCTTAAAGTATTGCCGAAACTACCCCAAAAATCGCCCCGTAAACTGCTCTAATAATCGCCCCTAAACTATCCTTTAAGTCGCCTCTAAACTACCCAATAAATCGCTCTTTAACTACCCTAAGAATCACTCTTAAAATACCTTCAAATCGTCCCTAAACTACCCTTAAAATCGCCCTTTTACTATTCTTTAAATCGCCCCTAAACTATTCTAAGAATTGCTCCTAAATTACCCTAAGAATCGCCCCTAAACTAACCTAAGAATCGCCCCTAAACCACCCTAAGAGAGTGAGCATTGAACCCAGCCTACAAATGCGTTCGCAATGCGCCCCAACCATCGCAGATCTACTGCAACTGGACTGCGCCCCCAAAGGAGCAGCAGAACGGTGTACTATTAGGCTACAGACTGTACTACAGACGCCTTGGCTCGCCAGGCGAGGTGCCACTGGATGATTCGTCATCGCGCACCAGACGAGCAGCAGCCTCGGCAGCTTCGGCAGACTCTGGCAGCGTAGCCGTGGCCGGTGCCAAGTCGGCCTCGGCCATAGACAGGCTGAAGCTCTACTCTGTCTACGGCGTGGCCGCCGCCGCTTTCAATCCGGCCGGCGAGGGTCCGAACTCGACCGAGGTTCGAGTCGTTACTAGCGACGGGCCGCCTGGGCCGGTTGACGGCTTGAGAATTGTTGAATTGACACCGACTGAAGCTAAAGCGGTCTGGTCTGCGCCGTTAGAACCGAATGGAAATGTTACTAAGTATCGGCTGGGTAAGTGTTATCATTCATGTGTGTAACTGCTTCTGTTTATTTTTTTCTTGTGTTTTTTCGCTTATCATTTAAATTATATTGCCTTTTATGAATTTTGGGTTAACAGCTTCTTTGAGTGGAGGTTGGAAAAGTGAGGAGAAGATAAAGAGTAAGTGAAGGAAGGGAGGCTTTAAAGGGTAGGTGAAAGGGAAGAGAGGGGTGAAAGGTAAGAGAAGGGAAAGAGAGATAGAGGGTAGGGGTGGAGAGAGAGAGAGAGAGAGAGAGAGAGAGAGAGAGAGAGAGAGAGAGAGAGAGAGAGAGAGAGAGAGAGAGAGAGAGAGAGAGAGAGAGAGAGAGAGAGAGAGAGAGAGAGAGAGAGAGAGAGAGAGTGGGATATATATATGAAGGGTAGGGGAAGAGAGAGATGAAGGGTAGGAGAAGAGAGAGATTAAAGGTACTAGGTAGGGGAAGGGAGAATATAAAGGGTAAAAGGGGGGAGAGCTGATGAAGAGTGGATTAATTGACAGACGAGGAGAGGGAGAGAAAGAGGGGAAGAGAGAGAAAGATGATAGGTAAAATAGAATTGATTACAAGGCAGCAAAGGATTTAGAGAGAACGATAAACAACAACAGTGTCCTGACAGTTAAACAAGAACGGCGAGTGAGTCAGCAGCAGTCCTATTTAGGTGAACAAGCAGTGTTTAAAACGGCAGAATCGACACAGCCGAACTGAGAATGCTCTCCTTTTGAACGTTGCTAGATCTGCCTCTGAGCGGCATCAGTTCCTGCTCAGGGCCGACAGCGCCAATGCATGCTTCGGCTGTGTACCTGCGGCATGAGTTGGTGGGGTGGGGTGAGATGTATATGCATGGCTTGAGTAGTTGGCCCTAATGATTGACATCACCTTAGTTGCGGTTGTTGTGACCGCACTTTCCTTACCTGATCACAAGAACTCGTCTGCAGTCGTTTCGATCTACAGCGTAGAGGAACCCGGGCTTCCTAGCGCTGGTCGAAGCGCAGGCAATGGCGCCGGCCACGAATGGTTTTAAGGGCGGCGGGCCGCTTAAATCAATTTTAGCGTCCTCCAACCACCAGTCTTTGTCGGGGTCTACATTAGCGGCGCCTTCGTTGTTGCCTTCTGCAACTCCAGCGTTGGTAGAAGCCGCAACGGAAGGTGCAGCGGTGGCGCCGGCGGCAGCGTTGGCAACCCCCTGCGGCTGAACAGGGCTGAGCAGCCACAGAGCGTATAGGCAGGGCTCGCCTGTCGATGCAAACATGATATCTCGTCTGGAATCGACGCAAGCTCCGGCAAATTCTGACAGTGCCGTCACTTCCTCGGATTCGCTGCCGACTGACGATTCGTCTTGTTGCCGTCCCCTCGAACTGGTGCTCTGATCGTCTGAGGCGCCGATAACAGCATCGACTTCATTGTCTGGGGATTCGTCGCTGCCTAAAAGTTTTTGTAGCCGTTTTGCTAAAGTGTCCGGAGTGTGAGAGCTGGTCGATTGGCGCTTAGCTCTGGGAATGTCGGCCAGTTTCAGCGTTACGGCAGCGTCCGCCACGATCACAGAGGAGGCCGCTGTAGAACGCCAGTCTTGAGGTGGACGACTGGCCATTCTGTGTGAAGTTTAAAATAGAAAAAAATCTAGCTTTGTTGAGGTTAACTAAATTTATGTTGTGCCTGAGAATGTACTATTTTTAGAAGGCGTGTACGCTGAGCTATTTTTAGAAAGCGTGTGCATTGAGCTATTTTTAGAAAGCGTGTGCATTGAGCTATTTTTAGAAAGCGTGTGCATTGAGCTATTTTTAGAAAGCGTGTGCATTGAGCTATTTTTAAAAAGCGTGTACATTGAGCTATTTTTAGTAAATGTACACACGCTCTAAAAATAGCTCAATTTACGCGCTCTCTATTTCACTAAGCATGTACATTAAGACATTTTAAGACAGCGTTCGAAAAAATGCTCGAAAACTTTTAACTCATCTACCCAAAAAAATCGTTTATCGATGGTCAGTGACTACTTACTGTAGCTTCCTAGACACGCTGCCATAAATACTTAAGGCTTCCTTTCTTTTCGGCACAAGTCGCCTTAGTCGTTCACCAATCGGCCTCCAGATTAACTGCTCCAGCTTATATCCGGTCATCTTGTCCAATTTGAGACGAAATTTCACGTCGCCAGATTGAGTTAACAGGTAGAGCATCCGTTTGCTCTGCGCTATGCAGACCAACTCGCTCCCGATGCATTTGTTCACTGTTTTACTAGGCGCCACTTCGCAATATCCTCGCATGTCGGGTAAAGTCTACGGCACAGCCTGTCCTTGTACAGCAGGTAGATTTTCTCGTGCTCGGTGTCGATGAGAATGTCGCGTACGTCGCCTACTGAGCACCGTTGGCTTTCGAAATCGACGCATTCCACTTGACTGGCGTTGCCACCTCCGCCGCCGCCTCCGCCGCCGCCTCCACCGCCGCTGCGGCCTCCACCGTTGCCAGTTTCTAATCCAGCACTATTAGGAGAATTCGACTGCAGTATGGAATTGTTGCGCGAATCTAGTGCACAGTGGGGGTTGGGTGCTTGCAATTTAGAAGCGTAATGTTCACGGATATGCATGAGTTAAAATGCTAAGTGATGTTTTGTATGGAGTGACTTGGCTTTTGGAGTGACTTGATACATGGAGTGACAAAGTACATGGAGTGACTAGGTACATGGAGTGACAAAGCACATGGAGTGACTAGGTACATGGAGTGACAAAGCACATGGAGTGACTAGGTACATGGAGTGACTAGGTATATGGAGTGACTAGGTACATGGAGTGACTAGGTACATGGAGTGACTAGGTATATGGAGTGACTAGGTATATGGAGTGACTAGGTACATGGAGTGACTAGGTATATGGAGTGACTAGGTACATGGAGTGACTATTGGAGCGGAGTGACCATTGGAGCGGAGTGACTTTTGGAGGTGATGCACACCTGCACCAGTTTGTTCAACTGTCGGGTCGGCTGCAGAAGAATTTCTCAAAGTATTAATAGTAATGGTGTCGGACGCGGATGTAGACGAGGTTTTAATCATAGCCTGCGGCGATGGGGCAGCGTAGCGTTGATAGCCTATCATCACTAGGGCCATGGTGTTGTCGTTCACTACAGCGTACGTGCCGCTGTCTTGTTCGCATTTCACCAGGCGAATATTTCCCCATTCTGCAATATACAATAAATATACAAGATTATTGAAGTATGCATTCTGTTAGTTGCTGAGCGAAGGGGATTGAGCAGCTAGGTTTAGAGTGACTCAAGGTCTAGACTGTCAAAGTCTGAAGTAAATAAAGTCTACATAAAGAGTGACAAGGTCGGGGGTGACTAGATCTATGTAGAATTATTAGATATGGAGAATGCCAGTGTGATTAAATCTGGAGTGACCAGATCTAATAGTAGAGTGAGCAGTACTGGAACGAGCAGATCTATTAATAGAGTGACTAGATCTGGAGTGATCAAATCTACATGTAATGCTAGAGTGACTAGATCTGGAGTGATCAAATCTACATGTAATGCTAGAGTGACTAGATCTGGAGTGATCAAATCTACATGTAATGCTAGAGTGACTAGATCTGGAGTGATCAAATCTACATGTAATGCTAGAGTGACTAGATCTGGAGTGATCAAATCTACATGTAATGCTAGAGTGACTAGATCTGGAGTGATCAAATCTACATGTAATGCTAGAGTGACTAGATCTGGAGTGATCAAATCTACATGTAATGCTAGAGTGACTAGATCTGGAGTGATCAAATCTTATATATACTAGGCACGAGTACAAGACAATGCTACACACACATAATGAGAACACGCTCACCTCCGTAGCTGATTCTGCACGGCTTGTCAGCGTACACCACGCCGTGATCTCTGTTCCAAGCGTAGTGCAGCAGTCCCCTATTCCTGCAGGCGAACATGATTTCGCCCATAACAGGATTAACGCACAGCGAAGTGCACATGCATCCTGCCGGCAAATAGAACTCTTGGACTCGCTCCCACTGAAGTCGATAAGTTCGCATTAGCAGTCTTTCTGAACTATACAAGTCTTGTTGACGTTGGCAAGAGTCTCTGTCTATTCCTGATGCCATTTGACCCGTGCCTGTGGCCCTCTCCGCTGTATTAGGCTTCAATAACATCTTCGGTTCTGCAAGCTATACGCGTATGTGATGAGCTAGTGTACCTTGATTGCTAGGTAGATATAAGTCGCTTCAAGTTCGCACTGTCTATGGTTGCAGTTTGAGTTTTCGAGACATGGAAGAATTTTTATACAGAATAAAATATCTTTGGAAATAATGAATGAGCATCTAAAATAGCTCGTGTCATGAGAATGTCAGATTTTACGAGTACATTATGTACTTTCAGTTAAATTCTTTTAAAATTTTCAGGTTTTTTTCATGAGCATTAAAATAAAAGTGATCGATCATGAAGTATCGAGTGAATTACGAAAGCATGGGAGTTACAGAGTGGTAGAGGTGGTGAGAGGGGTTGGAGTTACGGGAAGTGACAGAAAGTGACCGACATATAGTTACAGGGAGTGACAGAAAGTGACGGGCGTGGAGTTACAGGGAGTGACAGTAAGTGACGGATATGAAGTTACAGGGAGTGACAGAAAGTTACGGACATGGAGTTACAGGGAGTGACAGAAAGTGACGGGAATGGAGTTACAGGGAGTGACAGAAAGTTACGGACATGGAGTTACAGGGAGTGACAGAAAGTGACGGGCATGGAGTTACAGGGAGTGACAGAAAGTGACGGGCATGGAGTTACAGGGAGTGACAGAAAGTGACGGGCATGGAGTTACAGGGAGTGACAAAAAGTTACGGACATGGAGTTACAGGGAGTGACAGAAAGTGACGGGCATGGAGTTACAGGGAGTGACAAAAAGTTACGGACATGGAGTTACAGGGAGTGACAGAAAGTGACGGGCATGGAGTTACAGGGAGTGACAGTAAGTGACGGGCATGGAGTTACAGGGAGTGACAGAAAGTGACGGATATGAAGTTACAGGGAGTGACAGAAAGTGACGGGCATGGAGTTACAGGGAGTGACAGAAAGTGACGGGCATGGAGTTACAGGGAGTGACAGAAAGTGACGGGCATGGAGTTACAGGGAGTGACAGAAAGTGACGGGCATGGAGTTACAGGGAGTGACAGAAAGTGACGGGCATGGAGTTACAGGGAGTGACAGAAAGTGAGGGACATGGAGTTACAGGGAGTGACAGAAAGTGACGGGCATGGAGTTACAGGGAGTGACAGAAAGTGACGGGCATGGAGTTACAGGGAGTGACAGAAAGTGACGGGCATGGAGTTACAGGGAGTGACAGAAAGTGACGGGCATGGAGTTACAGGGAGTGACAGAAAGTGACGGGCATGGAGTTACAGGGAGTGACAGAAAGTGAGGGACATGGAGTTACAGGGAGTGACAGAAAGTGACGGGCATGGAGTTACAGGGAGTGACAGAAAGTGACGGGCATGGAGTTACAGGGAGTGACAGAAAGTGACGGGCATGGAGTTACAGGGAGTGACAGAAAGTGACGGGCATGGAGTTACAGGGAGTGACAGAAAGTGACGGGCATGGAGTTACAGGGAGTGACAGAAAGTGACGGGCATGGAGTTACAGGGAGTGACAGAAAGTGAGGGACATGGAGTTACAGGGAGTGACAGAAAGTGACGGGCATGGAGTTACAGGGAGTGACAGAAAGTGACGGGCATGGAGTTACAGGGAGTGACAGAAAGTGACGGGCATGGAGTTACAGGGAGTGACAGAAAGTGACGGGCATGGAGTTACAGGGAGTGACAGAAAGTGACGGGCATGGAGTTACAGGGAGTGACAGAAAGTGACGGGCATGGAGTTACATGGAGTGACAGAAAGTGACGGATATGAAGTTACAGGGAGTGACAGAAAGTGACGGGCATGGAGTTACAGGGAGTGACAGAAAGTGACGGGCATGGAGTTACAGGGAGTGACAGAAAGTGACGGGCATGGAGTTACAGGGAGTGACAGAAAGTGACGGGCATGGAGTTACAGGGAGTGACAGAAAGTGACGGGCATGGAGTTACAGGGAGTGACAGAAAGTGAGGGACATGGAGTTACAGGGAGTGACAGAAAGTGACGGGCATGGAGTTACAGGGAGTGACAGAAAGTGACGGGCATGGAGTTACAGGGAGTGACAGAAAGTGACGGGCATGGAGTTACAGGGAGTGACAGAAAGTGACGGGCATGGAGTTACAGGGAGTGACAGAAAGTGACGGGCATGGAGTTACAGGGAGTGACAGAAAGTGAGGGACATGGAGTTACAGGGAGTGACAGAAAGTGAGGGACATGGAGTTACAGGGAGTGACAGAAAGTGACGGGCATGGAGTTACAGGGAGTGACAGAAAGTGACGGACATGGAGTTACAGGGAGTGACAGAAAGTGAAGGTTCTGCTCTTTTATTATCCATTACCACAATATTATGCCTTATTTATCAACAACTAACCCTATCTTCTATCCCAACAACAACAGCTTTCACTCGACTCCTAGCAACTGACGGTTCAGGCGAGCGCAACGTTGAAGTATTCCTTGACCCCAGCCAGACCAGCTACAGAGCCGAAGGCCTCGCCGAGTCCGCTTATTATCAATTTCGCGTGGCAGCTCAAACTCAGTCAGCCTGGGGCTGGGGACCCGACAGCAAGGCCAACGCTACCACAGGTCCCGTGCCTGGCTCTCCAAGTAGACCTGTGATTACTAGCTTAGCCCAGACTGAGGCCGGAGTGTCGCTGCAGTGGAGCTACACAGACGGCATGGGCTCGGTAGCAACTACAGGAGCCGTTGTTCAGGTGAGTCTTGTCAGAGGTTGGCTTTGTTTGGATGCTAATTAGGATACCGGAGTGATGGGTAGGGTGATGGTGTGATGTAAATGATAACGGAGAGTGATAAAGGATGACGAGGAGTGACAGAGAACAGATTACGGGAGTTCCAAACTGTGATGAGGAGTGACTGATTGTAATGAGGAGTGACAGATTGTAATGAGGAGTGACGAAATGTGACGAGAAGTGACAGAATGAGACGAGAAGTGACAGAATGGGCAAATTGTGACGAGTAGTGACACAATATGACTTTCATTGATCCCATTTCATCTGCTTCAATGTCCGCCAGGGTTTTCTCCGCGACTCTGGCCAGCCCTGGCGCACTCTGCAACGATTCGATTCTGCTGGCCTGACAGCCTGCCAGATCGCTTGGTCGCGCCTGACGCCGCCCGGTGCCTATCAGCTGCGCGTTGTCGGCGTTAATAACGTCGGGATCTCGGAGCCCAGCGAGCCAAGCCGTTGGGTGTACACGCCCGGCTCCGGACTGGGACCGTTCTACGAGCAGTGGTGGTTCCTAGTCATACTCGGACTGGCCGGCCTGATTATCATCAATCTGGTCATCACTCTGCTGTACATATCGGGACGAAGGCGGTCTAGCAAGCTGCGCAAACGGCAGTATAATGCAGGTGAGTGCCAAGTTGCTTTGCTGTTTTATAGACTATTTTTATCGGTTGCTTAGCAAATAGCTTTTTCTTTAAATACGCATAGCACAAATGTTTTTGCCTTAGATACGCATAGCAACGAAGGTTCTTGACGTTGGATACGCATAGCAACAAATGTTTTTTCCTTAGATACGCATAGCAACGAAGGTTCTTGACGTTGGATACGCATAGCAACAAATGTTTTTTCCTTAGATACGCATAGCAACGAAGGTTCTTGACGTTGGATACGCATAGCAACAAATGTTTTTCCCTTAGATACGCATAGCAACGAAGGTTCTTGACGTTGGATACGCATAACAACAAATGTTTTTTCCTTAGATACGCATAGCAACGAAGGTTCTTGACGTTGGATACGCATAGCAACAAATGTTTTTCCCTTAGATACGCATAGCAACGAAGGTTCTTGACGTTGGATACGCATAGCAACAAATGTTTTTTCCTTAGATACGCATAGCAACGAAGGTTCTTGACGTTGGATACGCATAGCAACAAAGTTTTTTTACTTGGTATACGAAGTATTTGCGTAGCCGCAAAGTATTGTCAGGAAGTTTTCAGGGGAGTGGAAATGAAATATGTTAGAAACGAAGAAAGCATTAGTTTCTGTTTACCCCATCTATACGCTTAATTCAATTCCAGCTCAACAAAGCAACGCAACTCTCCCCATGCTGGGCTGTGAGTGTGCGTTTTGCCCCGGTTGATTTTGCAATATCCAATTATTACGTTGCATATATATATTATTCCCTTGAAAACACGCTTTACTTCATCAGCACGACTATGATGTCATATTGCATACAATTCGTACTCACCGAAAATCATGTTTAGAGCAAATAGTTTAACCTGTATTCATTACAAAAGCCTAGCCATTAATGCATGCTTTCAATCTGCAACGTTTTACACCATTTTTGAAAGCATGACAACACATAGCTTTAGTCAAAATTGTTGCACAGTTGCTACTTGTTAGTAGTTGAATGTATTTAAAGGTAAATTAAGTTACTTATAGTAGCCTAATTGCCTATGCACTGCCTATGCAGCTTCGTGATCCTCTAAAGTTTTTGTTTAATATAAATTTACACCGATCGAAATAGTTTTTTTGCACCTGTTTGGAGCAATTAAACCTCCAGTTTTTCTTTTTCACGTTTTCAGTACTCCATGTTACTTTCAATTGGTTGGACTTTCAAATCGATGAAACCAGTCGTGTTGGTTGTCATTTTGTTATTGAATTTTACGTTGCTCTGAATTGCATAAATTCGATACTTCATTCTTGTCTCAGCTCCTCGGACGCGTATCACGCTTGTAAATTTCTGAGCTTGTAAAGTATATATTACACTTGACTTGTGTACTTTCAAATTCTGTAAACTATTAACCTTCATATCAACCTCCCTCAGATACAAACAGTCACAATGGTCATCTGGATTCGGCAGCCGCTCGCCTAGCGCATCCAATGACTCTTGGCTCAACCGCATCCGGTGTTCCAGCATCGATTCCACCAAACGGAATCGGCATGGACGCCGAGAACAGCCTCTACAGGTTCCATCATCCGGGCGTTGGCGCTTCGTCTTCAATCGCCGGGCCGCCGCCGCCCCCGCTTACTTCCGGCTTAGCTTCGTCGTCTTCAGTTGCTAACGGCACGTACGAACGGCATCAAAGACAGCTGCATCATCGCCAGCAGTCACACGGCAACCGGAAGACTCCGCGTCCAAGTCCAGCTAGCGTTATGTCCGGAGCTGACGGCCAGTCTGACGTGTCCTATTCTTCGTCCAGCGTGTTGCCTAAGCCGAGCCATCGGCAGAACGGGACCTACCGTTCCTCCGCCTACGGTGCTAGCGGTGGTAGCAGCGGTCGGCACTACCATCATCACCGCCACCGCTCTTCTAGCGGCAGGCACCATCGGCACCGTCATCAGTCGTCGGTCTGCAGCAGCAGCGACTGCAGCTGTTGTTCGGACGATAACGAATCGGATTTTAAGAAGCGCCATCCGATGAGCGACTTCGACGAAGAGGAGGGCAATTCGGCTACGGATACGGCGTCGGATTTGAGTAGCGTTAATAATGCAAAGCACCGAGCAATCACTCCGAGTCATCAGCAACAACAGCAAGTGACTTACGCCAGTCTGCGTAAAGCCAAACCTCCAGAACTGCCTACTACGTTTGATAACGAGCGGACCTATGGAGTCCCTCAGCAGCACGCACAGCAGCAGCAGCAGCAGCAGGTTCAGCAGACGCATTTGTTTCAACAGCGTCCACAGCCCATAGCTTATCCTTACCAGCAGCCGCAACAGCATCAGCATCAGCAGCAGCAGCAGCAGTACAGTTACGGCCCAGCTAGACTAGCTGGTAGTTCCTTTGTCTAAATAGATTGAATTTCTTCGTTATTGTAAACCTGCTTTGTCCTAAGAGTTATTATAGTGTGACGCGTGATTATTTGTGAAATTTATAACCTAATTAATAGCGCACAGTTAATCTCTTCTCTGATATACGCGTTGTATCTGCTTTTTGTGAAACTTTGTTCTTAAAGATCTTTTGCGCCTGTCATCTCTCTATCTGATTAATATACTTGAAAACTTCTGTGGTACACACGAATAATAGCAAGTACTAATAAATGTTATGCTTTCATGCGCTGTCAATCTAATTATTGTTATTAATACTGTCGACAATTTTTTGCCTCAGAGCATGTTAATGCAAAAAGCTAGCAGTTCTTTTATTGTCTATACGTCAGTTGGATTGCAATATTTTTAAGCATGTCGTTTGTATTAAAATTAAGCTTCTTATCTATCTCCCGCATAGAAATATGCGCTATATAAAACAAAGGTGTGTTTGTTTTAATCGATATTTATCGTTTTTTATACGATACTTGTTTCGTTTTGTTTGTATGCGTGTTGATTGCACAGATGGGTTCATGTGTCGTTTGTCAAATAATCAATTAGAGCTAATTAAGCAGCTAGAATTGGTTGGTATTGCTATAAACTCCGTTTACGAGTATCTACTTCATGCCTTGATGATATAATAAACCGATGATATCGTGTCGTGTCGAGATAAGGAGAAATTATGCTCGTAGAATATAGATAGCTCGTATAATATTATTATGGTCTAGCCCTAGCCTAGGCTAGGGGAAAGCGGCAGAGTGAATGACCTTGAACCGTTCAGTCAATTAGTAGGATTTACTGAAAAGCGGCGGAGTGAGGTGGCTGTCTATTACGGTCTCATTTTGTAATTGGTCGCCAGAATTTGTGGGGAAGCGTGAAGACCAATCGCTGCTGCGCAGCGCAGGATTCAGTTTTCACTTTAGTTTCTGGACTAGAGTCTGGCTTGAACGGCTTAGCCAATTAGAACAGCTTATATCAGGACGAGGCTAGTTTATCTTAAAAAGCGGCGCCCCGGAGTGAGGTGGTTGTTGTATAGTACAGTGCGGGTCTTGTCTAATTGGACAACACAGTCTCACCTCTCTATAATTCATTGCATCCTTCGATTCGGTGTCTGCATGAACATTTAGTAGTCAGTTGTTTTCTTGAAGTTGCTTTTGTTTTGCTTTTTTCGCGTCTGAGCTTGCTTGTGCTTCAACAAATTAGTTATTACGAGCGTACGTATATTTACTGAAAGAGTTGTGAAATTGTTCCATCCCTTTCTCAGCATAGAATGTTGCAGTGATTTTAACTACTGTAAGAGCTGTACGAAGTGTCGAAGTCCAATTTGATCTAAAAAAAATTATCATCATCCATGTCTATAATTGATCTATATTCGACTGTTACTATAGTATCAGTCGAATACTATCTTCTTTCTTTTTGACTTCTCTCTCATTTTTGTGGCTGTCTACTGTCTCGCATCGTCAGTAGCTCTCTCGTGTTGTGTAAATACACATTCCGCTGTTCGCGAGTTCCTCTTTATTTGCCTTTTTATTTTACAAAGTATAAAAAGCAGGGATTAAACAATGTAGTAACATTTTAAGCTTGTATGCAGACTAGCTGCTTGATATTAATATTTGATACTCTAAAGAAGTGTTTAGAAGTTAAACAAGTTAACAGTTTTAACAAAAATGTTCTGTAGGTGACCTTAATAGTGCTGTTCTCAAAAATAGTTTAACAAATATTTCTGGCACAATTCGATTAACAACGAAGGATAGGCTGGATAGCATCGCGCAAAAAATACAAGCAAAAATATTAGAGGTTTGAGATTTAGCTTTGGAATTCCTCTGTGAGATAAATTTTTAATTAATAGATTATTTTCTCAACTTCTGGGTTTTTTTAAAGCGTATCTAGAGTATACATTGATTTAAAATTGGTTCACACGAGTTTATTAACTAGAGTATACATTGATTTAAAATTGGTTCACACAATCACACGAGTTTATTAAATATATAAAAAAATGATATTAATATATTATTCAGATGCGTGTAGGAAAAGTACATGGGTGAGATAGACGTAAAAAAGATGAAATCAAAATTAGTTTCAAGCAATTGTGCTTGTCTCCGGTAGTATTTTTATTTTTAAAAGTCCAAAAGTTGTGAAGCCATGCACGTTGATTTGCTCACCGGAAGTCCAGAATTGGAGAAAATTGTCAATTTTCGCAACCCATTTTATTCCAGAATGGGAAAAAATCGCAACCCATTTGTTGACATAATTTTACCTTCTGTTAGATACTATACTACCAACTACTGTAAGTAGCAATTAAAATCAACATATTTATGTCGAGCCAGAAATATTCAATAGATCAGAAATCTAAATAATATACACACTCAGATTAATTGTTGAAGAAAGTGCCAAAGTTTTTGTAGTTTCGATGTACGAGTAGTGCAATGAATTAAGGTCGCCTATATTAAAAATAAGTACAATTTTGACAAAATCAATTTTAACGAAGTATTTTAGTACCAAAGCGATTTCTAAAATTGCTGTCTTGGCTAGTGCTAGATATATGCCGTTAATACACGTAAAAATTCCATGATTATTTTTTCTATCGATATAATCATTGTACTTTTCTTTCCATTGAGCAATCGCTTTTTTATTAGCTGTCAAATTAAATTTGCTCCTGTACTATTATCGCAAATCAATGAAACCAATTACTTCTATTCAGAACGCCACCGTCTTATTTGATTTTAAATTTAAAACTTATTTAGGTGCGCCTTCAGCGACTCTGTGAAGCCCCAAACAGTAGAATTTCGCATTTATTTATAGCTACTAAAAAGTACAGTGTACAGTGTTTACTTCTAAAGTACAGTGTACAGTTGTACATGTACATATGTACATCCCTAGACCTCTGTGCAGATTAATATGTTTTACTTTCAAGGAAAAGTACTGTTAGAAAAATAATTTTCTTTAATTTTTTAGTACCCCCCCATGTACAGTGCAGAAATGGACGTTAAGAATAAGAGGTATTTACAGCTATTCAGTTGTCTGGCTTCGGAATCAGGTCTATTTTAGTTTATTCTTTTTATAACAACTTTTTTCGGCTTTACAGTAGTGTTGGTATGGTAATGGTCTATTGTAAGAAGTTGTTAATTTTTTTGTTCAAAGTCCAAATACATATAGCAGTCATGCTATTTGAAAGTTTTTAGTGTGCCTAACTAATATTCAATTTTACCGTTTTATCTAAGCGCTCATGTACATGAATATGGACGTTAAATGTAATATACATGTATGTTATATATTTGCGATCTGTAATGTACACCGATTTTATATTGGTATACATGTAATAATTTTGTCTTAGTAATTCTTATTCCATTTTTTATAAGTGCTACGGTTTCAAACTCTTTTTCCAGTTTTTTAACGATGCGCACAACTTAACTTAACAACTTAACTTTAGGACTGATTTTCCATATTCCAATTTCGTAAACAAGTTCATATCAACTTTGCCAATTGCCATGACTGCAGCTATTGACTAAATAACCACTCCTTTATTCTATACTATTCTTGTATAAAACACTTTTATACGAAAAATAGTAAAATACCGAAAGAATACACTTGCGTTTCTTGCTCTACATAGAGCAAATGTTTTTTCGCACGTTTTGTTTGTTTTTTAATTTTAACCAAGGTTTTCTGTCTTGTTTCTTTCAACACTAACACTCCTAGCACAACTTGGGTATATGCCCATGTTTGCTTCATCTTGAATTGCTTTAGTATGTAAAGTAAAACTGCTTTTGTTAGGTTAACCCTGATATTATAATTTAGGATTATTATCAGAAAATGGAAGTACAGAAGCATAACTGCTAAAGGAATGGCGTTACAGTTGTCTACTATCTTAGTTTCTAGCATGTATCATATATTACTTTAATAGAAATATAACAATCGGTAACTACCTCATATCTAATAAAAACCGTTTTTTTCTTGTACATACAACCTTGTTGTTTAAAGTAAGTGCAGATTTCTCAGAAAGAAAAAACTTTTTTTAACTGACTTTATAATCGTTAATCGTAAAATACTACATCTTTTTACAAATAAAACTCTAGACGCTCTTTCAAATACCTTACTTTTACAAATATCGTAACTCGCATCGTAACTCGTGTAAAAATTTAACCTTTTGAACAAATACTAAATACATCAGATTATACTGCCAAAACAGGCTCCTTAAGCCTGAGCCAAATTTACTACTACTACTATCTTGGAACTACTTCAACATTTATTTTTATTATTATCTGTAATGTTTTAAATAAATACTAGCCGAATCTATTACCTATCTATGAGTTTTCCCGCTAATGGGCTTCCCGCTGGAGTTTCCTTCAGCAAAGTGTTCCCTTAGCAATATTGTTTTCTAGAAAACTTTTAGTCTTTGTGTCACATAACTCACATCTTACTTGCAGGCTTTGCATGGGTTGGCCGATGGGTTGGGTTGTGGGCTATTAGGCGGAATCGGAAACCCAAGCCAAGGAAATTATCTTGCTCCCCTTAATTACATAGGCCTACTGCAATATAAAAAAACATACAGTAATGAAACCATTAGAATAGGCCTAATTAAATAATTTTTAAACAACCTCATCCTTGGCTTAAGCCTTAAGTATTGTAAAAATTATATTCATTAACAATAATGAATCAAATAAAATAGGCCCTAAACAGTAAACTAGGCAGGCCTAGCTATTTAAAAAATTGCATACCTAAATTGCATACCTAAAATTGCATACCTAAATGGCTAAAATGGCAATCCTGAAGATTCCCGCATTTAATTATAACCCCCACCCCCTACCACCCTTGAATAGAGGGCGAAATAATTCCGTAAAATAATTAAATGCAGGAATCTTCAGGATCGCCCCTAAAATTGCAAACCTAAATAAACCAAACATCAATACTCAATGACAATAGTTGAACAAAAATTTACAGTCTAGATAAAAAATAAATTGTCTGTAGTGTAAAGTCTATGTATCCTTCTTACTTAGTTTAAGTTTTTGTAATTTCATAATTTTTTTAACATTTTTGCCTACTTTCAAAGTTTGTGTCAAGTCAAAGTCAGTGATACTGATAGTATAGATTTAAGGCATATAGAAGTTTATAGACATACTTTTTTTGTCACAAACTTAATTTTTTTACTTTATTAAGACCTTGGCCTTTATCTTATCAATATAGGCCTAGGCCTAGTTTAGAACAATATGTAGGCCCTAGGCCTTTCCTAGAAAAATGACCAATTTTTTTGGTTTATGCTAGTAGTTTCCATGTATTTTGGTGCCTAGGCTTTTTGATGCCCAGCATTTTGGTACCCAAGGCCAAGGTTGCCTTTTGGTGCCCCAGTTTATTATGCCAAAATTAGGCCAATGATAATAAAAAAGAAATCCTATAACAAATATAATAACTACTTTGCAAAACATTCAATATTCCAAATAAAAGCAGTATTCATTTTATTAAACTGGCAATTGGCATGTTTCGAAAAGTTGGAAAAATCTAGTCAATTTAGGCCTAATTGCATGCATTTGCTGTATCCTATATATACAATACAAGCTAGTTGCACTCAGCAAGTGTGCTAGTACCATGAAACCAGACTCCAGATGGTATATATGTATGCTAGAATTTACACCATTGGCATACAACTTGGCATACAAAGGGGCGGGGGGATTTCACAAACTCAAAATTTCATAACGTTGAAAGCACCTTCTTTCACAAGATCGAAATTTTACAAGGTCAAAATTTCATAACATCAAAAACTCAAATAGCAACATTTTCATAAGGTTAAAACTTCACAAAGGTCAAAATTTCACAACATCAAAAACTTTAGCAAAGGATTTCATAAGGTCATAATTTCATTTCATAAGGTCATAAGGTCATAATGACATCGAAATTTCATAATGTAGAAAACTAATGTATAGTTCTTGTTTTATTAAATTTTCAATGTTATGAAATTTTGACCTTATGAAGTCTTCTGCTAGAGTTTTCGATGTGAAATTTTGACCTTGTGAAATTTCAACCTTGTGAAAGTTTGACCTTGTAAAATAGTTTACTTTTTGACATTATGAAATTTCAACCTTGTGAAAGCATCCCAAAGGGGCCTGGCTTGCCCTCTTAGTGTACAGCTTAGTGTAGACCTATAGAGATTGCCAAGACCAGCAGGTGGGACCAAAAGTTCCGAGTCCCAACAATCAATCTACACAATTAGCGTGCAAAAATGATTAAGTTTGCATTTGTCATAGTCTCCATGTACATAGTTACAGAAGCTAAATTTTGATCAAAAAGAATAGCTAGCCCTTTACAAAAATAAATGGAAAACTAAATTAAAAAAACTGGGTTTAACTTTTCCAAGAAATTCAAAGTCAAACAAAAATAGTTAAAATGAACTAGTTCTTTACAGTTAAATAAAAAAATTCAGTTTTAACACAAGTTTTTTGAATATTAAAATTTTGCAAGCTTTAGATATTGTTTGTAATTTATAATTTTTATTTTTGTATGCGATAAAAAGTTTGTTGGCGTACAATTGGCATGCATGAGCTATAGAAGCAATTTTTGTTCCAGTGTACAACAGTACACAATCCTGACCCTGGCCATGAAGACTTACTTAGGTAAAGTTAAAATCCATCAGTGACGCTATATGTACTTTTGATCAAAATTATGAAATGTGACAAGTCTACATGTATTTTAGTTAGTATTGATTTTTTGAATTATACAATCATGTTTTATCTGATAAAACTGCCTAGGAAATGAAGTGAGTATTATTAAATGAACTGAAATCTTTTGGGGCATAACTATTGGACCATAATCTATAAGATTTCATTAGAAGCGCATTTGGGGCATTAGTTTAAATTTTTTACATGGCTGAGATGCGCAGCTATAGCGACATAGAAGTAAATCAAATCGACTAGGCCTAGTCAAAAACCATTTTTGAATTAAAATGCCAGGTCAGCTTAACAAAATAAATAATACCTCAGTTTTTACAAGTAAATAAGTACTGTAAAGACAAAGCACTTACTGCTAAGTTAGAGCTCAATTTCTATATTTTGTGTCTAATTCTAATGTATAATTTGGGCACCAAAAAGCAAGCTAGGGCACTGAAATCCCAGACACTGAAAAGCGCAGGACCAAAAAGCATGGATACCATGCCAATGTATACTAAATATATTACCTTATGGCTTATACAAAGCTTCAAATCATCACTTTTGAAATGTTAATAATATTAAAAATCAATTGAAGATTAAGATCTTGTCTAATCTCTAATAAACAAGGTGCTGGTCATTTTGGTGATAAACATTTTGGTAATAAATAGTAATTTCAGTGACAAGTTGCTATTGTGATAAATAGGAAGATTTAATGATTTAATGAGTATAGTCATTTTAGTAAAAAAAGAGGTACTTCATAGTATCAGCTTGTTGTTATTTGGTTAAGATTTATGTTTTGTACTTATTCAAAAATTCCATTAAGGCATAGTATATTTTGAAAAGAAATCAAACAAGCTATATTGTTTTTTTATGCAGATTGTTTTAAATTGTTTCAGAATATTCAGACACATAAACCCTAAATAAACCAAACTAAACCAAATCTTCATGCAATATCAACTACAAAAAAACAAATATTCATTGGTTTTAGAAAATATGAATTCAAAAGATTGCAACTCTGTTATTATAAATAAACAAAATTAAAATGAAGCTAAAACCATTGGAGCTAAAGCTACTGAAACCATTTCAGAAAATTAAAAATTTTAGGTTTAATATTCCTTAAGATTGGCAAGGTAGTTTTCTGTTTGAAAACAGAAAGGCTCTTATCAGAAAGGATCTTTTTCTTGTCACCATGCCAAAATGAAATTTGCTTGTCATCAAAACAACTATAATCCTAATAAAAAAGTAGCCATATCTATAATGTTAATTTAAACACATAATGTACAATGGCTTTTAACTTTGGCTATAAAAATAGCTGTTGTCTCTCATCTTTTGTGCATCTTGCTTATTCATTTTTGTCTTTTTTTCTCTATAGTGATTTTTTCTTTTCCTTTAAGTTTTCAGTTTCTTGTGTATTTTTTTATTTTTATCTTTTATGTTTTAGTTGTTAAATTTGTAACTTACCCTTGGCCAACTAAGGTTTCTATTGGCTAGATTGACTGGCTGTTGCAGAAGTATGACAATGCAAATTTCGACTTAGATTCAATATAATATTTGTTTAAAAAACCTCAAGTGCTAGTTATTATTTGTTAAAATTTTCTAATATAAATAATTTAGGTAACCATTTGGATCAATGTACATAGACCTATAAAGTCAGGATTATGGGCCCATTTTCTGTGTCAATAAAAGTCAAGAATATACATTTATTTTGAAAGCATTGGAGTTGATTATAGTCTAGTAGTTAGAGCATCCCACCTATAACTTGAAAGTTGGGGTTTGAATTCCAGTCCCTCTATTACAATTTGTGTCCTGAAGCAAAACATTTTACTTTGCATTGCTTCAGCTCATACAGCTATAAAATAGGTATACCAGCATTAGCTAGGATAATTGAGGTTGAGTATGGCAACCCTTCCTTCCCAGTCCGTGGAATGAACAGCCATATGTAGCCTTCAGATGTGCTGTGCAATAGCTGTGGTCGAGCTAAGATACCTTATAGGTTACCATTTGATTTGAGTTTTACATTTAAGGTGGTAGAGTGCAGATGTTGGGATATTTGTTTCCTCAAAAAACCCAGCCCTTTTTATTCTCAATATTTATGCTCCCCAGTCGCGAATGTCGTCCAGCGACAGTTCAGCGGCACCCACGGTGGCTTCGTCGAGTTCAACAGCCGATTGCGCCACTTCTGGTAGCGTCGAAGTCCGACGAAAACTGCGCCGATCATTGCATCAAAGCGACGCTGCCGAACCTAGCGAGCCAGACAGTGCTGACAAAGAGGACTGCACTCCCAGCTGTACAAAGCGAAGTCGGCAACAGTTGACAGTGCAGACTGATCGGTGCGCGATCTGCCTGTGCGACCCGGTGGACCCGTCCTATACTTGGTCCTGCCTGCATCGTTACTGTTTCGGATGCCTGTTAGAATGGGCCAAGCGCAAACCCGAGTGCCCGCAGTGCAAATGTACTTTTACTACTATTATTCATAATGTTAGAAGCGACAGCGACTACGATGAGTACCCGGTGCCGCTGCCGCTGCCTCCGGCTCCACCCCCGGTGTGGACTCTGGGCAATAATCCTAATAATGCTCCTCTGTTCACTAGTCGGGCTGGACCGTTTCATCTCTACAGACCGTTCTTAGATCGGGAGGATTTAGCCGAGCTTGAGTCGCCTAGGCGAGCTCAACCGCAGCAGCAGCAACCGGATATTTCCCGGCCAAATCGTTTCTCCGGTTTGCAAGCCGCTGAACTGCCTGAGTGGCAGAGCGTCTCTATCCAGCAGCAGCAGCAGAACATGTTCGAATTTTCTCCTCAGCAACGGCAGTTCAGGCTAAGCCAAGATGAGCTCACCGCCAGCAGGGACGCTGCACTGCCATACGAAGAGGAACGTGAGATCGGAGGTGAGCTGTTGCTAGGAGATTCTGCACAGATTCTTAACCCATGTGTTCCCAATCAATTGGTTTGGAAGCTATACTTATCTTAGATTCTCGCCACCTATAATATCTTCAGTTGCTGGGCCACCAGCCTCCCCGTTACTCAGTTGCTGAGTCAGCCTCCCAGATCCTTAGTTGCTGGGCCACCAGCCTCCCAGATCCTCAGTTGCTGGGCCACCAGCCTCCCAGATCCTCAGTTGCTGGGCCACCAGCCTCCCAGATCCTCAGTTGCTGGGCCAGCCTCCCAGATCCTCAGTTGCTGGGCCACCAGCATCCCAGATCCTCAGTTGCTGGGCCAGCCTCCCAGATCCTCAGTTGCTGGGCCACCAGCATCCCAGATCCTCAGTTGCTGGGCCAGCCTCCCAGATCCTCAGTTGCTGGGCTACCAGCCTCCCAGATCCTCAGTTGCTGGGCCACCAGCCTCCCAGATCCTCAGTTGCTGGGCCAGCCTCCCAGATCCTCAGTGTCTGGGCCAACAGCCTCTAAGATCCTCAGTTGCTGGGCCACCAGCCTCCCAGATCCTCAGTTGCTGGGCCACCAGCCTCCCAGATCCTCAGTTGCTGGGCCACCAGCCTCCCCGATCCTCAGTTGCTGGGCCACCAGCCTCCCAGATCCTCAGTTGCTGGGCCAGCCTCCCAGATCCTCAGTTGCTGGGCCACCAGCCTCCCAGATCCTCAGTTGCTGGGCCAGCCTCCCAGATCCTCAGTGTCTGGGCCAACAGCCTCTAAGATCCTCAGACTCCAATCAAAATTGCCAGAAGTTCTCACGCGCAGAATCCCTATTCCCTTTCCAACTCGGCAGACTCGGACCAGCCGCTGCCGTGTCCACTAACCAGTTCGAACCGTCACCTGCTGTACCTGCGCGGGTTCCGCCCGGTGCCGGACCCCCAAGCCGTTCAAGTCACGGCCGCTCGCTTCGAAACCAACGAAGCTGAACGCCATCGCTTGGTGCCGTTTCTCCTTCGCGAGCTTCGCACGCTGACCCGCTACGACTCCTTCTCCATGCAGAGAATCGTGCACCATCTGCTCCGATTAGTAGGTTATCACGAACTGGACTCGGCCGTGTTTCACAGACTAGCCAAAGCGTATTTAGGCCGCCATGGCCGGCTGTTCTGCGTTCATCTGGCGCATTTCTCTGGGGCTGTTGACTGTCAGCCAACTCTGGCTCAGTACGATGCCGCGGTGAAGTACGTCCGAGTTGATGATGGCGATATTAAAGAGCACAATCAACTAGAGGATAATGATCCTTTGCTAAGCGTCGAGCTCAAACGAGTGGCCAGGAACGTCCGGCCGGGACCGACACCGCTGGAGCCAGACGTCGAGTCGCCGCTCAGCCCGGGTGAACGCGATTTCACCGCGCTGACTCCGCGTCAACGGCCGATGATTCTGACTCGCCTAGCCGCCGCCAGCGAACGCCAGGTTTCGGCTGGTTTAAATGCTTCTGATACTACTGGAAGTGGCAGTAGCAGTAATAGTAGCAGCAGCGGCGTTATTAACTACATGCAGTTGCTGCATTCGGTTAGTTGGCAATTCAGTAACGACTTATTTGATGCCAGGGAGCAGAACAGAGATCAACAGCAGCAGCAGCAGCATCGACGAAGGCCGTCCAGTCCTTGGCCACCGAACGGCGTTGACTATTCTACAACATCGACTAGCGGTAGACAGTCAACTAACGCTACCAATACTACTGATAATAGCAGTGGCGACTTTAATTTCTTAGGAGCGGCACTGCTAGCGCCATTCGAAGCTGTTGTAGCCGCAGCTGCCGCCGCTGCAGTTGCTGTCTCGTCGTCTTCTTCGTCGGCAGCTTCTCCGCCTCTGCCAGATGCCAATGATAGCAGGCCGTCGCCTTTATCAACTTCTGCTGCCGGGGCGTCTTCTGCTTCCGATGCTTCATCGTCTCAGCAGAGACGGTCGAATATTTTGAACACGCCAAAGCGCCGAAGCCCAGTTAGGGATCCGATTGCCGCTACGCCGCTGCTGTCCCACCTGCTCAATGCGACTCCAACAGCTCCTACGGCTAATGCGGCGGCAGCTCGGGGCGAGGTGCGCATCGCCTCATTGGCCTCGGCGTCTTCTTCATCTCAGTCGGTATCGACGACAACAACAACAAGAAGAACAACAACGACTCGTTGGCGACCGCTATTTGATGACTTGGACGTCGTCAGCGGCGAAGACCTACCCCGCGACGGCTCCGGCTGGCTGCCCAGTCGGCGCCGACTGCTGAGGCGCCGACGGCGCGAAAATGGCGCCTCGGAAATGCCAGCGCCCGCTGCTTCTTCTCCTTCTCAAGCCTCGGTGCCGGCTGTTCAACAAGACGGAGACGTTGGAGACGATTGATGATCTATCGGACCCTGCTAGACCCTGCACACTTTCAAGTTGATTTGTATGTCCATTGCATGCGTCTATAAGTATATGGACTATTCCCGTTCTGTTCCCAATGCCGAATTGCTTTCCTAGGTCCTTTTCATTATTTCTTTATGAATGTGTAATTCAATCAGTCAGTATGGAGCTTCACATTTGTTTTATTGAACAAAGATTCTTAAACAATTTGAAAAATCCACCCCGTGAGAGTCGCCCTCTCCCTTCTGAAATCCCATTGAGAATCGCCCTCCCCTCTATAATCCGCCCCATGAGAATCGCCCTCTCCCCTCTGAAATCCGCCCCTTGAGAATCGCCCCCTCCCCTCCGTGATGGGGCGATCCGTGAATAACTCCGTGATGTGTGATAACATACTGCAATAAAATTAGCATGTATTTCTCGCACCATTTTTATTATTACTGTTCGTTCTTTCACTCTATGCCTCTCTTTGGTGTGGGATCTGTTTATCGATTGCTTCTCCGCTTCTGTACTCGAAAATGTTTCTACTTAAACGTCAATTTTGTAAATATACAGTATATTAATAAATTGCTGGCATAGCAGCATAAGAAAAGGCTATATAACAATATATTAATACAGTATTACGGTGGGTTAAGTAATGTACAGTTTATTTTAGCTTCAAATTTTAATTTGTATACATTTTTTTATTAAGTCTTTCCCTTCTGAATTTGTGTCACACGCTTATCATGCTACTATCAATGGGCAAACTGAGTAGCTTACTGCTTTTTGTTGGCCAGTAGCCTGTTTTGTGTGGATAAACTTTTATTGTTGTTTGATTTGGCTCCAGGTCATCTTTTTTCGCAATTGTTTATATAATTAAATAGATTGCTCACAATTAAATAATATGTCGATATCTACTGTGCGTGTCATCAGTAGCTGTTCTTCATCCTGTAATTATCTTGAGTACCTTGTTTTGTATAATAGACTACTCTGTACTTTATATTACATTATTAGCTCAGTTGGTCTCTAGGGTTGGGGGGGGGCTGTGTTCCCTGTTTATGCCTATTAACTTACAAGTAGCATTGCGACTATGATTAGTAAAATTCTATTATCATTTTTGTGTGAATTGATACATAAATCCATGCACTTTCTTCTATTGCTCTGTTTTAACTCTAAACTTGATTATAATAAAACTGTTATATCAGTCAGAATTTATTAATGTCAACTTTGTTTGCGTATGCTTCTTCGTTTGAGAGTAGTTTGAGTGCTTATCATCACACTGTGTCCCCTCTAACCCCTGTCTTCCTCTTACCCCTGTCTTCCTCTTACCCCTGTCTCCCTCTCACCCCTGTGTCCCTCTCACCCCTGTCTCCCTCTCACCCCTGTGTCCCTCTCACCCCTGTCTCCCTCTCACCCCCGTCTCCCTCTCACCCCTGTGTCCCTCTCACCCCTGTCTTCCTTTTACCCCTGTCTTCCTCTTACCCCTGTCTCCCTCTAACCCCCGTCTCCCTCTCACCCCTGTGTCCCTCTCACCCCTGTGTCCCTCTCACCCCTGTCTCCCTCTAACCCCCGTCTCCCTCTCACCCTGTGTCCCTATCACCCCTGTGTCCTTATCACCCCTGTCTTCCTCTAACCCCCGTCTCCCTTTCACCCCTTTCCCCCTCTCACCCCTGTCTCCCTCTAACCCCCGTCTCCCTCTCACCCCTGTCTCCCTCTCACCCCCGTCTCCCTCTCACCCCTGTGTCCCTCTCACCCCTGTCTTCCTTTTACCCCTGTCTTCCTCTTACCCCTGTCTCCCTCTAACCCCCGTCTCCCTCTCACCCCTGTGTCCCTCTCACCCCTGTGTCCCTCTCACCCCTGTCTCCCTCTAACCCCCGTCTCCCTCTCACCCTGTGTCCCTATCACCCCTGTGTCCTTATCACCCCTGTCTTCCTCTAACCCCCGTCTCCCTTTCACCCCTTTCCCCCTCTCACCCCTGTCTCCCTCTAACCCCCGTCTCCCTTTCACCCCTGTCTCCCTCTCAGCCCTGTCTCCCTCTCAGCCCTGTGCCTAACAGTACGTCAGCTACAAGCAGGACTATCTCAGCTGCAATCACCCCTTACACCGCCCACCCCCCTCTCGAATGCATGGCGCCATGCATTCCCCCGGCATCCGCCCGTCTCCGCGAGCTGCTCAGGCCGCAGCAGCAGCCGCCGCGGCGGCCGCCTCAGTAGCGGGTCCGTCTGGCGTGTCCAGCTCCAGCCGCGGTCGTACCTGGATTGACGCCGACTTCTGTCGCGAAATTGGCCGACAACGCGAAAAAGTTGAAGACGTATTCGAATTTGAAGGCTGCAAAGTTGGCCGGGGCACCTACGGTCACGTGTTCAAGTCAAAGAAGAAGTCGGGAAACGATCAGAAAGAGTACGCGTTGAAGCAGATTGAAGGCTCCGGCTTGTCCATGTCAGCTTGCAGAGAAATTGCCCTGCTGCGCGAACTCTGCCACCCTAATGTGATCGCTTTGCAGCGTGTGTTTCTGTCGCACGACACTCGCAAGGTGTGGCTGCTGTTTGACTACGCCGAGCACGACCTCTGGCACATCATCAAGCATCACCGATCCGCTAAGGCTAGCAAAACAAAAGTTTTTGTGCCGCGAAATATGGTAAAGAGTTTGATGCATCAGATACTCAACGGTATTCACTATTTGCACTCCAACTGGGTGCTGCATCGGGATCTTAAGGTGAGCTTGCTCTATTTGTTTATTTGTCCGTAGCCTTAAAGTGTTGTCTACAGGGGTGTACAGCAGCCCTACAGGTTGTACAGCAGCCCTACAGGTTGTACAGCAGCCCTACAGAATGTGCAGCAGCCTGACAGGGTGTACAGCAGCCCTACAGGTTGTACAGCAGCCTGACAGGTTTTACAACAGCCCTACAGGTGTGTACAGCAGCCCTACGGGGTGTACAGCAGCCTTACAGGGTGTACAGCAGCCCTACAGGGTGTACAGCAGCCCTACAGGTTGTACAGCAGCCTGACAGGTTGTACAACAGCCCTACAGGTGTGTACAGCAGCCCTACGGGGTGTACAGCAGCCTGACAGGGTGTATAGCAGCCCTACAGGGGTGTACAGCAGCCCTACAGGGTGTACAGCAGCCTGACAGGTTGTACAACAGCCCTACAGGTGTGTACAGCAGCCCTACGGGGTGTACAGCAGCCTGACAGGGTGTACAGCAGCCCTACAGGGGTGTACAGCAGCCTGACAGGGTGTACAGCAGCCCTACAGGGGTGTACAGCAGCCCTACAGGGGTGTACAGCAGCCCTACAGGGTGTACAGCAGCCCTATATGGTGTACAGCAGCCCTATAGGGTGTACAGCAGCCCTATAGGGTGTACAGCAGCCCTACAGGGTGTACAGCAGCCCTACGGGGTGTACAGCAGCCCTGTGCTATGCTCGAATTTGTGCAGAATCCAATAATCCAGCAGCTCTGTGTTTCAGCCAGCCCTTTGAATCAGAGCTTTTCGATTTTCTAATCGAGAATCGAGTCTTTATCTGGATTATAATCTAATCCTTTCGTTGGTTTTCAATCACCCCGAACAGCTCTTGCAGTCTACACAGTAGAAGTGGAATAGGATTTTAATCCAATCCTTTGCAGGCTTGTTAAATGGCTGCACTGCTTCCAGGAAGCTCTTGCGTCTCTGCCAGTTTTTATCGATATAAAATTAAGACGAAACTTCTACTATATAGTTACTTAAACCGACTGACAATGCTTTTAAGACTGATAGAAATGTATAAAAAAAGATTTTTATTACTTTCTGAGCACTGTTTGCATTTTGAGGCCATCCTATTCTGACATCATATCCTTTCTTGGTATCACTCTTGACCCCTGTCTCATTTTAGTGTCATTCTGACCCCCTCTGTCCCCTTTCAGTGTCACTCTGACCCCATGTCCCCTTTTAGTGTCACTCTGACCCCATGTCCCCTTTTTAGTGTCACTCTGACCCCATGTCCCCTTTTTAGTGTCACTCTGACCCCATGTCCCCTTTTTAGTGTCACTCTGACCCCATGTCCCCTTTTAGTGTCACTCTGACCCCATGTCCCCTTTTTAGTGTCACTCTGACCCCATGTCCCCTTTTTAGTGTCACTCTGACCCCATGTCCCCTTTTTAGTGTCACTCTGACCCCATGTCCCCTTTTTAGTGTCACTCTGACCCCATGTCCCCTTTTTAGTGTCACTCTGACCCATGTCCCCTTTTTAGTGTCACTCTGACCCATGTCCCCTTTTTAGTGTCACTCTGACCCCATGTCCCCTTTTTAGTGTCACTCTGACCCCATGTCCCCTTTTTAGTGTCACTCTGACCCCATGTCCCCTTTTTAGTGTCACTCTGGCCCCATGTCCCCTTTTAGTGTCACTCTGACCCCATGTCCCCTTTTAGTGTCACTCTGACCCCATGTCCCCTTTCAGTGCCACTCTGACCCATGTCCCCTTTTTAGTGTCACTCTGGCCCCATGTCCCCTTTTAGTGTCACTCTGACCCCATGTCCCCTTTTAGTGTCACTCTGACCCCATGTCCCCTTTCTAGTGTCACTCTGACCCCATGTCCCCTTTTAGTGTCACTCTGACCCCCTCTGTCCCCTTTTAGTGTCACTCTGACCCTTCCACTTTTTAGTGCCGCTCTGACCCCTGTCCCCTTTCAGTGTCACTCTGACCCCATGTCCCCTTTTAGTGTCACTCTGACCCCCTCTGTCCCCTTTTAGTGTCACTCTGACCCTTCCACTTTTTAGTGCCGCTCTGACCCCTGTCCCCTTTCAGTGTCACTCTGACCCCATGTCCCCTTTTAGTGTCACTCTGACCCCATGTCCCCTTTTAGTGTCACTCTGACCCTTCCACTTTAAGCCCCGCTCTGACCCCCTTGGACCCCGTGACCCCATTCTATACAGCAGAAAGCCCCAAGCACAAGCCAGTAACAGCTCCATCGCCTTGCCGCTCCCACAGCCGGCCAACATTCTGGTGATGGGCAACGGGCCCGAGCGAGGCCGGGTGAAAATCGCCGACATGGGCTTTGCCCGCCTATTTAACCAGCCTCTGAAACCTCTAGCCGAACTGGATCCAGTGGTGGTGACATTCTGGTACCGAGCCCCGGAGCTGTTGCTAGGGGCCAGGCACTACACCAAAGCTATCGACCTGTGGGCCATCGGCTGCATCATGGCGGAGCTGCTCACCTATGAGCCGATCTTCCATTGCCGACAGGAGGATATTAAGACTAGTCAGCCGTATCATCACGACCAGTTGGATAGGATATTCAGCGTCATGGGCTATCCCAAGGAGCAGGACTGGCGTGATATTGTTCACATGCCGGAGTACTCTCGGATGACTCGGTGAGCAGCACTGCTAGTCTTAACAAATTCAAAATTCTTCTATAAATATTCGTAATTCGCCTCACTTCATTCGTTATTCCCTTCAATTAATTCGTAATTCCCCGCAATTCATTCGTAATTCCCTTCAATTGATTCGTAATTCCCCTTCATTCATTCGTAATTCCCCTTCATTCATTCGTAATTCCCCGCAATTCATTCGTAATTCCACTTCATTCATTCGTAATTCCCCTTCATTCCTGGTTACCCTCAATTGATTCGTAATTCCCCTCTAATTGATTCGTAATTCCCTCCAATCGATTCGTAATTCCGCTCAATTCATTCTTAATTCCCCTCAGTTGATTCTTAATTCGCCTCTAATTTATTCATAATCCCCCTAATTGATTCATAATTCCTTCCAATCGATTCGTAATTCGCTTCAATTCGTTCGGGATTCCCTCAATTGATTCGTAATTCCCTCAATTGATTCATTATTCTCTTCAAATGATTCGTAATTCCCCTCGATCGATTCCTCTCCATTTATTCGTAATTAGCCTTCAATTAATTCATAATTTTCGTCTACAGTTTATAAATTCCCTTCTAATAGTCTACAATTCAACAAAGAAGCAATTTAAGAAAACATTCGTACTCAATAATGAGCACTGTTATGAGCACTTTCGACTTTATACTTTGGGTGGCAAACTAATTAAAAAAACATTGCATTATCTTCAAACAGAAACTTCAAAGGCGGCAACTATGCCAAGTGCAGCCTAGAAGCTTTCATGGAACGAAAATACGGCATCACCTCCAATGCCGTGGAGTTTAAACTGCTCAGCAAGCTGCTCACAATGGACCCGTTGAAACGGATCACCGCCAAGGACGCTATGGAAGATCGGTACTTTCTCGAAGATCCGAAACCGTCTCATGACGTCTTCGAGGGCATGGAAATTCCCTACAGCAAGCGCGAGTTCATCAGCGATGACGATGCGGACGACAAGGAGAAACTGCTCCAGAGGGTTGGTTGCTGGGGAATTGCTGTTTTGGTTGCTGGGGAATTGCTGTTTTGGTTGCTGGGGAATTGCTGTCTTGGTTGCTGGGGAATTGCTGTTTTGGTTGCTGGGGAATTGCTGTTTTGGTTGCTGGGGAATTGCTGTCTTGGTTGCTGGGGAATTGCTGTTTTGGTTGGTGGGGAATTGCTGTCTTGGTTGCTGGGGAATTGTTGTCTTGGTTGCTGGGGAATTGCTGTCTTGGTTGCTGGGGAATTGCTTTCTTGGTTGCTGGGGAATTGCTGTCTTGGTTGCGTCTCGTGTTTTGTGGGGATGCCAGGAAGGAGAGTTGCAACAGAAACTGGAGGATCTGAGGGGAGGGGCAGCAGGCACTGAAGGATCTGAGGGGAGGGGCAGCAGGCACTGAAGGATCTGAGGGGAGAGGCAGCAGGCACTGAAGGATCTGAGGGGAGGGGCAGCAGGCACTGAAGGATCTGAGGGGAGGGGCAGCAGGCACTGAAGGATCTGAGGGGAGAGGCAGCAGGCACTGAAGGATCTGAGGGGAGGGGCAGCAGGCACTGAAGGATCTGAGGGGAGGGGCAGCAGGCACTGAAGGATCTGAGGGGAGAGGCAGCAGGCACTGAAGGATCTGAGGGGAGGGGCAGCAGGCACTGAAGGATCTGAGGGCAATGGCAGCAGGCACTGAAGGATCCCCACCCTGAACCCGCAGCAGCAGCACCTGCAGGCAGGGCAGGCAGGCAGCAGTGGAATGTCGCAGATCTCCTCCCAGCAGCAGTCTTCCTCGATGATGTCGGGCGAGCCAGCAGCCAAGCGAGGCCGGATGCAGATTCCGGCGCAGCATCCTGACCACCACCACCACCATCATCAGCAGCAGCAGCAGCAAGGCTTTTTACAACCGGCGCATTCAAGTCAGCAGCAGAAAAGATTCCAACAGAATCGATTCGGCCAGCAACCCAACTTTGGCGTTGGCGGACAAAAGTACAACTGAGCAGGACTTTAACTTGCTTTATTTACTTACTCTTATTTGTCTAAGCACTAATTGATTATCCTACCATTTTGTTCGACCATTTTGTATAAATGCTGTTATTTCGCATGCTTTGGATTTAATTAAAACCACGCACTAGCCTGTCTGTTCTACGAGTATGAAATTGGAAAAACTTTTCTGATAAAACTCGCATCTATTTCGTATAAAAAATTTTGAGTCGATTTTTTATTTGGATTTAGTTAGCTAGGGGTTCGATTCCCGTTTGAATCTGAGTTATCTGTATGTTGCTTTTCTGTCTATACAATTGCTCGCTTGTGTAAACATGTTATTGATTGTTAATTTTGTTTGTTGTATCAAATGCAGCATTATGTATGAATCATGTTTTGTATAATTTGCCTTGCCAATATGCTTGAAATGTAGCGATTAAAGTTCACTTTAAACAGTATTCTTTCACGATCAGTTCTTTGCTGTGTCTTGCTTATTTCCATGTATTGGGTTTGTACACTGAGCACAGCTGCTCAAACTCCATCAGCATCATGTGACTCAGCAGGTCAGCCAGCATTGATACACTAAGCACAGTTGCTCAAACTCCATCAGCATCATGTGACTCAGCAGGTCAGCCAGCATTGATACACTGAGCACAGCTGCTCAAACTCCATCAGCATCATGTGACTCAGCAGGTCAGCCAGCATTGATACACTAAGCACAGTTGCTCAAACTCCATCAGCATCATGTGACTCAGCAGGTCAGCATTAATCTGTCTGAGAAACACGGCAGGTGGTCATGTGAGAGCTTGATCATTATAAAACCGAGATTTTGTTCAGAGCGTTCTGTTACATAACACGACTTTATATATAAAGCCATCCAAATCTTGGATATTCCCATTTCCGCGAGCAGCCAGGCACAAAATGCTTCATTCGGTTCGTCTTTCAGCATGTTGTACTTTACGAGCATTATCTTTAATCCTCTGTCCGCTGCTTGACGGCCACTGGAAGGGCTAGGGGGTTGTCGGAGGGGATTTTTATTTCGTCATTTCCTTAGCAATACCGTGTGCAAAGAAGGAAAGAAATAAAGAGCCGGGAAAAACCGATACATTAACGCTTTGAGGATTCATCTCTGTATCAATGCTTGTATGGGGGTTTGTGACGATTGGACCCCGCGTTCGATTCAAATCCATTCGAAGGTCGAGTTGACACGCAAATAAATTTATATGTCTTTTTTTCGCGAGCACTCGTTCGCCTTTTCTGCATGCGGTTCTTTCGCGATCGTAGGGATTTCGAAGACTTTCAGACAAAGTACTGTTGCCTGATCTTACATGGGTGGGACCAGATCGCTCCTACAAACTTACACTTTATACTTCAAATTTGAGACACTTTTAACAATTATAGGCTCATTTTTCAAGATGGACAATTGGCTCTGGACCTCTGGTAAAAGACAACCCTTGTGTTCACTAAGAGGGCATGTACGAGCTCGTAGCTTAACCCCCTGACCTCCCCTGGATTACTCCCCAATTGTAGTTAAGGTATAATCATAGCTGGTATAAGCAAGGGGACAGCTGCCCCCCCCCCCCGCATTCACTTTGTGTAAATGAAATAAATTTGATAAGACAATAAAGCCACTGCCAGAGCTACACTCGGCCATAGACAATAAAGCCAATCAAGGCCATGCACTGACGTCACAGAACTACACTCGGCCATAGACAATAAAGCCACACTGCCACAGAACTGCACTCGGCCATAGACAATAAAGCCAATCAAAGCCACACTGCCACAGAACTGCACTCGGCCATAGACAATAAAGCCAATCAAAGCCACTGACGCTCAGAACTGCACTCGGCCATAGACAATAAAGCCAATCAAAGCCACACTTCCACAGAACTGCACTCGGCCATAGACAATAAAGCCAATAAAAGCCACACTTCCACAGAACTGCACTCGGCCATAGACAATAAAGCCAATCAAAGCCACACTGCCACAGAACTGCACTCGGCCATAGACAATAAAGCCAATAAAAGCCACTGACGCTCAGAACTGCACTCGGCCATAGACAATAAAGCCAATCAAAGCCACTGACGCCACAGAACTGCACTCGGCCATAGACAATAAAGCCAATCAAAGCCACTGACGCCACAGAACTGCACTCGGCCATAGACAATAAAGCCAATCAAAGCCACTGTCACAGAACTACACTCGGCCATAGACAATAAAGCCAATCAAAGCCACTGACGCCACAGAACTGCACTCGACCATAGACAATAAAGCCAATCAAAGCCACTGACGCCACAGAACTGCACTCGGCCATAGACAATAAAGCCAATCAAAGCCACTGACGCCACAGAACTGCACTCGGCCATAGACAATAAAGCCAATCAAAGCCACTGACGCCACAGAACTGCACTCGGCCATAGACAATAGAGCCAATCAAAGCCACTGTCACAGAACTGCACTCGGCCATAGACAATAAAGCCAATCAAAGCCACTGACGCCACAGAACTACACTCGGCTATAGACAATAAAGCCAATCAAAGCCACTGACGCCACAGAACTGCACTCGGCCATAGACAATAAAGCCAATCAAAGCCACTGACGCCACGGAACTGCACTCGGCTATAGACAATAAAGCCAATAAAAGCCACTGACGCCACAGAACTGCACTCGGCTATAGACAATAAAGTTAATCAAGCTTGCAGTCTCCCACAGTCTTGATATTTCCTGGTGCTGATTTTTAATGGAATTATCTGCTTGATAAGCTTAGAACTGGTTGATTACAGTTTAATGGCAGTAAATGGGGATTCTGAACACTTGCTTCTTGATTGGCTTAATTTATCAACTTTATTGACAAAACCAACAATACTACATGTACGCGTAATTCTATTAGTTTTGCCTGGGGATTTAGCGGCCCGATCATCGATTGTGGCCAATTATGAGAACTTTAGGGAATACGTGGCATGCTGCATCGCTATATGCTGCATATTGCTATAATCTATATATTTTGTAGCTGCAGATAAAGTTGAAATGATTGATAGGTGTGCATCGACAAGACCTTATGGAGATCGACACACGAGCCGTAGATTTGCTCGATTAGCAGTTAGAAATTTACGAGCCCGAACTGTACTTCCTGCCCTGCTACCCTGCCAGCCCGGAAAGAACGCGGCAATTGCTATACGGCTGAGATTTTGTAAAACATAGTTATTATTTGCTACTGCAATGTCTATAACTTTCCAATCCAATTTCCTCTGGCCAGGTATAACTTGAACCCATTTTTTAAGGATGCAGCCAACGTGTTCTGCTTTAGAATGGCCTGCGTGTGTGCTTACCTTCAAGTCTGCGCAAAACTTATTCATTATTCATCAAGGGGTCTGTAGCCTTAGTGGTTAGGGCGTCGGACTCGCGGCTAAAAGGTCGGGGGTTCGATTCTCGACCCACTCGGAACAATTTTAACTGTCCTTGAGCAAGACACTTAACTCTGCATTGCTTCAGTTCACCCAGCTGTAAAATGGGTGCCAGCATTAGCTGGGGTAATTGAGGGTGTGTGTGGCGACCCCCCAGTCCTTGGACTGAACAGCCGTACGCAGCCTTCAGATGCGCCGCGCAATAGCTGCGGCTGAGCTGTCGGTTGCACATCTGGCCATCAGGGCAGGTGTAATAAAAGTTATAAGGCTTCAAAATACATTGACATGATTAGTACACGACGAAATATTGAATACATTAGTCCGACAAAGGAAGGTCATGGGTCACGGAGCCCCTTCCCCGATGCACAGACGGCCGAAGACCATTAAACTTTTTAGTTCTTATTTTTAGTATATAGGATTTTTACAATCGTCAACAAAAGTAATGATATAGCTAGTATCTGAAACAAATAATCGATTTAAAAGGGGAAGGTTGAGGAAATTTAAGCGGGGTATTTGAATTTGTGAGGCTTGATGAAAAAACAAAACACGAAAAGTCAGGAAGCCAAAATCAGCTGAGCTAAGTGGAATTTTGAACTTTTTTTGGATTTCACAGATTCCAGAACGAGCATCTGCTTACCCCTACTGCTAAACATAAATTTATTGCAATAATTTCATGTTGAATTATTCAAGTGTAAATAACGAATTGCGTTACACATTGGTGCATTGGAAATAAAATATTGATAATACTGCTACAACTACGAACTAGCTATGTAACTTAATAGGCAATTTTTCTAGTAATTTCAACCTCGTGAGCATAAAATTAGTGCACTTTTAGGAACTAAAAAAACTAAAATATTGGTTGATTTGATCAACTATTTTAATAAATATAGCTCGTATAACCTGCACAACGAGAATGCATATTTACAAAGTCAATTAATATTGGTATATATTTTCAACCGGGTTGCCGAATCCATGATTACATATACGTGTATATAAGGTTACGTTTGGTCTTATATCCGACCATCTACTAGATTATAGTGGGAAGGAATGAGTTGAATTAATATTTTGTGCCAAATATTTTGCTGCACGCAAGCGACCTATCATTAATCATTGAATTGCTGGTGGGTAAGCTACCTAAGAGTGCTTCGGGGTCACTACTAGCTCTAAATAGCCTTATTTTTAGTTTTATTTAGGAATTCCCAGCATTAATTTTAAGACACAGCCAATCGTTTCCACTTTCGTCCATGGTCAAAACTTCATCTATGGTCTGTGGCTCAGGCACAGGCAAAGCATTGAGTTTAAGCCATAGACAATCGTTTATTCAGCACAAAAATTGTTATTGCTTTCGATAGGAAGCAGATAAAATGTTTATTATTAGTATTACTATAAGCTTTTCATGCAGACAATTAGGATTCTTTGTTAATTTTTATTCTACGTAGAACTGTACATTTCCTGTACCTAAAAACCATTAAACTATGGCACGGCTCGGCTCATTGGTTCTATGAATCTATTTTATCATTCTTAGCTGACTCTGTAACAATGTATGCAACAGAAAATGGTATAATAGATTCGATTGAACCAGTGAATTGAGCTGTGATTTTTATTACAGGGAATGTACGTAGAATATAAAGTATAAGCATAGAATCTTTATTTATATCCATAGAGCCATAAGAAAGGCACAACATATCAAAAGATGCACACTGGATCTGCCTCCTATCAAAAGCAATAGCAGTTTTTGTGCTGAAAAAAATGGAAAAAAAAACTTCCTATCTCCGTAGTGTATTTTTCGGTGAAAACCTGTCTCCTAAAATTTTTTAGAAACGAGGTTTCCTTCTATCCTTCTACTTGAGTAGTCCTTGGGGTTGAGTAGTCCTTGGGGTTGAGTAGTCCTTGGGGTTGAGTAGTCCTTGGGGTTGAGTAGTCCTTGGGGTTGAGTAGTCCTTGGGATTGAGTAGTCCTTGGGGTTGAGTAGTCTTTGGGGTTGAGTAGTCTTTGGGGTTGAGTAGTCCTTGGGATTGAGTAGTCTTTGGGGTTGAGTAGTCCTTGGGATTGAGTAGTCTTTGGGGTTGAGTAGTCCTTGGGGTTGAGTAGTCCTTGGGGTTGAGTAGTCTTTGGGGTTGAGTAGTCTTTGGGGTTGAGTAGACCTTGGGGTTGAGTAGTCCTTGGGGTTGAGTAGTCCTTGGGGTTGAGTAGTCCTTGGGGTTGAGTAGTCCTTGGGATTGAGTAGTCCTTGGGGTTGAGTAGTCTTTGGGGTTGAGTAGTCCTTGGGGTTGAGTAGACCTTGGGGTTGAGTAGTCTTTGGGGTTGAGTAGTCCTTGGGGTTGAGTAGTCTTTGGGGTTGAGTAGTCTTTGGGGTTGAGTAGTCCTTGGGGTTGAGTAGTCCTTGGGGTTGAGTAGTCCTTGGGGTTGAGTAGTCCTTGGGGTTGAGTAGTCTTTGGGGTTGAGTAGTCTTTGGGGTTGAGTAGTCTTTGGGGTTGAGTAGTCTTTGGGGTTGAGTAGTCTTTGGGGTTGAGTAGTCCTTGGGGTTGAGTAGTCATTGGGATTGAGTAGTCCTTGGGGTTGAGTAGTCCTTGGGATTGAGTAGTCCTTGGGGTTGAGTAGTCCTTGGGGTTGAGTAGTCATTGGGATTGAGTAGTCCTTGGGGTTGAGTAGTCTTTGGGGTTGAGTAGACCTTGGGGTTGAGTAGTCTTTGGGGTTGAGTAGTCCTTGGGGTTGAGTCGTCTTTGGGGTTGAGTAGTCCTTGGGGTTGAGTCGTCTTTGGGGTTGAGTAGTCCTTGGGGTTGAGTAGTCCTTGGGGTTGAATATAGCTGGCCGTGTCTTAAATTCAATTCTCGGAATTCTTCCACATTATAGTAACAGTATAGTTGAGCACAGCTCAGACAACAGTTTCTTTGTGTGACGATATATCATCTGAGTCTATTCGAGTTTCCAACTCAGTAGGCGAAGGTCGAGTGCCGCTACAGCAGAGCGGTACAGCTTCCAACCCTGCAGCGTCATTGCTGATCTCATCGCAATTGTCATTGTAATTGTCCTGATCTGGATTCGGTGTTAGCAGACACTGCTCCTGCTGCTGCTGCAGCTGCTGTTGTTGATGATGCTGGTCAAGTTGGTTTTGCCGATGCAATCCATGTCTGCAATTGTGAGGCTGCAGCACCTGGTGGTGGATTGTTGGTTTTAGTGAGACCAACTCAGATGGATTAACGTGTCTGAGTCTAGCACTAAAGTTCTTGGATCACATTAGGAATGAGGGGTTGCAGCCTACTAGTGGTCAGAGCGTCGGACTCATGACTGAAAGGTCGGGGGTTCGATTCTCGACCCACTCGGTACAATTTGTGTCCTTGAACAGGTGCCAGCATTAGCTGGGGTAATTGAGGGTGTGTGGCGACACCCCCCAGTAATAACTTACGCTACAAACTACCTGGTGGTTGTTGGCCTGCCTAGCAACCAGCTCCTGGTCGTCACCTCGGACTCCGCCGAATCGCAACGCTTGAAACAGAAGTCGAAGGAAGCAGCTGCGAAATTGCTTGGACATTCCGTAGTAAAATATGAAATTGATGCTGTGATTGAACAGAGTCATCAAGTCAAATATGTCGCCTAGAGGGTCGTAGAACCTCAGCGTGAAGCAGTGCTTCGATTGCTGAGACTGCAGCGAACCTAGAACCACGAAGATGACGCCCTGGAATTGAATACAGTTGTGAAACACTGGCTGACTGACTGACTGACTGACTGACTGACTGACTGACTGACTGACTGACTGACTGACTGACTGACTGACTGACTGACTGACTGACTGACTGACTGACTGACTGACTGACTGACTGACTGACTCACTAACTAACTAACTAACTAACTAACTAACTAACTAACTAACTAACTAACTAACTAACTAACTAACTAACTAACTAACTAACTAACTAACTAACTAACTAACTAACTAACTAACTAACTAACTAACTGACTAACTAACACCGAATCCTTACCTGCGGCAGGATGCTGAACACGCTCACGAGCACGATGGTAACCAGCAGTTTGGTCGTCCTGTTCGAGTGCGCGTCATCGCTTTGACCTCCCGCGGTCCCTCGACTCTTGGACTTGCCGACCGCAGCCACCGCTGCTCCGCCGCTATTCGCCTTCAGCCTACGCCGACGTCGGGCAGTCTCCTTCAACGAGTTGATGAGGAAGACGCTGAGCACGGCTAGCAGCAGCACCGGCAGCGACTTGATGCCCACGCCGATCACCCAGAAGTTGATGCTGCTGATCACTCGATCGTCCTCGCGCATCTTGAAGCTGTAGTAGGTCTGATTCGGCGCCAAACCGCATGCGCCCAGCCTCTCCTCATCGATGTCCTCGTCGAATGGCTTAATCCGATGGCCGAGGACGTTAGGAAGCAGCATGCAGGACGAGGCCAACAGGGCGCAAGCAATGACTGTCTTTGCGGCCCTGTCTGTGCACAGCTGCCTGCTGCGGACTGGCAGTTTGATGTACACCAGTCTGAACACCGCCAGAGCCACAGTCACCCACGAGCTGACCGTGTGTGCCAGCATCACTGCGCACAGTTGGATCCACAGGAACACCTGCCACGGATAGGGCTCCGGACACTGCAGCTTCAGCCGGTTGGCCAATGTGAAGTACAGGCAGAATGGCAGGTACACGGCTGACATCAGCCCGTCAGATATTGACAGCGCTGTTAGCAGGGTGTTCGTTGGATTTAGCATCGTCTTCTGGCACAGAACCACGATGTTGATGAGGTTGGTGGCCAGGCCGAAGACGCACAGCGCCAGGGCCAAGTACTTGTGCATGTCGG
Organism: Macrostomum lignano; assembly: GCA_002269645.1. NCBI lineage: Eukaryota > Metazoa > Platyhelminthes > Macrostomidae > Macrostomum > Macrostomum lignano. Next base: position 173,975 of record NIVC01000288.1, on the reverse strand, counting down.
AGTAGACCTCGGAAAAGCGCTCCAGAAATATTGGAGGCTGGCAGTTGGCGTCGGACTCGTTGGATTGCATTTTGTAGGGAGCTGTGCGGTGATGGGATGGGAGAGACTCGTGTGTTGCTTGGCATGAAAGTTTTGTATTAATCGCCAATTCTAGAAACCTTTGCTTAGTATTTCCGTTTCCTTGCTATGGGATTTCTCAGTTCATTATAATGGCAAAGAAATTCCCCATCCCATATGAATTCCCCATCTCATATAAATTCCCCATCCCATATGAATTCCCCATCCCATATGAACTCCCCATCCAATATAAATTCCCCATCCCACAAGAATTCCCTGTCTCATATAAATTCCCCATCCCATATGAATTCCCCATCCTATATAAATTCCCCATCCCATATAAATTCCCCATCCCATATATATTCCCCATCACGTATAAATTCCCCATCCTATATAAATTCCCCATCCCATATATATTCCCCATCACGTATAAATTCCCCATCCCACATAAATTCCCCATCCCATATAAATTCCCCATCCCATATAAACTCCCCATCCCATATAAATTCCCCATCACGTATAAATTCCCCATCCCATATAAATTGTCATCCCATAAAAAATCCCCATCAGTTAGAAATTCCCTATCCCTTAGAAATTTCCTATCCCTTAGAAATTCCCCATCCCATAGAAATTCCCTGTCCCATAGAAATATTCCTCGTCCCACAGAAGTTCCCCGTCCTACAGAAATTCCCCATTCCATAGAAATTCCCATCTATAGAGATTCTCAGTCTCATAGAAATTCCCCATCCCATAGAAATTCCCCATCTTATGGAATTCTTCCTCGTCCGACAGAAGTTCCCCGTGCTATAGAAATTCCCATCCTATAGAAATTCTTATTCCCATAGAAATTCCCCGTCCCAAAGAAATCCCCCATCCTATAGAAGTTCCCCAATCTATATAAATTCCCATTCGACAGAAATTCCCCCATCCTATAGAAATTCCCCATCCCTTAGAAATTCCCCAGTCCCATAGAAATTCCCCATCCCATAGAAATTCCCCATCCCATAGAAATTCCCCAGTCCCATAGAAATTCCCCCATCCCATAGAAATTCCCCATCCCTTAGAAATTCCCCAGTCCCATAGAAATTCCCCATCCCATAGAAATTCCCCATCCCATAGAAATTCCCTGTTTTCTATATTGCAGTGCCATCTCCCCAATCTGTAAAACAGCGGCCCGCTCCTCTGCGTGCTACAAAGCGGTAGCTGCCGCATGTACCCATCCACCATTACTGAAGCGAAACGGCAGTAAGGATATTAAGAAATAGTTGCAGCAATAAAACTGTACCCTCCCCCATCAGATTGGATTTTCTCTCCCAATAATATTTCATAATTCTTTTGGGAAGAAAAGCGCCCACAGTAGCTCTAACAGTTTTTTCTGCTCCTGCAAGAAGTCTTAAGCAAAAAAGCAGTTCCTCAGCTGATCAGCGGGACCTAATTGCGTTGCCCAGAGGAATAAAAACTCGATCCAGCTGACCCCCCCCCCTAGACTTCCTCGAAGTCCTTAGTAAGTCTTTGACTGCACTAATCAGTTGTGAATAGCGATAGGAAAGAGTGATGGAGCACAGAGACTGCTGCTTATGCCAGTATATAGAAGCAGAAAAACTGTGTCCAACCCACCAGCTCTCCTAGGAGAAGCAGAAGTCGCGTGTTCTTTTGGCATGATTGATTGAGTAGAGAGCGAAGTCGATCTCAGAAAAATTCTCCATTTAGCCGTTATATCATTCAGATATCTCTATTATCAAGAACTTTTTTCTACGCCAGATAAATATGAGCACATGAAAGAAATCTTTTTTAGCAAGAGGCCGTGAATTTGTCTTTTCCTAATGATGAATTCTCGCGATTTCTTTGAAGCTTGCTAAACTGGGCCCTGTTAAGGAGGCTAATAACTTTTGAGGACAAAAGGCCGGAGTCTTGTAGATGACTTTGCTGCTTCAAGTTTTAGCCACTATAATCTGTGCTAGCTGGCCTTGTTATTCCGCTGTCTATAGCATAATTGGCTGGGAAATAAGCAGTGTCTATCTGAGCAAAATCAAGGAGAACTGGAACTAGAACTTGGAATGGCTAACCGAAGCAGAACGCGAAGGAAGTTTTCCGGGTTTTTTTTACTCAACTTGCAAACTCCCTTCCCCTGCCTACCCTACTGCAGGGACATCAGGGCGATGACCATGGACCCTCTCGGGTCATGGCTGTTCTGCCAGGCCCTTCAACCCTAGACTCTTCAACCCTAGACCCTTCAACCCTAGACCCTTCAACCCTAGACCCTTCAACCCTAGACCCTTCAACCCTAGACCCTTCAACCCTAGACCCTTCAACCCTAGACCCTTCAACCCTAGACCCTTCAACCCTAGACCCTTCAACCCTAGACCCTTCAACCCTAGCACCTTCAACCCTAGACCCTTCAACCCTAGACCCTTCAACCCTAGACCCTTCAACCCTAGCCCCTTCAACCCTAGATTCTTCAACCCTAGACCCTTCAACCCTAGATTCTTCAACCCTAGACCCTTCAACCCTAGACCCTTCAACCCTAGACCCTTCAACCCTAGACCCTTCAACCCTAGATTCTTCAACCCTAGACCCTTCAACCCTAGATTCTTCAACCCTAGACCCTTCAACCCTAGACCCTTCAACCCTAGACCCTTCAACCCTAGCCCCTTCAACCCTAGACCCTTCAACCCTAGACCCTTCAACCCTAGACCCTTCAACCCTAGATTCTTCAACCCTAGACCCTTCAACCCTAGATTCTTCAACCCTAGACCCTTCAACCCTAGACCCTTCAACCCTAGACCCTTCAACCCTAGACCCTACAACCCCCTTCAACCCTAGACCCTTCAGTTGAAAATGTTGTGACAGTGAACCGATTCAGCTCTTTAAAGTGCTGGATGGGTGAAAATTTGACCATAAACTTAAGATTATTGAAGCTTTTTATATCAGAATGCACAAACCCAACTTGAATGTGCACCTTGCTGGAAATGGGGTGGAGCGTGAGCTAAGAGTACTGTGAGCAGAGCATGCCTAATTTTTTCTCACTGCCTTCGTTATGTACTTGGCACTTTTGAAATTCTACTGGACTGTTTTGACCCGCCTTTGGAGTGTACAGTTTGTTTTTCTTAAATATATTGGTGCTAAAAAAGGTTAATTGAATTTGCCCTGACGACGGCTTGTGTTTGACGAAACGCGTTGGCTAGAAAGAAAAAAATTATTTTATGCTTTTGTTGACGTTTATTTCCTACTAGACCCTTCAATCCTTGACCCTTCAAACCTAGACCCTTCAACCCTAGACCCTTCAACCCTAGACCCTTCAACCCTAGATCATTCAATCTTAGACCCTTCAACCCTAGACCCTTCAACCCTAGACCCTTCAACCCTAGACCCTTCAACCCTAGACCCTTCAACCCTAGACCCTTCAACCCTAGACCCTTCAACCCTAGACCCTTCAACCCTAGACCCTTCAACCCTAGACCCTTCAACCCTAGACTCCCTCGAACAAAACTTCTAACAAGGACCGCTAGAAGTTACCGTTGTATCAGGACATAACACATATTCAGGACATGACATAACTAGTGAAAAATTATTTGAAGGCCCGCTTGTTTACGTGTATTTAGCGATGCTTGCCTAAAAAAGCATTCTATATTTGACTGTTTATGAAGAAACCTGCACTAGCTGTGTGCCACTGAAGCTCCAAAATAGGCTGTATGTGTAATTTTTTAAGGCTTTAACCTGTTAAAATCGACATATTTAAAGTAGTTCTGTTGTTACACGCTGCCTTGCTTTAAAACTTGCTAGCATGCTATGCCTTTATAGGGTGGGGAGGTTGTAGCCTACTAGTTAGACGGTCGGACTCAGGACTGAAAGGTCGGGGGTTCGATTCTCGACCCACTCTCGGAACAATTTGTGTCCTTGAGCAAGACACTTAACTCTGCATTCTTTCAATTCACCCAGCTGTAAAATGGGTGCCAGCATTAGCTGGGGTAATTGAGGCTGTGTGTGGCGACCCCCCAGTCCTTGGACTGAACAGCCGTAGGCAGCCTTCAAATGCGTCGCGCAATAGCTGCGGCTGAGCTGTCGGTTGCACATTTGTCCCAATTAGGCCAGGTGTTATCACTTATTATTATTTTTAATTATTATGCAGACATACTTCTACTAATTTAACAAAGCTTGTAACAGTTTACTATACTAAGGGTTTCTAACTTGACTGATTTAATAGCACAGAAAAGTACTTTTTTTCAACTTTAACTGTCTCAGTGTCATTTTTCAAACCCTATCACAATAGAAAACTAAAAAGTACAAGGCCAAACTTCTGGTATCTTGAAGAGCACAAAAGTTCAAACAACCCAACGAAAAAAATTATCATTTTAATCAAGCTGATCAAGAGCTATGAGCATTTAAAGTTTCACTGCAATACAAACAAGCTGGCCTTTAAATAAATTGTGCTACGTCCAGTGGTAACTTCTAGTGGTCCTTGACGCCTAAACCTGCTTAAGGATGAGGCCAAATTTTCAAAATCTCCCCATTAGTTATGAAATAAACGGAGAAAAAATCTATAGATAGCCTCATCATAGGGTCTTAATATACTGATTCTGGGGCCTCGCTGTTAAGAGCACACAGCTTCTATCCTTGTCTGTTTCGCAATAAATACGAAATAGGGCTGAAGTTTATGACTGAGCAGCAAATGGCCTTTAGTTTGAGCTCTCCCCAAGCATGTGAAGACTTTCGGTTGTTGAACCGACACGCGGGTCATAAAAAATAATTCAATAATTCAACCGAAACATCATTTTTGTCCTGTGAATGACGTACAGCTGAGGGTTTTGCATATCAAACTGAAACTCCCACATTGCGCATGCAGTTTTATTGCCACGACCTGAAGCTCGTGTTCTTGGCCCGTATATTAATAGAATATAGATTTATTGCTGATTGAATGAAGCTCTCAATCAGTTTCTGAAGGGCGTAAAAGTTCTCGCTAGCTCGATTGTTAGCCTAAGACCCTTCAACCCTAGACCCTTCAACCCTAGACCCTTCAACCCTAGACCCTTCAACCCTAGACCCTTCAACCCTAGACCCTTCAACCCTAGACCCTTCAACCCTAGACCCTTCAACCCTAGACCCTTCAACCCTAGACCCTTTAACCCTAGACCCTTCAACCCTAGACCCTTCAACCCTAGACCCTTCAACCCTAGACCCTTCAACCCTAGACCCTTCAACCCTAGACCCTTCAACCCTAGACCCTTCAACCCTAGACCCTTCAACCCTAGACCCTTCAACCCTAGACCCTTCAACCCTAGACCCTTCAACCCTAGACCCTTCAACCCTAGACCCTTCAACCCTAGACCCTTCAACCCTAGACCCTTCAACCCTAGCACCTTCAACCCTAGACCCTTCAACCCTAGACCCTTCAACCCTAGACCCTTCAACCCTAGACCCTTCAACCCTAGACCCTTCAACCCTAGACCCTTCAACCCTAGACCCTTCAACTCTAGACCCTTCAACCCTAGACCCTTCAACCCTAGACCCTTCAACCCTAGACCCTTCAACCCTAGACCCTTCAACCTTAGACCCTTCAACCCTAGACCCTTCAGTCCCAGACCCTTCAATCCTAGACCCTTCAACTCTAAACCCTTCAACCCTAGACCCTTCAACCCTAGACCCTTCAACCCTAAAACCTTCAACTCTAGACCCTTCAACCCTAGACCCTTCAACCCTAGACCCTTTAACCCTGAAACCTTCAACCCTTAGACCCTTCAGTCCCAGACCCTTCAACTCTAGACCCTTCAACCATAGACCCTTCAACCCTAGACCCTGCAACCCTAGACCCTTCAACCCTAAAGCCTTCAACTCTAGACCCTTCAACCCTAGACTCCCTCGAACAAAACTTCTAACAAGGACAGCTAGAAGTTACCGTTTTATCAGGACATAACACACGTAATTATTGAAAAATTATTTGAAGGCCCGCTTGTTTACGTGTATTTAGCGATGCTTGCCTAAAAAAGCATTCTATATTTGACTGTTTATGAAGAAACCTGCACTAGCTGTGTGCCACTGAAGCTCCAAAATAGGCTGTATGTGTAATTTTTTAAGGCTTTAACCTGTTAAAATCGACATATTTAAAGTAGTTCTGTTGTTACACGCTGCCTTGCTTTAAAACTTGCTAGCATGCTATGCCTTTATAGGGTGGGGAGGTTGTAGCCTACTAGTTAGACGGTCGGACTCAGGACTGAAAGGTCGGGGGTTCGATTCTCGACCCACTCTCGGAACAATTTGTGTCCTTGAGCAAGACACTTAACTCTGCATTCTTTCAATTCACCCAGCTGTAAAATGGGTGCCAGCATTAGCTGGGGTAATTGAGGCTGTGTGTGGCGACCCCCCAGTCCTTGGACTGAACAGCCGTAGGCAGCCTTCAAATGCGTCGCGCAATAGCTGCGGCTGAGCTGTCGGTTGCACATTTGTCCCAATTAGGCCAGGTGTTATCACTTATTATTATTTTTAATTATTATGCAGACATACTTCTACTAATTTAACAAAGCTTGTAACAGTTTACTATACTAAGGGTTTCTAACTTGACTGATTTAATAGCACAGAAAAGTACTTTTTTTCAACTTTAACTGTCTCAGTGTCATTTTTCAAACCCTATCACAATAGAAAACTAAAAAGTACAAGGCCAAACTTCTGGTATCTTGAAGAGCACAAAAGTTCAAACAACCCAACGAAAAAAATTATCATTTTAATCAAGCTGATCAAGAGCTATGAGCATTTAAAGTTTCACTGCAATACAAACAAGCTGGCCTTTAAATAAATTGTGCTACGTCCAGTGGTAACTTCTAGTGGTCCTTGACGCCTAAACCTGCTTAAGGATGAGGCCAAATTTTCAAAATCTCCCCATTAGTTATGAAATAAACGGAGAAAAAATCTATAGATAGCCTCATCATAGGGTCTTAATATACTGATTCTGGGGCCTCGCTGTTAAGAGCACACAGCTTCTATCCTTGTCTGTTTCGCAATAAATACGAAATAGGGCTGAAGTTTATGACTGAGCAGCAAATGGCCTTTAGTTTGAGCTCTCCCCAAGCATGTGAAGACTTTCGGTTGTTGAACCGACACGCGGGTCATAAAAAATAATTCAATAATTCAACCGAAACATCATTTTTGTCCTGTGAATGACGTACAGCTGAGGGTTTTGCATATCAAACTGAAACTCCCACATTGCGCATGCAGTTTTATTGCCACGACCTGAAGCTCGTGTTCTTGGCCCGTATATTAATAGAATATAGATTTATTGCTGATTGAATGAAGCTCTCAATCAGTTTCTGAAGGGCGTAAAAGTTCTCGCTAGCTCGATTGTTAGCCTAAGACCCTTCAACCCTAGACCCTTCAACCCTAGACCCTTCAACCCTAGACCCTTCAACCCTAGACCCTTCAACCCTAGACCCTTCAACCCTAGACCCTTCAACCCTAGACCCTTCAACCCTAGACCCTTCAACCCTAGACCCTTCAACCCTAGACCCTTCAACCCTAGACCCTTCAACCCTAGACCCTTCAACCCTAGACCCTTCAACCCTAGACCCTTCAACCCTAGACCCTTCAACCCTAGACCCTTCAACCCTAGACCCTTCAACCCTAGACCCTTCAACCCTAGACCCTTTAACCCTAGACCCTTCAACCCTAGACCCTTTAACCCTAGACCCTTCAACCCTAGACCCTTCAACCCTAGACCCTTCAACCCTAGACCCTTCAACCCTAGACCCTTCAACCCTAGACCCTTCAACCCTAGACCCTTCAACCCTAGACCCTTCAACCCTAGACCCTTCAACCCTAGATTCTTCAACCCTAGACCCTTCAACCCTAGACCCTTTAACCCTAGACCCTTCAACCCTAGACCCTTTAACCCTAGACCCTTCAACCCTAGACCCTTCAACCCTAGACCCTTCAACCCTAGACCCTTCAACCCTAGACCCTTCAACCCTAGACCCTTCAACCCTAGACCCTTCAACCCTAGACCCTTCAATCTTAGACCCTTCAACCCTAGACCTTTTAACCCTAGACCCTTCAACCCTAGACCCTTCAACCCTAGACCCTTCAACCCTAGACCCTTCAATCTTAGACCCTTCAACCCTAGACCCTTTAACCCTAGACCCCAGACGTCAAGACACAGCAACCATTAATTTATTAGTTCTAGAACTTTGTCAGTGTCTTTAAATCGAGCAGTAAATAGTAATTTAAGCGAAACAAGCTTTATTAATTGTAGAAATTGCGGGACTCACCGTTTCTGTTGGTTTTGTCTCAAAATGTCAAAAATCGTCAGCCGATGTTTTTACAGGAAGAACAAGTACTGTTTATCATCTTTATTGTCAGTTCCACTGACGTAGATAGCATCTATATATAATTGGAGAAACTGCATGTATAGCTGTACGACTATAGCTGTTCCCATTTGTCACTCGGTTTGTTTCTTCCCATTTGTTCTCCTTATCTGGCCAATCAGATTGCGAAGGAATAAAAGGATAGAGAGGAGTCGGGAAGAGCAATTGGGATTTGCTGCCTTTAGGGTCAGCGCAAAGCTAGTCTGATGCCTGATGCTTAGGGACTGAATTATGCTCAGACAGACTGTAGGATTGTGGCACTATGGGGATTTCAGACAGTGATTGAGGGAAGAAATTATCGCACTGGCATTTTCAAGCTGGGACTCGGACTGAGACTGGGACTGAAGCTGGGACAGGGACTATAGAGCTGGGACTGGGACTGGGACAGGGACTATAGAGCTGGGACTGGGACTGGGACAGGGACCATAGAGCTGGGACTGGGACTGGGACAGGGACTATAGAGCTGGGACAGGGACTATAGAGCTGGGACAGGGACTGAGACTGGGACTGAAGCTGGGACAGGGACTATAGAGCTGGGACTGGGACTGAGACTGGGACTGAAGCTGGGACAGAGACTATAGAGCTGGGACTGGGACTGGGACAGGGACTATAGAGCTGGGACTGGGACTGGGACAGGGACCATAGAGCTGGGACTGGGACTGGGACAGGGACTATGGAGCTGGGACAGGGACTATAGAGCTGGGACAGGGACTATAGAGCTGGGACTGGGACTGGGACAGGGACTATAGAGCTGGGACTGGGACTGGGACAGGGACTATAGAACTGGGACTGGGACTGGAACTCAAGCTGAGGCTGAGAATGGGATTGGGACTATCTAAGTGGGACTTCCACTTCCAGAGTAGGACTGGAAGCAAGACTATATTGCATGACTTGAACTGGGACTATCGGACTGGGACTATCGGACTGGGACTATCGGACTGGGACTATCGGACTGGGACTATCGGACTGGGACTATCGGACTGGGACTATCGGACTGGGACTATCGGACTGGGACTATCGGACTGGGACTATCGGACTGGGACTATCGGACTGGGACTATCGGACTGGGACTATCGGACTGGGACTATCGGACTGGGACTATCGGATTGGGACTATCCATCGGAGTACTGATGTGTGAGGATTAATGTCCAAAATTGCTTGATAAAAATGAATTTAAACAGCTGCCTAATAATTGAGTAGCGCAAATTGGGTCTTCAATCATGATTCATGCGCACAACTGTCAAGTTGTCAATCAATTTTAGACAGGATGAATTTTCATTTTTAGAATACTAGATATACGAATTGATCGAATCAATCACAAAGTAGAACACTTCTAAAAGATTCAAAAAAAGTATTTGAATGTACGATATGCCTTAAGAAAGGTTTTTCTGGCACGCGATGGTTAATTAGAAGGTAAAAATGTTTTGATTGATTTCTTTTGTCACGCAATTTTAATAGCCATATTTGTCTAACATCAGTTCAAAATTGCTTTTCGGAAACAACGTCCTACGCAGTTATTTAAAACTTTTCTCAGAATTTGTTTTTATCTAAGTAAGGTATTTTTCGAGTTTTAAAATTCAAAGTTTCTACGAGCTATAAATTACCCGCGTATCATTTTAAATAATGAATTGAACCGAATTGTTGTTTACGAGTATATTATGAATTATAAGTCATAAAACCCTTATATATAGCAAATGTTTTTTTAAATAACAAATATGTGCAAGGTGAAGTATGCTCACCCTTGTATAAATTTCGTTTTCAATGGATGCCTTTCTAAAAAATAAACGAAATATTCTAGTTTGTTATAATGCATCTAGTATGAAGAATGTTTACTTAAATTCTATGACAGTGCCAACAGTTACAAGAAACATTACGAAAACATCACTTTAAACAAAAAATTGACTTAGATTTTAATTTTAATTTTACTTTAGTTATGAAATTTCATTTCAAAAAAGCTACCCTACCGAGAGCACATGATCATATTTTAACATGAAAAAAACGGCATAATCGAACAAAAAATTTTCACATTTACTACTACTATAAGTAAACTAATAAGGACGAATTGATCTCGTATTTTAGCAAAGTAGCATTTTTAGTAAAGAGCAATATACATTACAAATAAAATTCAATCTCAAGTTAAAATTAAGTCGAGTTGTTGAAACAAAAAATAGAATATATATGAATAAATAAAATACTTAAACCACAGTCAATAAAGGTACATGTGAGTGAAAAATTTAACCTGAAAGAACGAAAAACATGCCAGTATAGCAAGTAATCACTTTCTACTTGATCGATTAAATTAGTTAAATGACCATACTTTAGAATTTCGCAATTTTCATAGATTACAAGCATGAAAAATGACGGAGTTAAGGTGAAACATCAAACCAATTAATTACATTTTTATAGGTGACAAAGCACAATTGAGAGACTTCAAAAGCATCCGTACATCAAAGATTTGTTCGAGCAGTTAAGATTTTAAAGCACTAAACTCAAAAAATACAATTGTGGAAAGTTAAAAAGTTCTTAATAGGTGTAAGGGAAAATCATATACGATAAGTATGGGGGTGTCAGAGGAGTCAAGTAGTTGTTAGCTAGATAAGAGTCATTAAGTTGTCGGATAGGAGTCACAGAGTTGTCGGATAGGAGTCATGGAGTTGTCGGGTAGGAGTCATGGAGTTGTCAGATAAGAGCCATGGAGTTGTCATATCGGAGTCATGGAGTTGTCAGATAAGAGTCATGGAGTTGTCATATCGGAGTCATGGAGTTGTCGGGTAGGAGTCATGGAGTTGTCATATCGGAGTCATGGAGTTGTCAGATAGGAGTCATGGAGTTGTCAGATAGGAGTCATGGAGTTGTCATATCGGAGTCATGGAGTTGTCAGATAGGAGTCATGGAGTTGTCATATCGGAGTCATGGAGTTGTCGGGTAGAAGTCATGGAGTTGTCATATCGGAGTCATGGAGTTGTCAGATAGGAGTCATGGAGTTGTCAGATAGGAGTCATGGAGTTGTCATATCGGAGTCATGGAGTTGTCAGATAGGAGTCATGGAGTTGTCAGATAGGAGTCATGGAGTTGTCAGATAGGAGTCATGGAGTTTTCGGATAGGAGTCATGGAGTTGTCAGATAGGAGTCATGGAGTTGTCAGGTCAGAGTCATGGAGTTGTCAGATAGGAGTCATGGAGTTGTCAGATAGGAGTCATGGAGTTGTCGGATAGGAGTCATGGAGTTGTCATATCGGAGTCATGGAGTTGTCAGATAGGAGTCATGGAGTTGTCGGATAGGAGTCATGGAGTTGTCGGGTATGAGTCATGGAGTTGTCATATCGGAGTCATGGAGTTGTCAGATAGGAGTCATAGAGTTGTCAGATAGGAGTCATGGAGTTGACATATTGGAGTCATGGATTTGTCAAATAGGAGTCATGGAGTTTTCGAGAAGTTCAAACAAAGTGTCAGGAAAGGAGTCATGGAGTTGTCAGGTCAGAGTCATGGAGTTGTCAGGTCAGAGTCATGGAGTTGTCAGATAGGAGTCATGGAGTTGTCAGATAGGAGTCATGGAGTTGGCAGATAGGAGTCATGGAGTTGTCAGATAGGAGTCATGGAGTTTTCGGATAGGAGTCATGGAGTTGTCAGATAGGAGTCATGGAGTTGTCAGGTCAGAGTCATGGAGTTGTCAGATAGGAGTCATGGAGTTGTCAGATAGGAGTCATGGAGTTGTCGGATAGGAGTCATGGAGTTGTCATATCGGAGTCATGGAGTTGTCAGATAGGAGTCATGGAGTTGTCGGATAGGAGTCATGGAGTTGTCGGGTATGAGTCATGGAGTTGTCATATCGGAGTCATGGAGTTGTCAGATAGGAGTCATAGAGTTGTCAGATAGGAGTCATGGAGTTGACATATTGGAGTCATGGATTTGTCAAATAGGAGTCATGGAGTTGTCATATCGGAGTCATGGAGTTGTCAGATAGGAGTCATGGAGTTGTCAGATAGGAGTCATGGAGTTGTCAGATAGGAGTCATGGAGTTTTCGGATAGGAGTCATGGAGTTGTCAGATAGGAGTCATGGAGTTGTCAGGTCAGAGTCATGGAGTTGTCAGATAGGAGTCATGGAGTTGTCAGATAGGAGTCATGGAGTTGTCGGATAGGAGTCATGGAGTTGTCATATCGGAGTCATGGAGTTGTCAGATAGGAGTCATGGAGTTGTCGGATAGGAGTCATGGAGTTGTCGGGTATGAGTCATGGAGTTGTCATATCGGAGTCATGGAGTTGTCAGATAGGAGTCATAGAGTTGTCAGATAGGAGTCATGGAGTTGACATATTGGAGTCATGGATTTGTCAAATAGGAGTCATGGAGTTTTCGAGAAGTTCAAACAAAGTGTCAGGAAAGGAGTCATGGAGTTGTCAGGTCAGAGTCATGGAGTTGTCAGGTCAGAGTCATGGAGTTGTCAGATAGGAGTCATGGAGTTGTCAGATAGGAGTCATGGAGTTGGCAGATAGGAGTCATGGAGTTGTCAGGTCAGAGTCATGGAGTTGTCAGATAGGAGTCATGGAGTTGGCAGATAGAAGTCATGGAGTTGTCGGATAGGAGTCATGTAGTTGTCAGATAGGAGTCATGGAGTTGTCAGATAGGAGTCATGGAGTTTTCGAGAGGTTCAAACAAAGTGTCAGGAAAAGATCCAGTCATGCCGCTTAGAAAACGTCATTAAAAGCGCCGCGGCTCAGCAGCTCACACGTAACTGGCGCTATCATCACCTGGCGCCGACGGTTCCAGGTGAGCCAAGCCTCGGTAAATATCATTTCCCGCATTGCTGCCATTGTTTGAGGCCGACTTCCTTGGCGGCCTTTCCGGCGGATGCTGCTGAATTTCGCCGATAAGCTGCTGTTGCTGTTGCTGTTGCTGCTGTTGCTGCTGCAGCGAAGGCAGCAATGGTGGCAGTACCGGCGGGTCAATCTTCTTTGCTTTGAAGCGGTACCAGATTTCTCGCACAATCTCAGCTGTGACCAGGTCGCCAGCATTGTACCGAATCATCTTCAAAATGAACACTCCGTCGTATCTAAGGAAATTGTTGACAAATCGTTTGGCCAGCATTTTCTCGTCCGCGTGGATTGGTGTCATGATTTTCAGGTACTTTTTTATAAAGGTACGCCGCGAGGACCGCATCGTGGACGAGATGGCCCAGGAGAGAAAGGAGCAAGCGGTGAACAGCAGCACAGCCCAGGTCCACAGCCACAGGAACAAGTACATCTTCTCGTTAAGCATATTGTTGGGTAGTACGCACTGCATTGTGTACAGATTGCTCTGACCAACGTTGTCAACCAGTACGTCGCACCTGGCTACGCGAGGAAAGATCCCAGTCTGTTCCCATTCTCGCCGGGTGAGCATATTCACCAGCAGCTGCAGTCCCCACAAGGTGTGATTCATACCTAGGAACTCCTGCATGATCACCAACTGTAGGGCCGAGTTTTTCACGTACAGCAGTTTAATTAGCAGGTAGGAGCCGACCAGCACAAAGCCGGTTCTTTTGGTGAGCACGATGCAGGGGAAAATATGGGCGCAGCGGGACTTCAACTGGTTCCAGCGACCTCTTCTGTACGGCTGGGCGTAGAAAAGTACTTTCTCAATGTGCGCGGCCAGGTACTGCACCATCCGCTGTCGTTTGTCCTGATCCACCGTAGCTGAGGACATAGCGAACCGGATGATGTCCATGATGCTGGTGCCGAACCGGTTGCTAAGGAACAGCCAGCAGATGCGGGGCAGGTAGAAGCAGGCTGCTTGTAGGGCCAAAATGAATGGCACCCATTGGTAATAGTCTGCAGTGGGATGGCGGCTGTTGGTTATCTGCTGATCTTTCTGCTGATCTATCTGCTGATCTTTCTGCTGATCTATCTGCTGATCTATCTGCTGATCTATCTGCTGATCTATCTGCTGATCTATCTGCTGATCTATCTGCTGATCTATCTGCTGATCTATCTGCTGATCTATCTGCTGATCTATCTGCTGATCTATCTGCTGATCTATCTATCTATCTATCTATCTATCTATCTATCTATCTATCTATCTATCTATCTATCTATCTATCTATCTATCTATCTATCTATCTATCTATCTATCTATCTATCTATCTATCTATCTATCTATCTATCTATCTATCTATCTATCTATCTATCTATCTATCTATCTATCTATCTATCTATCTATCTATCTATCTATCTATCTATCTATCTATCTATCTATCTATCTATCTATCTATCTATCTATCTATCTATCTATCTATCTATCTATCTATCTATCTATCTATCTATCGATCTATCTATCTATCGATCGATCTATCTATCTATCTATCTATCTATCTATCTATCTATCTATCTCTCTATCTATCTATCTATCTATCTATCTATCTATCTATCTATCTATGTCAGCAAGCAGAAGTGCATTATTTCAAGGCAAAAGACTATGAACTACATGGCGCAATCATTCTACGGTACTTCCCGCCTCCCGAAATCTGGCGTTATCAATCGAAACCAATCTCTGACATGACAGCGCATGCCCGGGTCCGCGTGCGGCACAGGCGGGGCTGACCATCGATCAGAAACGCTTAGCTTCTTGACAGCTCGCATTTCAATCGCATTTGCAGTTGCAGTTCTTTAGATTGAAGGTACTGTTCATCCTCAGACTGTAAGCAGGGCCCTTCAATGCTTCAACAAGATAATAGATAATGCCTGAACTGAACAGTTTTACTAACAGAAGCGGTTTCACGAAAATCCAGTTTCCAAGTGGTCGTTTAAGTATTTAAGCACTGCTGTAAATTCTACAGAAGATCTGGGGATATTCCAGGATTCAGTATTCACTAAGTAGAATAGCGTTGGTGCTTATTCAGGCCTCGATCCAAATCTGGGACCAGTTTATATTGCTAAAGCAATAAAACCATATTAATTAATTATTTAAAGTTCTAACGTAACTACTATAGGCCTAGATTTCAAACTATTTTTTCGGAAAAAATAGTCAGTTCATTTACTCTGCCTGGTTGGTTATTCTGCTTTGAAAGTGCGTGTTTAGCTCCCTCAAGCCAAATCTGATGTCATAATGGCGCCAAATCTGATGTCTTACTCGCGCCAAATCTGATGTCATAATGGCGCAAAATCTGATGTCATAATGGCGCCAAATCTGATGTCAAAATGGCGAAAAAATCTGATGTCATAATGGCGCCAAATCTGATGTCAAAATGGCGCCAAATCCGATGTCAAATCGGCGCCAAATCTGACGTCATGAAATCACATATTTTTAAGATCAGTTCTCAAAAAAGATTTGTTTAAACTCCGTCTATTTTTAGCAACAAAAAGCGCAGCCTTAGATTAGCAAACCTAAAACAGAAGAAATTAAACTGTAAGCTCAGCGGAAATAATGCTAATAGTTGTAGGTCAGGCCACGCAGACCCTGAAGGGCGGGTAACGAAGACACAGTCCACACAGCCCACCAATCTTAGAGACAATCACGCTAAACAGGAAGTGGAGTCTGAACAGACAATCTTAATTATCGAACTTATATGAAATGGTGAAAAATAAAGCACACAGAATATATTGGTTTATCTTACTTTTTTCTGCTCCACGCGGCGTTGCTTTTAATGGTCTTTTCCTCCCCCCCCCCGGATCGCCGTTTTCCCCTCTATCCGTCATTTCCCCGTCCGTGAGCGTTGGAGACTCATAAAAATTCGGGACCAGGCAAAATATTGGAAAGGAAAAATCCTTGGGGCGATAAAAGTGTAGCTCTGCCTCTGAGTCAGGATTTCTTACACTGGCCGAATTCCCAGATGAGTAATTCTTCCTACTGGCAAGCGTATTAGCCATATAGCGAGCATAAGGGAAGTGTCAAAATATCGCTTTCTTATAGCCTAAAAATTTGGCCACACAAAAAACTGGATGCTGCCTGGCTGCTTTATTGTGAATCTATGAGGAAATGCCAAAGCAGTTATTTATGCTCCATTTGACTGATTCTTAAGCCAAAGGTCTTTGGGAGCGGGTTAGTAAGGGGCGCCAGCACCAAGGGGCTTTAGCACCAAGGGGCTTTAGCACCAAGGGGCTTTAGCACCAAGGGGCTTTAGCACCAAGGGGCTTTAGCACCAAGGGGCTTTAGCACCAAGGGGCTTTAGCACCAAGGGGCTTTAGCACCAAGGGGCTTTAGCACCAAGGGGCTTTAGCACCAAGGGGCTTTAGCACCAAGGGGCTTTAGCACCAAGGGGCTTTAGCACCAAGGGGCTTTAGCACCAAGGGGCTTTAGCACCAAGGGGCTTTAGCACCAAGGGGCTTTAGCACCAAGGGGCTTTAGCACCAAGGGGCTTTAGCACCAAGGGGCTTTAGCACCAAGGGGCTTTAGCACCAAGGGGCTTTAGCACCAAGGGGCTTTAGCACCAAGGGGCTTTAGCACCAAGGGGCTTTAGCACCAAGGGGCTTTAGCACCAAGGGGCTTTAGCACCAAGGGGCTTTAGCACCAAGGGGCTTTAGCACCAAGGGGCTTTAGCACCAAGGGGCTTTAGCACCAAGGGGCTTTAGCACCAAGGGGCTTTAGCACCAAGGGGCTTTAGCACCAAGGGGCTTTAGCACCAAGGGGCTTTAGCACCAAGGGGCTTTAGCACCAAGGGGCTTTAGCACCAAGGGGCTTTAGCACCAAGGGGCTTTAGCACCAAGGGGCTTTAGCACCAAGGGGCTTTAGCACCAAGGGGCTTTAGCACCAAGGGGCTTTAGCACCAAGGGGCTTTAGCACCAAGGGGCTTTAGCACCAAGGGGCTTTAGCACCAAGGGGCTTTAGCACCAAGGGGCTTTAGCACCAAGGGGCTTTAGCACCAAGGGGCTTTAGCACCAAGGGGCTTTAGCACCAAGGGGCTTTAGCACCAAGGGGCTTTAGCACCAAGGGGCGCCAGCACCAAGGGGCGCCAGCACCAAGGGGCGCCAGCACCAAGGGGCGCCAGCACCAAGGGGCGCCAGCACCAAGGGGCGCCAGCACCAAGGGGCGCCAGCACCAAGGGGCGCCAGCACCAAGGGGCGCCAGCACCAAGGGGCGCCAGCACCAAGGGGCGCCAGCACCAAGGGGCGCCAGCTGAATATAGGTCAGACACGTACTTTTAAATCAGGAATATGAAGATAATCAAGTTAGCAATATATCACATATGGCTGATTCTGTTCACGGATCTGTTGCAACAACAGCACATAATTCACTACTTGGGCTGTGGAGGCAATTCCCATTGGTGTAGGGTGCTATTGCTGTTACTTAGCTATGGACATAAATGTGTATATCTGATTAGTAAAGTTATAAATCAAATGTTATCACGGACTTCGCACTTCGAAGTGTAAGAGTGTATATGGCGAAGCACGTGGTTTCTTAGAAATTGACACCATCATATGCAGACTTGTTGGGGCCTTGCACTTTGAATGCTAGCTACGAGCTTAATGCGGCCGTTTTTTAAACTCTATTATGGGTATTTTTTATCAACTCAACTAAAAATGAGTTAGGGCTAAGGTTAGGGTCAGGGTCAGTTAAGTTTTGAGTCTTGACGTTAGTCTATATAACTGCGTACTAACCACGACCAACTCTGCTTAACTTGATGGTAAATGCACTAACCCAACTCGACTAGCAACTATTCTATTATAACATGTAGATAAATTGACATGCATTGGTCATGACTAAATTTAGAAGTGTGTTATGCATCAAGCACTACCATGTAGATATTCATATGACTAACACGCTAAGCTGCATGTAACCAGCGAAAATGATTGAATTAACATTTGATTTTGCACTATTGATAGCATAATCGGATAACCTGCTGAGGGGCATAGCCGCTTCCCTTACCTACATATGCACAGCTATATGCTTGGCCTATAGTATAAAATAAGGCATTTGTATACTGCTGTTCTGTCGATGTTATCTACATTACTAATTCCCTTTTTCTTAAGTTACAGTACACTATTACTGGAGCAGAAGTTCCTTTATCTTTTCTTCTTTTTTCTGCAACTTTATTGTTTCGCTAAAATAAAATCCTAAATTTCACGTTTAAAAATTCGTTTAAAAATTGAAATAATGCTAAATAAATTTGTTTAAACGAAGTCTTATAGCTTTGAACGTGTCGTAAAGCGAAAGTCAAACGATTTTACCCGCTGTACCAGGTTAGCAGGTTGGCAATTAAAATAGGACGAAACCGATGGTACATCATATCCCGCATGCGCTATTTTGTCTGTTAAAGCTGTTATTTTTACGATTTGTTCAACTGCAGAACAAAACAGAATAAAAAAGCGCTTGTTTCTAACATTAATATTGCGCGTTTACCTACTGACGATAAAATCCACAAGCATGGTGAACCCACATATGCTGGTGAACCCACATGCGGTTGGACTTTAAGTCTGCATTATTTGCTAGCGAATTCGATATCCACAAATTGCAAGCACAAGGGACATAAAACCGGAGAGCTTCATTTGCAATTTCAATCCAGAAAAAAATTGGTTATAATCCGAGCCAACGCCTCGAATAAACAGAATCTTATTGCTTGTTAGTGTTGGCAGTTTTAATCAGTCATTCATAGTTCTTATCGCACTATATGCATCATCATCTAAGATCTGAGGAAAAACGGTGCCTACAATCTGCTTTTAAGTGTAGAGAAAAGAAAATGTTTCACAGGAAATTCCCTGCACTGGCTCACTCCAGGGTTACTTTGTTGCTTCAAGGGCGAGCTAGAGAATCCAGTCCACGACTACGGGTCTGATGAGAGTGAAAGAGAGAGAGAATAAAAGATAAAAAATGAGAGAAAAGAGAATAGGCGAGAGATGGGATGAAATAATGAGATAGGAGAAAAGATAAGAGGAGAGAGAGAGAAGAGGAGAGAGGGTAGATAGGGTACGTAGGTAGAGAGGGGTGAGAGGGGAGAAAGGGCAGAGGGGTGAGAAGAGGAGAGAGGGGAGAGGTGGGAAGAGAAGAGAGGGGGAGAGAGGAGAGAGGAAGAGAGGGGTGGGAAGCGGGGAGGAAGGAGATAGGGGAGAGGGGAGAGAGGGGGAGAGGGGTGGGAAGCGGAGAGGAAGGAGATAGGGGAGAGGGGAGAGAGGAAGAGAGGGGTGGGAAGCGGGGAGGAAGGAGATAGGGGAGAGGGGAGAGAGGGTGAGAGGGTGGGAAGCGGAGAGAGGGGAGATAGGGGAGAGGGGAGAGAGGGGAGAGAGGGGTGGGAAGAGGAGAGAGGGGTGAGAAGCGAGAGGGGTGAGAGGGGAGAGAGGGGTGGGAAGAGGAGAGAGGGGTGAGAAGCGAGAGGGGTGAGTAGGGAGAGAGGAGAGAGGAGAGAGCTGAGAAGAGACACAAACCCTGAGCGGAAACTAAAGAGAGTTTCAAAGGACCCGCGAGGGCCGGAGTTGGCCGACCCCTGGCTTAGACAATAGCATCAAAAGTGTTCCCATAGGCTACGGTCTATGCGCCAAGGCTATACCATAGGCAATGCGCCAAATACATTGCTGTGTAAAAAGCAACGATAGATCACCCAAAGATCCCTAGAAATAACAGGTTCCAAGACGAATTAACAAGAGACGAGGAAAAATGCATCCCACAGAATTTGCGAGCAAAAATCGGTACCGACTGACTAAATCCCGCACCCACGAAGCGGACTATTAACACAAGGCGGCAAGGCTAGCGGCAAAGACGAGAAAAAGATCGCAGTCCATCTCTCTTGCTTTCGTCACCAGACGGGACGGTGGTTTCAGCGTGAAAAGTTTCAGGCCGTTGACTAAATTGTGTTTTTTTCGCTTGAAACTCGCCGCAAATGTCGATCAGGTAGGTTGGGTGCGGGGCTGCCTCGTGGTTCCGCCCTCCTGGATTCAAACTTTATATTTTTCTAAGACTTGATTGAATATGGACTTGTAAATACATAGAGCTAACTCACTCTGCAAGAGCATTGGGTGCTTGTGTGCGCGCGAAAATGCCAGACAGACAGACAGACAGACAGACAGACAGACAGACAGACAGACAGACAGACAGACAGACAGACAGACAGACAGACAGACAGGCAGACAGACAGGCAGACAGACAGACAGACAGACAGACAGACAGACAGACTGACTGACTGACTGACTGACTGACTGACTGACTGACTGACTGACTGACTGACTGACTGACTGACTGACTGACTGACTGACTGACTGACTGACTGACTGACTGACTGACTGACTGACTGACTGACTGACTGACTGACTGACTGACTGACTGACTGACTGACTGACTGACTGACTGACTGACTGACTGACTGACTGACTGACTGACTGACTGACTGACTGACTGACTGACTGACTGACTGACTGACTGACTGACTGACTGACTGACTGACAGACTGACTGACTGACTGACTGACTGACTGACTGACTGACTGACTGACTGACTGACTGACTGACTGACTGACTGACTGACTGACTGACTGACTGACTGACTGACCGACTGACTGACAGAACGATAAAGGCCATCAGTGGATTACTATATTCTAAATCGGTATAAAACAGGTTGTTTATCTACAAAGCGCAATAAATTCTTTAGAAACCTTCGCATCCAAATTCTGGTTCAGCCTCATTATTTTGATTCATCTTCTTGAACGAATGCCAGCAAAATTATTCTCAGATAGCAAACTCACACATCTTTCTTTCCCGTCTTTCAACTTGAGTATTCTTGGGCAGGGTGGCAGTCTGAGGCCAATAGTACATGTTCTCGATCCAGCAGAGGTTCTCTACGTATTCCATACGCTGAGTAGAGGCAGTTTCAATAATGGACCAGCACTGAATCGGCGTGAACAAATACTGCTTTGATGCGGAGATGCCGGCAAAGAAAATTAAAATGGCCGGGGTGACCAGGTAGTTGAGCACATCGATAAAGTCTTCAGCGGAGGCGTATTGGCCGAAACTGACGCGAAACTGGTTCACCTTCAGGAAGAAGTCGAAATTCATCCTGACAATTGAGGGATAAATTATATTGGATTTGAGTTACTATGCATTTATTAACCATAAATTAACTAACAAATAAATAATAAATTAACATAAAATTATCATCTATCATCTATCATCTATCATCTATCATCTATCATCTATCATCTCTCATCTATCATCTATCATCTATCAACTATCATCTATCATCTATCATCTCTCAACTATCATCTATCATCTATCATCTATCATCTATCAACTATCATCTATCATCAATCATCTCTCAACTATCATCTATCATCTATCAACTATCATCTATCATCTATCATCTATCATTTAATCATCTATCATCTATCATCTATCATCTCTCAACTATCATCTATCATCTATCATCTATCAACTATCATCTATCATCTATCATCTATCATTTAATCATCTATCATCTATCATCTATCATCTATCATTTAATCATCTATCATTTATCATCTATCATCTCTCAACTATCATCTATCATCTATCAACTATCATCTATCATCTATCATCTATCATCTATCATCTATCAACTATCATCTATCAACTATCATCTATCATCTATCATCTCTCAACTATCATCTCTCAACTATCATCTATCATCTATCATCTATCATCTATTATCTATCAACTTTTTATTGTCAGTTATTGCACTGAAAGCAGCAACACAAAAGAAGACAAATAGCAGAGGCTCGCACATACTCACGTCTACTTATCGACAGGAAAAACTTTATTCGCTCTCGAGAACAGGCCAGGAATCCTAAAGCTTGAATTGTACCGGTAAAAGTGACTGAGCTTCTAAAAATCCTGAATGCTCTTCTTTAGCTTCAGGCGAAGTATATACCATGGCGTCGGGTTGATCTCTGGTTGGCTACAGCCCTTTTTTTGGCGTAGCCGAAATAGCTTGACGTAGACATACACCGGAATACGAATATTTTTAAAGGCTATTGGTGGGGGTTTCTAGCGCTGGCCAATGCCAAGCCACCATTCCCGATCTGAGACTTTTCCAAGCGTTTCCAAAGGTCGCGAGTTCGAATGGCTTCGCTTAACGGCCAAGGCTCGATTCCAAGTGCCGTCACATTAATCTGGGGGCTAAAAATTTGGAATTGGAATCATGCGGGCCAGCCCCCCCCCCAAGGCACAGTGAAGTGTACATGCCTAACGATAAATAAATTTAGGGCCGCTGTACACTCCTGTGTGACTGTGTGCCTGCTCAGGGGAGCCGGCGGAATGGGCAGCAATGCCTCTCGCCGGTTGTGTGACAATGTCGCTTAAAGTGCGCCAGGGTGCACAGAGCCCCGCGTATCCGTGTTCGTTCTCATGGGTATTGAATCGATCACAAGTCTGGATCTCAATTAGTTCGTCATCAGCATTACGCAACTTCGAGACGTAAGAGCGTAAGAGTGTACACCAAACAAAAAGGGTTAAACCAGTAACCTTGTACTTCAACTCTAAAGTCTCGAGGCTCTCAGCAACTTACCGAAGATAGCAGTCAGCCGTAAAAATGGCAAGAAATTAGTGCGAAATATTAGTTTCTTTGCCAGGATTAATTGATTTATATTTACACAAAAGTCAATTCTATTCAATATAATGCATGTCGAAGGAAGAAAATGTAAATATGGGATGTCTAGGATTGTAAGACCCCTGGGTGGAGGGGAACGCTATGCTGTCAGCTGAACATCGCAACGTCACGGATGTCAGGTCTGCATTGGAAGATTCCACAGCCAGTGACTGCATTCTGCTGCACGTATAGTGGAGAAGATTTAGGTAGGAAGAATTATTGTTTGTTTTGTCCCATCAGGCCCGACCCCCACCCCTTCGATGTCGAATCAAGATTGGCGATTTTGCAGCCTTGATGGAGTAGCGATTGCAGCTTGGGCTGTTATATACAACAGATAGGCAAAGTCTTCTTCTGCTGCGTTGCTACGGGCAGAAATAATGGCAAAGGCAGCAAAACCTCAACATTTTCGAGTTCGTAGTTAAAACCAACAAGAGGTGCAAAATATAAAATTTATATGAAGATTATTGTGAAGCCCTGATGGCTGTGAACCCCACGACAACCCACCAGCGGCCACTGGTCGTTAAGAGTCAGATGCTTACCGAATTCACCATAGAAGCAAAAAAATCACATGAAATCTAAAGCCAGTCCAGTCCGTTCAAACCTGATGAAGTTTCAAGTGAGTTGCACAATCCATTTGATTAGCCATGAGCAGACTTATACGTGGTGTGCGACTTCAAGTCACTAAGATATTAGTTCTCATCTCGTTAACTGGCTAATGATCCCTGCTAATCTGATAAATCCACTTTCCATATATAGCTGAACTCAGTTATATGATCTTTATAGCAATAGCTTCGTTGCTGGAGGTCTAGATGGATAAATAGATACGATAAACTGTATATAGTTGGCACTTACGATAACTATTTTTCGACAAAAATACACCAAAATCAAGCATTGAATAGGGGGAAAAAGACAGAGCTTTGAATAGCTCAGGGTAGCTCAGAGTAGCTGAGAGTAGCTGAGAGTAGCTGAGAGAGTAGCTCAGAGTAGCTCAGAGAGTAGCTCAGAGAGTAGCTCAGAGAGTAGCTCAGAGAGTAGCTCAGAGAGTAGCTCAGAGAGTAGCTCAGAGAGTAGCTCAGAGAGTAGCTCAGAGAGTAGCTCAGAGAGTAGCTCAGAGAGTAGCTCAGAGAGTAGCTCAGAGAGTAGCTCAGAGAGTAGCTCAGAGAGTAGCTCAGAGAGTAGCTCAGAGAGTAGCTCAGAGTGGCTCAGAGTAGCTCAGAGAGTAGCTCAGAGAGTAGCTCAGAGAGTAGCTCAGAGAGTAGCTCAGAGAGTAGCTCAGAGAGTAGCTCAGAGTGGCTCAGAGTAGCTCAGAGAGTAGCTCAGAGAGTAGCTCAGAGAGTAGCTCAGAGCAGCTCAGAGTAGCTCAGACAGTAGCTCATAGTTGCTCAGAGAGTAGCTCAGAGAGTAGCTCATAGTAGCTCAGAGCAGCTCAGAGTAGCTCAGAGAGTAGCTCAGAGAGTAGCTCAGAGAGTAGCTCAGAGAGTAGCTCAGAGTAGCTCAGAGAGTAGCTCAGAGAGTAGCTCAGAGTAGCTCAGAGAGTAGCTCAGAGAGTAGCTCAGAGAGTAGCTCAGAGAGTAGCTCAGAGTGGCTCAGAGTAGCTCAGAGAGTAGCTCAGAGAGTAGCTCAGAGTGGCTCAGAGTAGCTCAGAGAGTAGCTCAGAGAGTAGCTCAGAGAGTAGCTCAGAGAGTAGCTCAGAGTAGCTCAGAGAGTAGCTCAGAGAGTAGCTCAGAGAGTAGCTCAGAGTGGCTCAGAGTAGCTCAGAGAGTAGCTCAGAGAGTAGCTCAGAGAGTAGCTCAGAGAGTAGCTCAGAGAGTAGCTCAGAGAGTAGCTCAGAGAGTAGCTCAGAGAGTAGCTCAGAGTGGCTCAGAGTAGCTCAGAGAGTAGCTAAGAGAGTAGCTCAGAGAGTAGCTCAGAGAGTAGCTCAGAGAGTAGCTCAGAGAGTAGCTCAGAGAGTAGCTCAGAGAGTAGCTCAGAGAGTAGTTCAGAGTGGCTCAGAGTAGCTCAGAGAGTAGCTCAGAGAGTAGCTCAGAGTAGCTCAGAGAGTAGCTCAGAGAGTAGCTCAGAGAGTAGCTCAGAGTGGCTCAGAGTAGCTCAGAGAGTAGCTCAGAGAGTAGCTCAGAGAGTAGCTCAGAGAGTAGCTCAGAGAGTAGCTCAGAGAGTAGCTCAGAGAGTAGCTCAGAGAGTAGCTCAGAGAGTAGCTCAGAGAGTAGCTCAGAGAGTAGCTCAGAGTAGCTCAGAGAGTAGCTCAGAGAGTAGCTCAGAGAGTAGCTCAGAGAGTAGCTCAGAGAGTAGCTCAGAGAGTAGCTCAGAGAGTAGCTCAGAGAGTAGCTCAGAGTAGCTCAGAGAGTAGCTCAGAGAGTAGCTCAGAGAGTAGCTCAGAGAGTAGCTCAGAGAGTAGCTCAGAGAGTAGCTCAGAGAGTAGCTCAGAGAGTAGCTCAGAGAGTAGCTCAGAGAGTAGCTCAGAGAGTAGCTCAGAGAGTAGCTCAGAGAGTAGCTCAGAGAGTAGCTCAGAGAGTAGCTCAGAGAGTAGCTCAGAGAGTAGCTCAGAGAGTAGCTCAGAGTAGCTCAGAGAGTAGCTCAGAGAGTACCTCAGAGAGTAGCTCAGAGTGGCTCAGAGTAGCTCAGAGAGTAGCTCAGAGAGTAGCTCAGAGAGTAGCTCAGAGAGTAGCTCAGAGAGTAGCTCAGAGAGTAGCTCAGAGAGTAGCTCAGAGTAGCTCAGAGAGTAGCTCAGAGAGTAGCTCAGAGTAGCTCAGAGAGTAGCTCAGAGAGTAGCTCAGAGAGTAGCTCAGAGAGTAGCTCAGAGAGTAGCTCAGAGAGTAGCTCAGAGTGGCTCAGAGTAGCTCAGAGAGTAGCTCAGAGAGTAGCTCAGAGAGTAGCTCAGAGCAGCTCAGAGTAGCTCAGACAGTAGCTCATAGTTGCTCAGAGAGTAGCTCAGAGAGTAGCTCATAGTAGCTCAGAGCAGCTCAGAGTAGCTCAGAGAGTAGCTCAGAGAGTAGCTCAGAGAGTAGCTCAGAGAGTAGCTCAGAGTAGCTCAGAGAGTAGCTCAGAGAGTAGCTCAGAGTAGCTCAGAGAGTAGCTCAGAGAGTAGCTCAGAGAGTAGCTCAGAGAGTAGCTCAGAGTGGCTCAGAGTAGCTCAGAGAGTAGCTCAGAGAGTAGCTCAGAGTGGCTCAGAGTAGCTCAGAGAGTAGCTCAGAGAGTAGCTCAGAGAGTAGCTCAGAGAGTAGCTCAGAGTAGCTCAGAGAGTAGCTCAGAGAGTAGCTCAGAGAGTAGCTCAGAGTGGCTCAGAGTAGCTCAGAGAGTAGCTCAGAGAGTAGCTCAGAGAGTAGCTCAGAGAGTAGCTCAGAGAGTAGCTCAGAGAGTAGCTCAGAGAGTAGCTCAGAGAGTAGCTCAGAGTGGCTCAGAGTAGCTCAGAGAGTAGCTAAGAGAGTAGCTCAGAGAGTAGCTCAGAGAGTAGCTCAGAGAGTAGCTCAGAGAGTAGCTCAGAGAGTAGCTCAGAGAGTAGCTCAGAGAGTAGCTCAGAGAGTAGCTCAGAGAGTAGCTCAGAGAGTAGCTCAGAGAGTAGCTCAGAGAGTAGCTCAGAGAGTAGCTCAGAGAGTAGCTCAGAGAGTAGCTCAGAGAGTAGCTCAGAGAGTAGCTCAGAGAGTAGCTCAGAGAGTAGCTCAGAGAGTAGCTCAGAGAGTAGCTCAGAGAGTAGCTCAGAGAGTAGCTCAGAGAGTAGCTCAGAGAGTAGCTCAGAGAGTAGCTCAGAGAGTAGCTCAGAGAGTAGCTCAGAGAGTAGCTCAGAGAGTAGCTCAGAGAGTAGCTCAGAGAGTAGCTCAGAGAGTAGCTCAGAGAGTAGCTCAGAGAGTAGCTCAGAGAGTAGCTCAGAGAGTAGCTCAGAGAGTAGCTCAGAGAGTAGCTCAGAGAGTAGCTCAGAGAGTAGCTCAGAGAGTAGCTCAGAGAGTAGCTCAGAGAGTAGCTCAGAGAGTAGCTCAGAGAGTAGCTCAGAGAGTAGCTCAGAGAGTAGCTCAGAGAGTAGCTCAGAGAGTAGCTCAGAGAGTAGCTCAGAGAGTAGCTCAGAGAGTAGCTCAGAGAGTAGCTCAGAGAGTAGCTCAGAGAGTAGCTCAGAGAGTAGCTCAGAGTAGCTCAGAGAGTAGCTCAGAGAGTACCTCAGAGAGTAGCTCAGAGTGGCTCAGAGTAGCTCAGAGAGTAGCTCAGAGAGTAGCTCAGAGAGTAGCTCAGAGAGTAGCTCAGAGAGTAGCTCAGAGAGTAGCTCAGAGAGTAGCTCAGAGAGTAGCTCAGAGAGTAGCTCAGAGAGTAGCTCAGAGAGTAGCTCAGAGAGTAGCTCAGAGAGTAGCTCAGAGAGTAGCTCAGAGAGTAGCTCAGAGAGTAGCTCAGAGAGTAGCTCAGAGAGTAGCTCAGAGAGTAGCTCAGAGTGGCTCAGAGTAGCTCAGAGAGTAGCTCAGAGAGTAGCTCAGAGAGTAGCTCAGAGAGTAGCTCAGAGAGTAGCTCAGAGAGTAGCTCAGAGAGTAGCTCAGAGAGTAGCTCAGAGTAGCTCAGAGAGTAGCTCAGAGAGTAGCTCAGAGAGTAGCTCAGAGAGTAGCTCAGAGAGTAGCTCAGAGAGTAGCTCAGAGAGTAGCTCAGAGAGTAGCTCAGAGAGTAGCTCAGAGAGTAGCTCAGAGTAGCTCAGAGAGTAGCTCAGAGAGTAGCTCAGAGAGTAGCTCAGAGAGTAGCTCAGAGAGTAGCTCAGAGTGGCTCAGAGTAGCTCAGAGAGTAGCTCAGAGAGTAGCTCAGAGAGTAGCTCAGAGAGTAGCTCAGAGAGTAGCTCAGAGAGTAGCTCAGAGAGTAGCTCAGAGAGTAGCTCAGAGAGTAGCTCAGAGAGTAGCTCAGAGAGTAGCTCAGAGAGTAGCTCAGAGAGTAGCTCAGAGAGTAGCTCAGAGAGTAGCTCAGAGAGTAGCTCAGAGAGTAGCTCAGAGAGTAGCTCAGAGAGTAGCTCAGAGTGGCTCAGAGTAGCTCAGAGAGTAGCTCAGAGAGTAGCTCAGAGAGTAGCTCAGAGAGTAGCTCAGAGAGTAGCTCAGAGAGTAGCTCAGAGAGTAGCTCAGAGAGTAGCTCAGAGAGTAGCTCAGAGTAGCTCAGAGAGTAGCTCAGAGAGTAGCTCAGAGAGTAGCTCAGAGAGTAGCTCAGAGAGTAGCTCAGAGTAGCTCAGAGAGTAGCTCAGAGAGTAGCTCAGAGAGTAGCTCAGAGAGTAGCTCAGAGAGTAGCTCAGAGAGTAGCTCAGAGAGTAGCTCAGAGAGTAGCTCAGAGAGTAGCTCAGAGAGTAGCTCAGAGAGTAGCTCAGAGTAGCTCAGAGAGTAGCTCAGAGAGTAGCTCAGAGTAGCTCAGAGAGTAGCTCAGAGAGTAGCTCAGAGAGTAGCTCAGAGAGTAGCTCAGAGAGTAGCTCAGAGAGTAGCTCAGAGAGTAGCTCAGAGAGTAGCTCAGAGTAGCTCAGAGAGTAGCTCAGAGAGTAGCTCAGAGTAGCTCAGAGAGTAGCTCAGAGAGTAGCTCAGAGAGTAGCTCAGAGAGTAGCTCAGAGAGTAGCTCAGAGAGTAGCTCAGAGTGGCTCAGAGTAGCTCAGAGAGTAGCTCAGAGAGTAGCTCAGAGAGTAGCTAAGAGCAGCTCAGAGTAGCTCAGACAGTAGCTCATAGTTGCTCAGAGAGTAGCTCAGAGAGTAGCTCATAGTAGCTCAGAGCAGCTCAGAGTAGCTCAGAGAGTAGCTCAGAGAGTAGCTCAGAGAGTAGCTCAGAGAGTAGCTCAGAGTAGCTCAGAGAGTAGCTCAGAGAGTAGCTCAGAGAGTAGCTCAGAGAGTAGCTCAGAGAGTAGCTCAGAGAGTAGCTCAGAGAGTAGCTCAGAGAGTAGCTCAGAGAGTAGCTCAGAGAGTAGCTCAGAGAGTAGCTCAGAGTAGCTCAGAGAGTAGCTCAGAGAGTAGCTCAGAGAGTAGCTCAGAGAGTAGCTCAGAGAGTAGCTCAGAGTAGCTCAGAGAGTAGCTCAGAGAGTAGCTCAGAGACTAGCTCAGAGAGTAGCTCAGAGAGTAGCTCAGAGAGTAGCTCAGAGAGTAGCTCAGAGAGTAGCTCAGAGAGTAGCTCAGAGAGTAGCTCAGAGAGTAGCTCAGAGAGTAGCTCAGAGAGTAGCTCAGAGAGTAGCTCAGAGAGTAGCTCAGAGTAGCTCAGAGAGTAGCTCAGAGAGTAGCTCAGAGAGTAGCTCAGAGAGTAGCTCAGAGAGTAGCTCAGAGAGTAGCTCAGAGAGTAGCTCAGAGAGTAGCTCAGAGAGTAGCTCAGAGAGTAGCTCAGAGAGTAGCTCAGAGTAGCTCAGAGAGTAGCTCAGAGAGTAGCTCAGAGTAGCTCAGAGAGTAGCTCAGAGAGTAGCTCAGAGAGTAGCTCAGAGAGTAGCTCAGAGAGTAGCTCAGAGAGTAGCTCAGAGAGTAGCTCAGAGAGTAGCTCAGAGTAGCTCAGAGAGTAGCTCAGAGAGTAGCTCAGAGTAGCTCAGAGAGTAGCTCAGAGAGTAGCTCAGAGAGTAGCTCAGAGAGTAGCTCAGAGAGTAGCTCAGAGAGTAGCTCAGAGTGGCTCAGAGTAGCTCAGAGAGTAGCTCAGAGAGTAGCTCAGAGAGTAGCTCAGAGCAGCTCAGAGTAGCTCAGACAGTAGCTCATAGTTGCTCAGAGAGTAGCTCAGAGAGTAGCTCATAGTAGCTCAGAGCAGCTCAGAGTAGCTCAGAGAGTAGCTCAGAGAGTAGCTCAGAGAGTAGCTCAGAGAGTAGCTCAGAGTAGCTCAGAGAGTAGCTCAGAGAGTAGCTCAGAGTAGCTCAGAGAGTAGCTCAGAGAGTAGCTCAGAGAGTAGCTCAGAGAGTAGCTCAGAGTGGCTCAGAGTAGCTCAGAGAGTAGCTCAGAGAGTAGCTCAGAGTGGCTCAGAGTAGCTCAGAGAGTAGCTCAGAGAGTAGCTCAGAGAGTAGCTCAGAGAGTAGCTCAGAGTAGCTCAGAGAGTAGCTCAGAGAGTAGCTCAGAGAGTAGCTCAGAGTGGCTCAGAGTAGCTCAGAGAGTAGCTCAGAGAGTAGCTCAGAGAGTAGCTCAGAGAGTAGCTCAGAGAGTAGCTCAGAGAGTAGCTCAGAGAGTAGCTCAGAGAGTAGCTCAGAGTGGCTCAGAGTAGCTCAGAGAGTAGCTAAGAGAGTAGCTCAGAGAGTAGCTCAGAGAGTAGCTCAGAGAGTAGCTCAGAGAGTAGCTCAGAGAGTAGCTCAGAGAGTAGCTCAGAGAGTAGCTCAGAGAGTAGCTCAGAGAGTAGCTCAGAGAGTAGCTCAGAGTAGCTCAGAGAGTAGCTCAGAGAGTAGCTCAGAGTAGCTCAGAGAGTAGCTCAGAGAGTAGCTCAGAGAGTAGCTCAGAGAGTAGCTCAGAGTAGCTCAGAGCATACTGCTTTCAAAGCAAGCGGACGGTACTTTTTGCTTGCTTGCTTCCACTTTTCAACAAACGCTCTTCAAGAAAGTTTAAATCCAGACATCTAGATTTTAGGCATCCATGATTCGCACAATTTAAAGCCAAATTCCAAACCACTGCTTTCATGGTCTCTATAAAAAAGCGAGTTGGGGGTTTGGAGGTACCGCATCCTGCATGTCTAACTGTGGTTGACATCAGTCAGCCTGTAACAGCTGCTAGAAAACAGCGCCTGTCCAGCACTCATACCATTGACATATTTCTAATCTGATGTGTTGCGTCTCCTCTGTAACTATCTACTTGTGTATAAATCATATGCTTGCCATCGATCTTAAAATTGTACTATTACTGCCAACAGGCCACGTTTTATTATAGACCCGGCCTGTCGGTGCAGTAAAAAATGATTTTTTTGTTTTAATCGCTGTCCGCTTCTACCCTTCGTTTTTTGTCATTCTTTAGTATCTGGTACGGTTACTAACTCTCGCTATCTCAGTGATTGCGTCATTTCGCCCTTGTCTCTCGCCTTTATGCCTCTCCTTTCGCTCTTGTCTCTCTTCTCGCCCTGGTCCCTCTCGCCTTTGTGCCTCTCCTTTCGCCTTTGTCTCTCTCCTCTCGCCCTTTTCTCTCCTCTTGCCTTTGTGCCTCTCCTTTCGACCTTGTGCCTCTCCTTTCGCCGTTGTCTCTCGCCTTTGTGCCTCTCCTTTTGCCCTTGTCTCCCTCTTCTCGCCCTTGTCTCTCGCCTTTGTGCCTCTCCCTTCGCCCTTATCTCTCGCCTTTGTGCCTCTCCCTTCGCCCTTGTCTCTCTCTTCTCGCCCTTTTCTCTCCTCTTGCCGTTGTGCCTCTCCTTTCGCCTTTGTCTCTCTCCTCTCGCCCTTTTCTCTCCTCTTGCCGTTGTGCCTCTCCTTTCGCCCTTGTCTCTCGCCTTTGTGCCTCTCCTTTTTCCCTTGTCTCTCTCTTCTCGCTCTTGTCTCTCGCCTTTGTGCCTCTCCCTTCGCCCTTGTCTCTCGCCTTTGTGCCTCTCCTTTCGCCCTAGTCTCTCTTCTCCCCCTTGTCTCTCGCCTTTGTGCCTCTCCCTTCGCCCTTGTCTCTCTCTTCTCGCCCTTTTCTCTCCTCTTGCCGTTGTGCCTCTCCTTTCGCCTTTGTCTCTCTCCTCTCGCCCTTTTCTCTCCTCTTGCCGTTGTGCCTCTCCTTTCGCCCTTGTCTCTCGCCTTTGTGCCTCTCCTTTTTCCCTTGTCTCTCTCTTCTCGCTCTTGTCTCTCGCCTTTGTGCCTCTCCCTTCGCCCTTGTCTCTCGCCTTTGTGCCTCTCCTTTCGCCCTAGTCTCTCTTCTCCCCCTTGTCTCTCGCCTTTATGCCTCTCCCTTCGCCCTTGTCTCTCGCCTTTGTCTCTCACCTCTCGCCCTTGTCTCTCACCTCTCGCCCTTGTCTCTCACCTCTCGCCCTTGTCTCTCACCTCTCGCCTTTGTCTCTCACCTCTCGCCCTTGTCTCTCACCTCTCGCCCTTGTCTCTCACCTCTTGCCCTTGTCTCTCACCTCTTGCCCTTGTCTCTCACCTCTCGCCCTTGTCTCTCTTGCCCTTGTCTCTCTTGCCCTTGTCTTTCTCCTCTCGCCTTTAGCCTTCCCCATCTCCGCTCCGCATATTCCCTCTCGCTAATTGCCACTCATTGCTCCCTTCCCAACTCCCAGTTCCTCACTTAGCCGCCTTTTCTTCATCCCCTCTTAATTAAGGCTTGCAGATATTGAAAGCATTTTACATCAAGTCTTTTGATTTCCCAAACAGCTTCCCTCTAGCAATGGAAGGGGAATGCAAAGGAAAACAAGCATTGGAGGGTTGCACAAAACTTTATCTGCACTGCCATTTCAGCTTTTGGCATTCATTTAATTCTCTCACCTCTTACTTTCATTTCTCCTATTGGATTAACAACAGCTTTAGCTAGCTATTAAATCTGTACAATATTTGTCTGGCCTTCCTATTTGCACCTAATCTATCAATCTTGCATAGTCGACCTTGTAAAAACAAGGCACAGGTGCATCAACTTAGCAATTGACTTAGTAGTAGAGAGGCTTCGGTTTGCCAAAAGCATCAAGGTCTACTAGGACTGCTGATAACTGAAATAATGTATTGTACGCTCGTAGAAACTATTTTAGAATTAGATATTAAAAATATCTACAATATGATTTTTATCTTTAGTATTAAGATATAGCCGAAATTGGCAATGGCGATTGTGCTAAAACTGTAATAAAGGTGCTAAAACTGTAATAAAGGTGCTAAAACTGTAATAAAGGTGCTAAAACTGTAATAAAGGTGCTAAAACTGTAATAAAGGTGCTAAAACTGTAATAAAGGTGCTAAAACTGTAATAAAGGTGCTAAAACTGTAATAAAGGTGCTAAAACTGTAATAAAGGTGCTAAAACTGTAATAAAGGTGCTAAAACTGTAATAAAGGTGCTAAAACTGTAATAAAGGTGCTAAAACTGTAATAAAGGTGCTAAAACTGTAATAAAGGTGCTAAAACTGTAATAAAGGTGCTAAAACTGTAATAGAGGCGCTAAAACTGTAATAAAGGTGCTAAAACTGTAATAAAGGTGCTAAAACTGTAATAAAGGTGCTAAAACTGTAATAAAGGTGCTAAAACTGTAATAAAGGTGCTGGAACTGTAATAAAGGTGCTAAAACTGTAATAAAGGTGCTAAAACTGTAATAAAGGCGCTAAAACTGTAATGAAGGTGCTAAAACTGTAATGAAAACGCCAAAACTGTAATTAAAGGCGCTAAAACTGTAATGAAAACGCCAAAACTGTAATAAAGGCGCTAAGACGGTAGTGAATGCGCCAAAACTGTAATGACAGCAGCCGCTTAAAATGATCTACTTGAGTATATCTAAGGCTGCACATAGCAATTACAGTTTGCAAACAGTTTTAAAGTCCTCCCTTAGTCATGCCATACTGCCCATACAGATATGCATTGTGCAATTTAGGCTGAACATTAATCAGCAGTCAGCATGAGAGGCGGAAGAACGCAAGATACCCTAAGTAGGTAGGTAGGTAAGAAAGGATCTTTACGCGAAAAATTATGTTGTGCTTGTAAATTATATACCTGTAGAAAACCGAAACCCTTGAAGGCTTAAGTTGAAAGCTTGTAAAAACACATTGCTGCATTTCAAATTCTCTTGTCTAAAGACGGCTAGTTGCTTCACATTAGTACAATTCATAATTACAATGTGCAACTGTTATTGGACATTTCTGGTAAAAAAACAGGTACGATTAGCTCAGCGCTAACGCTTTTCCAAGTCCTGTGACACTAATTAAGTCGTTGGTTCCATTCCGCAACAACGGCGTCACCAAAGCCGGAAAACCCCGCTCGTTTCTTAGAAAACAATAGTGATAGTTTGTTATATTACAGCGAAATTACTTCTTTCTTATTTGTTTCTTCGTTTTTTTCGTATTTTTAGTTTCTTATTTTTCTTTGGTTTTTGTTTTTTATCGTTTCTTCGCTTTTTTATTTTCTTTGTTTTTAGTGT
Source organism: Macrostomum lignano (assembly GCA_002269645.1). NCBI lineage: Eukaryota > Metazoa > Platyhelminthes > Macrostomidae > Macrostomum > Macrostomum lignano. Next base: position 140,110 of record NIVC01000288.1, on the reverse strand, counting down.
CGTAATTTTTGTCAGTTTTTTCGTTTTTTTGTTGTTTCGTATTCTTAGATTTTTTCAGTGTATTCGTTGTCTTAGTTTTTTTAGTTTCTTATTTTAGTATATAGGATTTTTCTTATTTTTAGTTTTTAGTTTCTTCGCTTCTTTGTTTACCACGAAACAAAGTACCCATGTGCGAGTGCGTTCTCTGGGGTCAAATAAAACGTAATTCGATTTTATCTAACAAACTGCCACTTAATTATTAGTACATAATTGACGTTAAATTAATAAAACTCATTAAATTATTTATTCACTCGATAAAAATGATTGTGTTTAAAGCTTTTGAAAAAATTTGTAAGCGAAAAAACAGTACAGTTATTAATTTGTTGAATAAAACTGGAATGTCGATTAAAGATAATTAACTTTATATTCAACTCTCTAAAGACCTAGAATTAACACACTTAAAGTTGCAATGCAATTACTTACAATAGAACAGAACAATATAGGCTCTCGAGCTTTTCACTAAGCATTTATTAGGTGTGCATTTTACACCTATTACTCGTATATTGTCCCCCACACCTATTTTAGCGACCCCCTCCTTGACACCTATTTTAGTGACCCCCCCCTCTGACACCTATTTTAGTGACCCCCCTGACACCTATTTAAGTGACCCCCGCCTTGACACCTATTTTAGTGACCCCCCCTCTGACACCTATTTTAGTGACCCCCCTGACACCTATTTAAGTGACCCCCTCTGACACCTATTTAAGTGACCCCCTTCTGACACCGGCCTATTTTAGTTACCCCCTATGACACCTATTTTAGTGACCCCCTGACACCTATTAAGTGACCCCCGCCTTGACACCTATTTTAGTGACCCCCCCTCTGACACCTATTTAAGTGACCCCCCTCTGACACCTATTTAAGTGACCCCCTGACACCTATTTTAGTGACCCCCTTCTGACATCTATTTTAGTGACCCCCTTCTGACACCTATTTTAGTGACCCCCTGACACCTATTTTAGTGACCCCCTTCTGACATCTATTTTAGTGACCCCCTTCTGACACCTATTTTAGTGACCCCCCTCTGACATCTATTTTAGTGACCCCCTCTGACACCTATTTTAGTGACCCCCCTCTGACACCTATTTTAGTTACCCCCCTATGACACCTATTTTAGTGACCTCTCTCTGACACCTATTTTAGGGACCCCCTTCTGACACCGGCCTATTTTAGTTACCCCCTATGACACCTACTTTAGTGACCCCCTGACACCTATTCTAGTGACCCCCTTCTGACACCGGCCTATTTTAGTTATGACACCTATTTTAGTGACCCCCCCTCTGACACCTATTTTAATGACCCCCTTTGACACCTATTTTAGTAAGCAACTGACTTTTATTTAAAATTTATTTGAAAACAATGTTAGACCCGATTTACGCACTTAATCAGAGACAATACCGCTTCAATCAATGGGCGAATATCAAAAATACAAAAAAAACAAAAAATCATTGTCATGATGCTACTAGCAGTAGTTAATAAGTTAACCGTTGAAAAAGAACAGCTACTCTAAAGTCTCTCTAGTCTCTAGGCACCAGCCGGAGTTGATGCGGCTCTGGCGCCCGCACAATACCGTCCGTACCAACCAGCAGGTCTTCGCCAAGCTTCAAGCACTCATCCGTCAGTTCAATATTGAACTTTTGCAGCAAGCTGGCAAACAATAGGAACACCTCAGCTTTAGCCAGGGACTCGCCTAGGCAGGACCTGCGGCCCAGGCCGAATGGGATCAGGTATTGGCTGGCCTGGTATCGCCCGTCCGAGTCCAGAAATCTGCTTGGCTTAAACTCGGACGGATTGGGAAAATATCTCGGATCCCGATGATGACCGTAGAGATTGATGAACACGATGGCGGAGGCTGGGATCAGGTAGCCGAGGAACTCAGTGTCTCTGAGCACCCGCCTGACAATGCGGCAATGTTTAACAAATGTTTATTCAATTTCTGTTAGAGGAGGTCACTAAATAGGTGTCAGAGGGGGTCACTAAATAGGTGTCAGAGGGGGTCACTAAATAGGTGGCAGAGGGGGTCACTAAATAGGTGTCAGAGGGGTCACTAAATAGGTGGCAGAGGGGGTCACTAAATAGGTGTCAGAGGGGTCACTAAATAGGTGGCAGAGGGGGTCACTAAATAGGTGTCAGAGGGGATCACTAAATAGGTTTCAGATGGGGGTCACTAAATAGGTGTCAGATGGAGGTCACAAAATAGGTGTCAGATGGAGGTCACTAGGTGTCAGAGGGGGTCACTAAAACAGAATTCAGAGGGGGAGTCACTAAAATAAGTGTCAGAGGGGGTCACTAAATAGGTGTCAGAGGGGTCACTAAATAGGTGTCAGAGGGGGTCACTAAAAAGGTGTCAGAGGGGTTCACTAAATAGGTGTCCAGATGGGGGTCACTAAATAGTTTTCAGATGGGGGTCACAAAATAGGTGTCAGATAGAGGTCACTAGGTGTCAGAGGGGGTCACTAAAACAGAATTCAGAGGGGGAGTCACTAAAATAGGTGTCAGAGGGGGTCACTAAAATAGGTTTCAAGGGGGGAGGGGTCGCTAAAACAGGTGTCAGGGGCACTAAAATAGGTGTCAAAGGGGGGTCACTAAAATAGGTGTCAAAGGGGGCCACTAAAATAGGTGTCAGGGGTCACTAAAATAGGTGTCAAAGGGGTCACTAAAATAGGTGTCAGGGGGTCACTAAAATAGGCGTCAAGAGGTCACTAAAATAGGTGTCAAGAGATCACTAAAATAGGTGTCAGATGGGGTCACTAAATAGGTGTCAAAGGGGGGTCACTAAAACAGGTGTCAGGGGACTAAAGTAGGTGTCAAGGGGGTCAAGGGGGTCACAAAAAGGTGCCAGGAGACACTAAGAAAGTGTCAGAGGATATTAATATAAAAATCAGGTACAAGCCACTACAGCTTATCTGCTTACTATAAGTAGCACTAGTTGCGCACTTGAATGAGAAAAACCGCACAGATGTTCAATAAAGCAACTTGCCTATCAACATTGTGCACCAAAATGCTGCTCATTCGCATGCCTTCGTCGATGAACGCCAGCACTCGGTGCAAACGTCGGCGATCATCCAGTCTGACGGGAGCCTCACTTAGCTCGGTGGCCAGCTCGGCCTGGCACTGGCGCTGCTCGTCCGGGTGCAGAGCGCTGTACAGCAGCAGCCAGCCAAGAGTGGAGGTCGTTGTGTCCGACCCAGCGATGTACAAGTCCAGCACCGTCTGTTGGGTTTGAGAGTGCGATCTCCATGCTTTACTGACCACTCAACTCAGATCCATCAGTGCCTGCTGCCCCTCCCCTCAGATCCTTCAGTGGCTGCTGCCCCTCCCCTCAGATCCTTCAGTGCCTGCTGTCCCTCCCCTCAGATCCATCAGTGCCTGCTGCCCCTCCCCTCAGACCCTTCAGTGCCTGCTGCCCCTCCCCTCAGATCCTTCAGTGCCTGCTGCCCCTCCCCTCAGATCCTTCAGTGCCTGCTGCCCCTCCCCTCAGATCCTTCAGTGCCTGCTGCCCCTCCCCTCAGATACTTCAGTGCCTGCTGCCCCTCCCCTCAGCTCCTTCAGTGCCTGCTGCCCCTCCCCTCAGATCCTTCAGTGCCTGCTGCCCCTCCCCTCAGACCTCCAGCGCCATCGCACCTGCACCAGCTGCTCGTCATCAAAGGATCCCAGCGTGGACTCTCCCGCAGCCAGCCGGCGCCGCTGCTCCCTCAGATAGGCCTCAACAAAGTTGACCGGCTCAGCAGCCGATGCATTGTCGACAATGTCTTCTCCGAATTCTTCGTTAAATTTCTGTCTGATTCGATTGACGCGAGCCTGACAGGCCTCACTGAGCCAGTCTCTGGATATCACCGACCGATTGAGCCCGGGCAGCAGTTTCACAATCCATGGTTGGCACAGGAACGGGTAGAATATGGTGAGAAACTGTGCCGGACTGCCCACCTGGGTGACGTTGGTCACGTGATCGATGGTGGCCTTAAAGTCCGGATCTTCGTAGCCGGATCGTTCGCTGAACACCAGGCCGCCGATAACGTTTGCCACGGCCTGGCGGGTTCGTGTTGTTGTTATTTGTTAATTTTGTTGTCCTTGTTGCTTTTATTGTTGTTTTAGTTATAGTTTTTGTTGTTGTTAATACTGTTGTTGATATAGTTTTTAATAGTGGTGTTGTTTTCGTTATTTTTGCAGGTGTTGTTCTTGGTGTTGTTCTTGTTGTTGGAGATGTTGCTGTTGTTGCTGTTGGATATTCTGGTGTTGTTGTTGTTGGAGATGTTGGTGTTGTTGTTGTTGGAGATGTTGGTGTTGTTGATGTTGGAGATGCTGGTGTTGTTGTTGTTGGAGATGCTGGTGTTGTTGTTGGAGATGCTGGTGTTGTTGTTGGAGATGTTGGTGTTGTTGTTGTTGGAGATGCTGGTGTTGTTGTTGGAGATGTTGGTGTTGTTGTTGTTGGAGATGCTGGTGTTGTTGTTGTTGTTGGAGATGCTGGTGTTGTTGTTGTTGGAGATGCTGGTGTTGTTGTTGTTGGAGATGCTGGTGTTGTTGTTGTTGGAGATGCTGGTGTTGTTGATGTTGGAGATGCTGGTGTTGTTGATGTTGGAGATGCTGGTGTTGTTGTTGTTGGAGATGCTGGTGTTGTTGTTGTTGGAGATGCTGGTGTTGTTGTTGTTGGAGATGCTGCTGTTGTTGTTGTTGGAGATGCTGGTGTTGTTGTTGTTGGAGATGCTGGTGTTGTTGTTGTTGGAGATGCTGGTGTTGTTGTTGCTTGATTTGTTGGTGTTTAAATTTTTGTTGCTATTGCTGTTGTTGTTGTTATTGTTGTTGGTGTTGTTGTTTTTTGTTAATAATGTTATTGTTGCTACGGTTGTTGACGGTGTTATTTAACTGCGATTGTCCGTTGTTGATTGTGTTGTATTTTGGTGCCTTCATGCTTTTAGTATTTCTGTTTTAAGTAAAACGTATTAACTCGTGCAAGCATTTACCAGTATTGCTAATTTTTTTAAATTGTTAACAACACAAAAATTCTTTCGGCGCCAAAGAAAATGAAGCGTCATAAAACTGCCCAACACAGTTCAATAAAACAACAACAACCCTAACCTTCGACAACAAATCCTTAGTATTGACCGGCCGGCCATTCAGAGCAGCAAAATTAGCCACAAGTTCCTCCGCCTCGGCCGAGATCACCTCCTCCATTCGCGACTTGCCCAGCCCCAGATCGCGCAGCACCCGCAGTGCAAAACGTCGCTGCTCCTTCCAGGTGCTACCCTCGGACAGAATAACGCCTTTGCCGCCGGACACCAGCAGGTAGAACGGATTCCTTGGCCGGCCGGAGAATGCGTCACCGTAATCGAAGAATGCCGACTTGATGGCCTCGTAGCCGCTGATGATGACAAATCTCTGTAGACCGACAATGTTACTGAAGACTGGATGGTGCTGCATCGTCACCATGTCCATGTACTGACGGCGTTTGGGATCGCGCAGATGCTTCACGGCTAGAAATGGCAGGTGGCCCAGGAATGGAACTTCAGGTAGGTGAGGCATCGGTTTTGAACCGCGATCTCTGGCGTAGGTGAGGCGCCACAGAAGCCACAGAAAGATGAGGCTGAGGCACAGTTCCAGCAGCATCTATTCTGTTCATGCAGATGATGTAGCACCAACTGCTGTTGCTCAATGAGAAACAATGAATGGGAACCAGTGAATGGGAATAGTGAATGGGGAACAGTGAATGGGGATAGTCAATGGAGAACAGTGAATGGGAATAGTGAATGGGGAACAGTGAATGGGGAATAGTGAATGGGAACAGTGAATGGGGAACAGTGAATGCGGAACAGTGAATGGGAACAGTGAATGGGGAACAGTTAATGGGGAACAGTGAATGGGAAACAGTGAATGGGGAACAGTGAATGGGAATAGTGAATGGGCAAAAGTGAATGGGGAACAGTGAATTTGTGACCGTGAATGGGAGAGTGAATGAGAGAGTGAATGAAAAAGAGTGAATGGGAGTAGTGAATGGGAGAGTGAATGGAAAAGAGTGAATGGGAGAGTGATCGGGAGAGTGAATGGGAGAGTGAATGGGAGAGTGAATGGGAGAGTGAATGGACAAGAGTGAATGGGAGAGTGATCGGGAGAGTGAATGGGAGAGTGAATGGGAGAGTGAATGGAAAAGAGTGAATGGGAGAGTGATCGGGAGAGTGATCGGGAGAGTGAATGGGAGAGTGAATGGGAGAGTGAATGGGAGAGTGAATTGGAGAGTGAATGGGAGAGTGAATAGGAGAGTGAACGGGGGAGTGAATGGGAGAGAGAATGGAAAAGAGTGAATGGGAGAGTGAACGGGGGAGTGAACGGGAGAGTGAATGGGAGAGTGAATGGGAGAGTGAACGGGGGAGTGAACGGGAGAGTGAATGGGAGAGTGAATGGGAGAGTGAATGGAGTGCGAATAGGAGAGTAAACGGGGGAGTGAACGGGAGAGTGAATGGGAGAGTGAATGGGAGAGTGAATGGGAGAGTGAATGGGAGAGTGAATGGGAGAGTGAATGGAAAAGAGTGATCGGGAGAGTGAATTGGAGAGTGAATGGGAGAGTGAATAGGAGAGTGAACGGGGGAGTGAACAGGAGAGTAAACCTGAACGAATACCAGTTGAAATAAATAACAACAAGTTAGAAAAACAACAAAAGTCCATATTGATTGGAATTTTGCAACTCGCTAGAACTAAAAGTCAGACTTTCCTTCAGTTGTTGATTTGCATGTCAATTTCATGTATATTTCTGAATCGAAAATAAAAACCACGAATTAACTAGACAATAAGCTTAAATCTAAAATGACAATCTAAAAACTTAACTAGAAGCCTATTAGACACGCACACACACAGGCAGAAAACGGAAGCAATGACAATTTGTTCATCAAAAAAAATCTAAAAAAATTGCAGATGAAAAATAAACAAAAGCTGTTTTGTCATAAAAAGTATCTTAAAAACGAAATACTTCTTGCAAGTTTATAAGAAACGAATGGAGGTTTTCTGACATTCAAAATATTATTCAAAATTCTGATAAGTTGCTTAATAAAACAAATTTTGCTATTTTGTCGTGTTAGTCTGAAGTTTGATTTGTTAAATAGGTTCAATAACGGATTTAAGATACAGGAGTCATGAATTCGCATCAGGTAACTTTCTAAAAACTCATTCAACTACCTTCTATGGTATCATAGGGAACCATGGTTCTTCTTGCAACACCTTCAACTACCCTCTATGGTCCTTCAGGCACTTACCTTCAGCTACCCTCTATGGTCCTTCAGGCACTCACCTTCAGCTACCCTCTATGGTCCTTCAGGCACTCACCTTTAGATACCTTCTATGGTCCTTCAGGCACTCACCTTCCGATACCTTCTATGGTCCTTTAGGAACTCACCTTCAGCTACCATCTATGGTCCTTCAGGCACTCACCTTCAGCTACCCTCTATGGTCCTTCAGGCACTCACCTTCAGCTACCCTCTATGGTCCTTCAGGCACTCACCTTCAGCTACCCTCAATGGTCCCTTCAGGCACTCACCTTCAGCTACCCTCTATGGTCCTTCAGGCACTCACCTTCAGCTACCCTCTATGGTCCTTTAGGCACTCACTTTCAGCTACCCTCTATGGTCCTTCAGGCACTCACCTTCAGCTACCCTCTATAGTCCTTCAGGCACACTTTCAGTCGCCAGTGTACTTCTATAAAGCTCTACGCAGTATAATCTGGGACAGACCAACATGCACGCTAGCACACAACGAAGCGCATGTAACTAAAAGACATTTATTTTAAAAAAACTACAGGTTCATTTTTATACTACTAATAGCATGTTCTGATGATCATAATCCTAAAATAATAATAAGTTTCAATCAATCCATCAGTGAGTTTTGTTCGTTTATCATCAATAATAAAAAAGTTCAAGCGCTCTGCTTGGCTTCCAGCTTCTTACGCAGACTCTCCGGCATGCTTGGCGGCGGGGGTCGCGGCATCTGCAGTACCACCTTCACAGTGTCGTAGATGAACCACTGCAGAGCCGTCAAGGTGCCTATCATGATGATGCGAGCGCCCAGGCCCTTCCACATGGCTGTGTGGGGTGAGAGGAAGGGATTATGGAGTGAGTTGACAGCTGGGTTAATTACAGTCATGCAGCTATGCTCATTAATGACGCCGACCCCTGAGCACGGAAACACGCTCACAGAGGGTGTACAGCGGCCCGGACTCGCTTATCGTCAGGCAAGTTATCGATCTGGCGCTCCCAGAGGATCTGGCGCCCTTAGAGGATCTGGTGCCCTTAGAGGATCTGGCGCCCTTAGAGGATCTGGCGTCCCTTAGAGGATCTGGCGCCCTTAGAGGATCTGGTGCCCTTAGAGGATCTGGCGTCCCTTAGAGGATCTGGCGTCCTTAGAGGATCTGGTGCCCTTAGAGGATCTGGCGCCCTTAGAGGATCTGGCGCCCTTTGAGGATCTAATACCTTTAGAGGATCTGGCGTCCCTTAGAGGATCTGGTCTGGCGCCCCTGGAGGATTTGGCGTCCTTAGAGGATCTGGCGCCCTTAGAGGATCTGGCGCCTTTAGAGGATCTGGCGCCCCTGGAGGATCTGGCGTCCCTGGAGGATCTGGCGCTCCCAGAGGATCTGGCGTCCCTAGAGGATCTGGCGCCCTTAGAGGATCTGGCGCCCTTAGAGGATCTGGCGCCCTTAGAGGATCTGGCGCCCTTAGAGGATCTGGCGCCCTTAGAGGATCTGGCGTCGCTTAGAGGATCTGGCGCCTTTAGAGGATCTGGCGCCCTTTGAGGATCTAATACCTTTAGAGGATCTGGCGTCCCTTAAAGGATCTGGTCTGGCGCCCCTGGAGGATTTGGCGTCCTTAGAGGATCTGGCGCCCTTAGAGGATCTGGCGCCTTTAGAGGATCTGGCGCCCTTAGAGGATCTGGCGCCCTTAGAGGATCTGGCGCCCTTAGAGGATCTGGCGCCCTTAGAGGATCTGGCACATCTAGAGGATCTGGCGCCCCTAAGGGAACTGGCGCCCCTAGAGGATCTGGCGCCTCTAGAGGATCTGGCGCCCCTAGAGGATCTGGCGCATCTAGAGGATCTGGCGCCCCTAAGGGAACTGGCGCCCCTAGAGGATCTGGCGCCTCTAGAGGATCTGGCGCCCCTAGAGGATCTGGCGCATCTAGAGGATCTGGCGCCCTTAGAGGATCTGGCGCCCTTAGAGGATCTGGTACCCTTAGAGGATCTGGCGCCCCTAGAGGATCTGGCGCACCTAGAGGATCTGGCGCCCTTAGAGGATCTGGCGCCCCGGTATTCTAATGGGATTTGCGAACTTGGAATTCGCAAAAATGCCCGCTAACAACAGAGAAACTCATCACCTTTCCATCCGAGAGCCTTAGCCACACCAACCAGTCCAGCGTCCGGCATCTGATTGAGCTTGGACACTATGGTATCAGCCGGGTGGGACACGATGGCGCAAAACACGCCGGCAATGTAACCAGCTACAAATGTTACAGTGAGCTGTTCAGCTTTATTGCACTGCTCTCTCGGCTTGGGTACCACGTATTTGTACAGTGCTTCCACTGTGCGCTCGAAGCAGGCAAACTTCATCATAGTGTAGGGAATCTGGCGGCCCCATAGAGGCGGTAGGCCTTTGTAGAATGTCATGGCGCCTTCGGCTGCCAGCATCTTGGGGAAGGCTTCGCGTAGATTGTTAGCAAATCCGGCTTTGGTTTGAATGCGCACTTTGGTGGCTTCCATCGGGGCCAGGAGCATGTCGGCGAAGAACTCGGCGCTGGCGCTGGCGGCCAAGTACAGTGAAGTTCGATAGAGGAAGGCATTCTCCGGGCCCATCAGGTTGGTGTACACGTTTTTGAAGATTTCGTAGAATCCGAATTTCCCGAGGCCCTGATTTATTGGTAATAGCGTTGCGTGTGCATGTAGATTGATAGATGATTTAGGTTGGGAAAATATGGGAAATTTCAAGTATAGAGATAAGTGCATAGATCTATGGGTGCTAGATCTACGGGTGCTAGATCTATGAGTGCTAGATCTATGGGTGCTAGATCAATGGGCGCTAGATCTATGGGTGCTAGACCAATGGGCGCTAGATCTATGGGTGCTAGATCTATGAGTGCTAGATCTATGGGTGCTAGATCTATGAGTGCTAGATCTGTGGGTGCTAGATCTATGGGTGCTAGATCAATGGGTGCTGGATCTATGGGTGCTAGATCTATGAGTGCTAGATCTAGGGGTGCTAGATCTATGGGTGCTAGATCTATGGGTGCTAGATCTATGAGTGCTAGATCTATTGGTGCTAAATCTATTGGTGCTAGATCTATGGGTGCTAGATCTATGGGTGCTAGATCTATGGGTGCTAGATCTATAGGTTCTAGATCTAGGGGTGCTAGATCTATGGGTGCTAGATCTATGGGTGCTAGATCTATGGGTGCTAGATCTATAGGTTCTAGATCTAGGGGTGCTAGATCTATGGGTGCTAGATCTATGGGTGCTAGATCTATGGGTGCTAGATCTATAGGTTCTAGATCTAGGGGTGCTAGATCTATGGGTGCTAGATCTATGGGTGCTAGATCTATAGGTTCTAGATCTAGGGGTGCTAGATCTATGGGTGCTAGATCTATGGGTGCTAGATCTATAGGTTCTAGATCTAGGGGTGCTAGATCTATGGGTGCTAGATCTATGGGTGCTAGATCTATGAGTGCTAGATCTGTGTGTTACTACAGTGCTAGACCTAGGGGTGCTAGACCTAGGAGGTGCTGCATTTAGTAGTACTGCATCAACTAGGTACTAGATTAAAGCAGTGCTGAAAGTCAATCATTCCACGCCACAACCAAACAAGAAACCAACAGAATGCTTACCTGCATCGAGTAGCCAATAAAAGTTGGTGCCCAACCTTTAGCCAAGCCTCGCATGCCATCCTCAGCCAGTGTCACCTTGAAGCCAGGAATAATGCCCGGATACTTGACAGGGTCAACCTGCATGCGGCACTTGACCAGGTCAAGTGGCACAACAGCAGTGTGGGTCAGACCGCAGCTGACAATGCCACCAAAACCACAGTAGGCATAGTATTTGGTAGAGCCAAATTCGCAGCTATATTGTTGCTGCTGGGGAGATGCAATGGATCCAGTAGTAGGCTTTGAGCTGGCACTCTGGGCAGAGCTAGCAGCTGGTTGAGGCTTGCGGAACATGCTGATTGGGTGCATGCAATGTTTCAATTTGAAAAGTTTTAATTAAAATTCTAAATATTTCAAAAATAATTATTACAAAAGATTAATACAATAATCTAAAACAAAAATACTAAAAGTATTAACTTGAACATTTTTTGTAAATAAATTTGTTTTATTGAATATTTAAAAAACTGTTTGGTAATAGTAACATTATTTGAAAAAAATATTGAAAAAACTTTCTATAAGTTTTAATATTGTCACATATTATGTTATCAATCTCTTAAAATGAAAAACTTGACTTACTTATTGGGTTTTTAATCGATAGTATACTACATCCTCATAAAAAATCATGAATATAGTTCCCTTAATTTAAATCATTGAACTTAACTATAGTAACAACAGTAGCAATAGAAAATAGCACCTCTCTCGAGCATTACCATTAAAATGACATAGAATGTTTCATTCCTTTCTTAAGCCTATCTTAAGAAGCTAAAATAAAACACTGATTGTCAAAAATTTATGCAAAGCAATACTATACTGGAGACTTAAAATCTATAATTATATTATAAATGGAAAGAATTATAATTATAAATGGAATAATCTATAATGATAAATGGAAATATGCTGGATAGATCGATATCGACCATACTATATATAGTATTCCACATTTCATCCCAAAACATAGCCATAGGTAGGGACTTCAGTGAGTTATAAGAAGTGCGTGCCAATGGCAAAAAAGTAAGAAAAAAGTCCAATTTTTCAAGGGCGATTTTAAAGAAACTATAGAAGCCAGGATGAAAGTAAAATATGCATTTAAAAGGTAAAAAGGAGCTCTTTCAAATGACACCAACTGCAAGTCTAGCTTTGTTATACTTTTTGCACTGTCTATTTTTAAAGTTGACCATTTTTTAGGAGGAATATAAAATTGAAGCCAAAATGAATAAAAAAACAGTGGTTCAGAAAATGCTTTTTCTTAGCTGCAATGTGTTTTTTATAATGGAAACAAAGGTTTTATAGTGTAAAGGGATAATTTAGAAACATTTTTCTGGTGTTAAAAAAAATTTTTTTTTTCTCTTAATGCCCATATGGCTCTATGCAAAATTTCAAATCCAAAATTTTCCATGAAATCCTTTTCCTGCATTGTTTCTCTTTATATTTTTCATTACCTATTGACAATACAAGCACAGTAAAAAAAACCGCTTGCCAATAGCTATAGGCGCAAAAATTTTGTGGAGGTTTCTTTTTTTGATACGTTTACATGTAAAATACCCATTGAAACGTGTATTTCGTGTTTTTTGTGAGACTCTGCCTTCCGGCAAACTAGTTCTCTGTGTCATTTAACTAATTCTGCTATGCTGAACACGATAGGCAAAACCGTTTTTTAATAAACCCATGCGCAAAGCCTGTACAGCACATTACATTGCAGTTGGGGTGTCTGTCATGCATTAAAAATTTAGGGCAAGAAGTAGAATAGTATTATAGTAGGTAAAAACCTGAACAAAATGACACTAGCCTTGTATAAATTAAGCAAGCAGAACAGATGCTATTGTATTTTTAAAATTGCAATCATTGCGTATCTGGTTAAAATAGTCAAAATTTCATACACCCATCCTGTTTCAATTAGCTTAGCAACTTGGGCATATAAAATAATATTAAAATATATAATTCATACAATTAACACTAAAAAACTGAACAAAATGACACCAAGCACAGTCATTTTGGTTGGCTAGAAAATTAATTACAAGTGTTCAAAGACAAAAAGCCAACTTTTTGGCCAAAAATGATCACAAACCGTAATGTAAAAATTCCATTGGCTAAAGGCACAAATCGGGGTTACTAAAATAGCTGTAGTTTCCTTATTACTCAACCAAATCACTAAAGTTTGGCCATTTTGGAAATGGGAAAGTAAGATCTATCTAGTGAAATAGCAGCCTATAACAATTTCTGAAATTTAATTTTCTCACTGAAGTGCCTACCATAGGTAAGAAGCGAATCATAAAACTGAAATAGAAACATGTATCGCAGTCGTAACGAAAGAAATTTAAGAAGTCTAAGAGGTTTATATTTCCTTAATGATCATGAAAATAATGATAGCTAGTGCAGTTTTAGATACCTGTATTTCAAAGAAACTTATTTTTTCGAGCACGAAAATAAAAATTTAAAAGGTTACACTATAGAGACAGTTGATTAATTTATTTGCAGTATTTTAGTATAAAAAAACTAAATATATTTAAATATTCTTTTTTACATTTTATTCAGTGGATATCGCTATCCAGAACATATGCAATCAGATTAACAAACAACTAGTCGTTCAAGTTTATGTATTTTCTAAGAAATTAGGGTGATTGCGTCGGTCTGTAACTTGACCTTTAAATAGTTATCTGCCGTCTATGTGCAGTAAGTCATCTATTTGTTAAAGCGTCCTTATAAATTATTATTCAATAAAAATGACCACCGAGGCTGCAGCAGAGAGAGTTCAGGAGCAAAAGTTTGAAGTTGGTCCTCGATACACAAATCTAAGTCATATTGGTGAAGGCGCTTATGGAATGGTGGTGTAAGTATTAATACTATTATTAATAATCGTGTTGGTCTTTAATATGCCCTTAAAAACATTTATTTTTTGGTTTGTTCCGTGGACCATAACTTAAATATCTGAATTTAGGTGTACAATTTTAAGGTATTTTACATTGACTGACTTTTGTTCAGTTTTTAATTATAGCCACACTCTGGTATTTTCTGTCCTTCACCTTTGTTTGTATAGTATAAAATTAAATGGATAGAAGCTTATTCATTGTGTTTGTTTATTTCTATTTATCTTGCTTATAAATATATGATATATAGAGCTCTGCCTTATTCTTTAACTTCTATCAAACCTAGCAAATTTATTAATATCTTTCCTTTTTTAAATCTACAATCAAAATTAAATCTGCAATATTTTATCTACTAGACCTAGTATTTTTTATATTATCTTAGCATTAATAAATAATTTTCTAGCATTTTAATTTTTATGGAAAAATGAAAATTTAATTAAAATTAAAACAAGATTATAACACTATTTTGAATTTGGTTTTTAATCTTTTGTCTAATTTCAATTTAGATTTATATCTACTTAACCTTGTGTATTATATTTTATATATTCTTAGTTATAAGGAATTGTATTTGGTATATTTTTTTCTTTAATCTGTTAATATATAGATATATGTAAGTTATAGATAATTTAGATAGTTGTTTAGTTAAAGAAAATTAAAAAACTTAGTTCCTATCTTAGAAAGTAATCTTTTCTATTAATAATTCTTTCAAAGATCAACTTTTGTATGTAGATACTATAAAAAGTAAAAGAACTCTATTGCCTTTATAGTCTATAATTATAGTGTATAATTAGAATGAATCTTAATACTTTGCATTTGCACCCTTTTGTCCTAATAGGTCTGCAACTGATACCCTGAAGAATGAGCGAGTTGCTATCAAGAAAATTTCACCATTTGAATACCAAACCTACTGCCAGAGGACACTTCGAGAGATTAAAATACTGACTAGGTTTAAGCATGAGAATGTAAGTTTCTTTGCAAGCTTGCTATCATACTTTGACAATAACTTCACTGACTAAAGAGTTATAATTGTATAACTATCATGATCTCTCATCTAGATCATTGACATTCGCGATATCATTACTGCCGACTCTGTCGACCAGATGAAAGACGTCTACATTGTCCAGTGCCTAATGGAGACTGATATGTTCAAACTTTTGAAGACTCAAAATTTAAGCAATGAGCACGTTTGCTATTTTCTTTATCAGATTCTGCGAGGTGAGAAATTCTATGATTTTTTTTGTAAAATTCCTCTATTTTTCTCTAAAACTTACCTAGAATTTCCACTTCGAATAAACAAATTTCACATGTTTACAATAAAATATAACATGTACTGTTCGAACCAACAGAGTGGATAAGTTCAAAATTGCATTCCTTTCGCTACCCCCTCCCGCCGATAAAGTAATTACCCCTAGCTAGTGCGGTAGTACTGTAGTTGCCATGCCCCACCCTTGTCTGGCTGCTTTGGTGACTACTGCCTCTAGGGGCGTTTAGAGTTTCCTGCCCACAGTGGTAGTGTGTGGCTGGATTGATTGAGTACTATAAGGAAAGGATTTGTGTTAGTTCCTGAGCGTTTTTTTCCCCGGAGAAAGAACTAGGCGCGGTTGCTTTACAATTTAGATCCCAAACAGCCTATAGCTCGGTATATAATATATATATATACATGTATTATATTGACTTCATAATGTTTTCGTCTCTCAGCTCTGTATCTGTAATGCTACTGCATTACCGATACTCTCTATAACGCTTTGAGTTCTCACCTTCGTCTCCAAACCGTACCGAGTACTCTCCCCTCCTGTATGTACAATGCTATACTCAACCCACTGGCTGCTGAATCCTCTCGTGCCTGGATATTTTTTGGGCAATTTCCTCTCCTATCTATCTTCCCCCTGTCTAACCCCACTCTCTCCTCTCTCCTATCCTCCAGTCATGAAGCCTCCATTATGGCAATCCTTTCACTTTATCTCTCCATTTCCTTGTCCTAAAACCTCGCGCAGTTCTGACTTGCCTAGATAGTCAAAGACTTCTATGTTTAAGCAAATGGACGGGAATACTCTGTAGCGTTCTAGTCCAGGTGTGTTAGCTGTCTGACAACTGCCTGTCTGTCAAGCAAGAGCCAAGGACTTCTATTTAGAAACAGACTCGGCGAAAATAATGCCTATTCAACTGACCCCTGAGCACATACAAGCAATTTAACATTGTACGCAGGCACTTACTAATCATCAAGCATGTACACTATCTGTGTCTTGAAGGTGGGCCCCTTATAGCTGTCCCAGCGACTGGGAGTGGGAGTGAGGTATTCGTCAAAAGCGGGGTGTGGGGGCGCAGCCCCCCACATTTAACCATAGACATAAAAATTAAAGTAAAAGATTCGATGCTTAAATTAAAAGCGAGAAAGGAAAGGTTTGGGCAGCTAGAGAAAATCAGAGAGAACTGAGAATCATGGAACACGACTTGGAACTCTTTTTCGACTGGTTGAATGACATTGAATTGAGAGAAAACGAGGCTTCTAGATGAGCAAGATGTCGTGTCTGAGGGTACTACCAAGAAGATGCGCATGACTGACTGCATGAATCGGTCGTTACTGCTGTTGATAGTTTATCTTTCTAATGGACTAACTGACAAATTATAGACGTTCTAAAATGTTCTCAGGCCTCGTTTTGAGTTCTCAGGCTTCGTTTTTTAGTGAGGTTTGGCCATAGACTATCGTTCCACTAGAAAAGAAGGAGCCTAGGAATTTAGTGTGAAACGTCATATCTGTAGGTTAACTTGGAATAACTTGGAATGCGCACTTAATCTAGCTCGTATAAGATGCTATTTATAGACTAGAAAGTCTGAACTTGTCTGACTAATGGTGCAGTAGTATCTGGTCTGGATTGCATATAGTAGCGTTCTAGTCCAGGTGTATCTTGTAGACTTAGAAGTCCTTTATATAGTTTGCTAATTTTGTCTGTCTGTCTGCCTGCCTTCCCCCAGCGCAAAAATGAAGGATTACATGCAGACAGACAAAAAAATGTAAAACTCGTTCCATTTTGACAGCTGTTACTATTAATTAGTTTCTAGGATATTTATTTACTACTGAATATGCGTATTTTTTCTTTGTTTTTTCCCCAGGATTAAAGTACATCCATTCGGCTAACGTACTGCATCGAGACTTGAAGCCCAGCAATTTGCTGTTGAATACAACTTGCGATTTAAAGGTAAACTATTGTGCTTCTGTCCAACTAGTGAAATACCACAAAGGTCAAGGACACAAAGTTTTCCGAGTTGGGATCGGGAATCGAATCCCCGACCTTTCAGTCACCAGTCCGACGCTCTAACCAACCACTAGGCTGCCACCCCCTTGAGGCTTGGAAAAACTTGTATAAACAGATAGAAGCTGTTGTGTACTTTTTCAAGGCGACTTCCTGTGGTTCAAGGCTGGCAAATCATCGCAAAGGATTGATTGTCACTAATTTTTCATAGTCTACAGTGCAGAGACTACAGTCATCTGACAGTCAACTGAATATCAAACAGTGTTCGGTTCTATGAAGGAGTGTACTTTTGTAAACAATCTATTAACAATTTTGTAGAACCAAATGATACAGATAGAAGAAGAGGCGAGAGAATAAAGGAGAAGAGAGGGGTCGAGAGGAGAGAAGAGAGGAGATAACAGAAGAGGAGAGGAGAGAGGAGATTAGACAGAGCGCTGAGAAGAGATATAAGCATTGAGCGGGCCAGATCGCTATTGTGGAAGTTTTAAAGGACCCGATGGCTGGATAGAGAGGCTTTTAGTCTTGACCTTAACACACGGAAACAGACTAG
Source organism: Macrostomum lignano (assembly GCA_002269645.1). Classification (NCBI taxonomy): domain Eukaryota; kingdom Metazoa; phylum Platyhelminthes; family Macrostomidae; genus Macrostomum; species Macrostomum lignano. The sequence continues at coordinate 122,525 of NIVC01000288.1, read as the reverse complement.
AATAGCCTGCAGTCTGACGCTTCAAGAAGTACATAATTTATAGTGTTAAATAGGGTACAAAGAATATAGAAAATTTGCACAGCTGAAAAACTGTGTTACCATGCAAAATATTCTCAAAGAAAATGAAAATTTGAGAAATCAAATTTAATGCTTTTCTGTAGGAAAACATTGCTTAATTCACGTGAACAAGTGAGCCTTCAAAAATTTGGTTCTGAATATTCTTTTGCGAGTCTAAAAATTAGTGAAGACCTAAAAGCTGAAATATGCTTTTCAGTTAACCTTAGTAATGCCGGCATTAGCGCATCACAAAATGCAAACTAATTGATTCTATTTTTCACTACAGGATTTAGATGAAAAAACGGCCAAAATCACATTTTTGTTTAAAACCGTCTAGCTTCGAAAAATCCCCTTGGGATGGTGGGGTGAGAAAAATCCTCATTGAAGATGCCTTCTCTAGCGGGGGGGTGGAGTTAAAAGCCTCTTTTTAATGGAATTTTGATATTGCGAAATGTATTTCTCTCGTGACAATTTCGTATCGCATTTTTAGCGCTGTTTTTGTCTCTTTTACTGTCTCAACGCTCAACGCTCTATGCTCACTATACAAAACAATAGTGCATAGTCTGTAAAACTAACAGCATACGAGCTTATGTAGAAATCTTTGTATAAAGTCACAGTCACTATATTGTTACTTTCCTAAAGATTAAGATGTTTAAAGCAGAAATACTTAAAGCAGAAGAAATTGAAAGGCAGCCATCTAGGCTAAGATATCAGCGTCCCCTTTTGGGCCGATCGGCATCCCAGAAACTCCCCATACCCTTAGGCTATGGCCTAGCCATCCCGACAGGAAACTGGTCTTTTCCCCTTTGATGCTTGCCCTCAGCCACTCTCCCCCCACAATAAAACACAGGGCGCCACTCTCCCCCACAATAAAACACAGGGTGCCACTCCCCCCCAATAAAACACAGGGTGCCACTCTCTCCCCCACAATAAAACACAGGGCGCCACTCCCCCCACAATAAAACACAGGGCACCACTCCCCCCCCAATAAAACACAGGGTGCCACTCTCTCCCCCACAATAAAACACAGGGTGCCACTCTCTCCCCCACAATAAAACACAGGGTGCCACTCTCTCCCCCACAATAAAACACAGGGTGCCACTCTCTCCCCCACAATAAATCACAGGGCGCCACTCCCCCCACAATAAAACACAGGGTGCCACTCTCTCCCCCACAATAAAACACAGGGTGCCACTCTCTCCCCCACAATAAAACACAGGGTGCCACTCTCTCCCCCACAATAAAACACAGGGTGCCACTCTCTCCCCCACAATAAATCACAGGGCGCCACTCCCCCCACAATAAAACACAGGGCGCCACTCCCCCCACAATAAAACACAGGGGCCCACAATAAAACACAGGGTGCCACTCTCTCCCCACAATAAAACACAGGGTGCCACTCTCTCCCCCACAATAAAACACAGGGTGCCACTCTCTCCCCCACAATAAAACACAGGGTGCCACTCTCTCCCCCACAATAAAACACAGGGTGCCACTCTCTCCCCCACAATAAAACACAGGGTGCCACTCTCTCCCCCACAATAAAACACAGGGGCCACTCTCCCCCCACAATAAAACACAGGGCGCCACTCTCCCCCCACAATAAAACACAGGGCGCCACTCTCCCCCCACAATAAAACACAGGGCGCCACTCTCCCCCCACAATAAAACACAGGGCGCCACTCTCCCCCTCCAATAAAACACAGGGCGCCACTCTCCCCCCACAATAAAACACAGGGCGCCACTCTCCCCCCCAATAAAACACAGGGCGCCACTCTCCCCCCCCAATAAAACACAGGGCGCCACTCTCCCCCCCAATAAAACACAGGGCGCCACTCTCAATAAAACACAGGGCGCCACTCTCCCCCCAATAAAACACAGGGCGCCACTCTCCCCCCAATAAAACACAGGGCGCCACTCTCCCCCACAATAAAACACAGGGCGTCACTCTCCCCCACAATAAAACACAGGGCGCCACTCTCCCCCACAATAAAACACAGGGCGCCACTCTCCCCCCACAATAAAACACAGGGCGCCACTCTCCCCCCACAATAAAACACAGGGCGCCACTCTCCCCCCCAATAAAACACAGGGCGCCACTCTCCCCCCCAATAAAACACAGGGCGCCACTCTCCCCCTCCAATAAAACACAGGGCGCCACTCTCCCCCTCCAATAAAACACAGGGCGCCACTCTCCCCCCCAATAAAACACAGGGCGCCACTCTCCCCCCCACAATAAAACACAGGGCGCCACTCTCCCCCCCAATAAAACACAGGGCGCCACTCTCCCCCCCCCCAATAAAACACAGGGCGCCACTCTCCCCCCCCCAATAAAACACAGGGCGCCACTCTCCCCCCCCCAATAAAACACAGGGCGCCACTCTCCCCCCCAATAAAACACAGGGCGCCACTCTCCCCCCCCCAATAAAACACAGGGCGCCACTCTCCCCCCCCCAATAAAACACAGGGCGCCACTCTCCCCCCCCAATAAAACACAGGGCGCCACTCTCCCCCCCCCAATAAAACACAGGGCGCCACTCTCCCCCCCCAATAAAACACAGGGCGCCACTCTCCCCCCCCAATAAAACACAGGGCGCCACTCTCCCCCCCCCAATAAAACACAGGGCGCCACTCTCCCCCCAATAAAACACAGGGCGCCACTCTCCCCCTCCAATAAAACACAGGGCGCCACTCTCCCCCCCCTCCAATAAAACACAGGGCGCCACTCTCCCCCCCCAATAAAACACAGGGCGCCACTCTCCCCCCCAATAAAACACAGGGCGCCACTCTCCCCACAATAAAACACAGGGCGCCACTCCCCCCCCAATAAAACACAGGGCGCCACTCTCCCCCCAATAAAACACAGGGCGCCACTCCCCCCCCAATAAAACACAGGGTGCCACTCTCCCCCCAATAAAACACAGGGCGCCACTCTCCCCCTCCAATAAAACACAGGGCGCCACTCTCCCCCCCCCCCCAATAAAACACAAGGCGCCACTCTCCCCCTCCAATAAAACACAGGGCGCCACTCTCCCCCTCCAATAAAAAACAGGGCGCCACTCTCCCCCTCCAATAAAACACAGGGCGCCACTCTCCCCCCCCCCAATAAAACACAGGGCGCCACTCTCCCCCTCCAATAAAACACAGGGCGCCACTCTCCCCCCCCCCCAATAAAACACAGGGCGCCACTCTCCCCCCCCCAATAAAACACAGGGCGCCACTCTCCCCCTCCAATAAAACACAGGGCGCCACTCTCCCCCCCCCCAATAAAACACAGGGTGCCACTCTCCCCCAATAAAACACAGGGCGCCACTCTCCCCCTCCAATAAAACACAGGGCGCCACTCTCCCCCCCCAATAAAACACAGGGCGCCACTCTCCCCCTCCAATAAAACACAGGGCGCCACTCTCCCCCTCCAATAAAACACAGGGCGCCACTCTCCCCCTCCAATAAAACACAGGGCGCCACTCTCCCCCCCCAATAAAACACAGGGCGCCACTCCCCCCCAATAAAACACAGGGCGCCACTCTCCCCCCCCCAATAAAACACAGGGCACCATTCCCCCCCCCAATAAAACACAGGGCACCACTCCCCCCCAATAAAACACAGGGCGCCACTCTCCCCTCCAATAAAACACAGGGCGCCACTCTCCCCCCCCCCAATAAAACACAGGGCGCCACTCTCCCCCTCCAATAAAACACAGGGCGCCACTCTCCCCCCCCCAATAAAACACAGGGCACCATTCCCCCCCCCAATAAAACACAGGGCGCCACTCTCCCCCCCCCCCAATAAAACACAGGGCACCATTCCCCCCCCCAATAAAACACAGGGCACCACTCCCCCCAATAAAACACAGGGCGCCACTCTCCCCCCAATAAAACACAGGGCGCCACTCTCCCCCTCCAATAAAACACAGGGCGCCACTCTCCCCCCTCCAATAAAACACAGGGCGCCACTCTCCCCCCTCCTCCAATAAAACACAGGGCGCCACTCTCCCCCCCAATAAAACACAGGGCGCCACTCTCCCCACAATAAAACACAGGGCGCCACCCTCCCCCCCCAATAAAACACAGGGCGCCACTCTCCCCCAATAAACATAGGGCGCCACTCCCCCCCCAATAAAACACAGGGTGCCACTCTCCCCCAATAAAACACAGGGCGCCACTCTCCCCCCCCAATAAAACACAGGGCGCCACTCTCCCCCCCAATAAAACACAGGGCGCCACTCTCCCCCTCCAATAAAACACAGGGCGCCACTCTCCCCCTCCAATAAAACACAGGGCGCCACTCTCCCCTCCAATAAAACACAGGGCGCCACTCTCCCCCCCCCAATAAAACACAGGGCGCCACTCTCCCCCCCAATAAAACACAGGGCGCCACTCTCCCCCTCCAATAAAACACAGAGCGCCACTCTCCCCTCCCCAATAAAACACAGGGTGCCACTCTCCCCCCAATAAAACACAGGGCGCCACTCTCCCCCTCCAATAAAACACAGGGCGCCACTCTCCCCCCCAATAAAACACAGGGCGCCACTCTCCCCCTCCAATAAAACACAGGGCGCCACTCTCCCCTCCAATAAAACACAGGGCGCCACTCTCCCCCTCCAATAAAACACAGGGCGCCACTCCCCCCCCCAATAAAACACAGGGCGCCACTCTCCCCTCCAATAAAACACAGGGCGCCACTCTCCCCCCCCCCAATAAAACACAGGGCACCATTCCCCCCCCAATAAAACACAGGGCACCACTCCCCCCCAATAAAACACAGGGCGCCACTCTCCCCTCCAATAAAACACAGGGCGCCACTCTCCCCCCCCAATAAAACACAGGGCGCCACTCTCCCCTCCAATAAAACACAGGGCGCCACTCTCCCCCCCCAATAAAACACAGGGCACCATTCCCCCCCCCAATAAAACACAGGGCGCCACTCTCCCCCCCCCCAATAAAACACAGGGCACCATTCCCCCCCCCAATAAAACACAGGGCACCACTCCCCCAATAAAACACAGGGCGCCACTCTCCCCCCAATAAAACACAGGGCGCCACTCTCCCCCTCCAATAAAACACAGGGCGCCACTCTCCCCCCCCCTCCAATAAAACACAGGGCGCCACTCTCCCCCTCCTCCAATAAAACACAGGGCGCCACTCTCCCCCCCCAATAAAACACAGGGCGCCACTCTCCCCACAATAAAACACAGGGCGCCACCCTCCCCCCCCCCAATAAAACACAGGGCGCCACTCTCCCCCAATAAAACACAGGGCGCCACTCCCCCCCCCCCAATAAAACACAGGGTGCCACTCTCCCCCCAATAAAACACAGGGCGCCACTCCCCCCCCAATAAAACACAGGGCGCCACTCTCCCCCCCCAATAAAACACAGGGCGCCACTCTCCCCCTCCAATAAAACACAGGGCGCCACTCTCCCCCTCCAATAAAACACAGGGCGCCACTCTCCCCCTCCAATAAAACACAGGGCGCCACTCTCCCCCCCCCCAATAAAACACAGGGCGCCACTCTCCCCCTCCAATAAAACACAGGGCGCCACTCTCCCCCCCCCAATAAAACACAGGGCGCCACTCTCCCCCCCCCAATAAAACACAGGGCGCCACTCTCCCCCTCCAATAAAACACAGAGCGCCACTCTCCCCTCCCCAATAAAACACAGGGTGCCACTCTCCCCCCCAATAAAACACAGGGCGCCACTCTCCCCCTCCAATAAAACACAGGGCGCCACTCTCCCCCCCAATAAAACACAGGGCGCCACTCTCCCCTCCAATAAAACACAGGGCGCCACTCTCCCCCTCCAATAAAACACAGGGCGCCACTCTCCCCCTCCAATAAAACACAGGGCGCCACTCTCCCCCCCCCAATAAAACACAGGGCGCCACTCTCCCCCTCCAATAAAACACAGGGCGCCACTCTCCCCCCCCAATAAAACACAGGGCACCATTCCCCCCCCCAATAAAACACAGGGCACCACTCCCCCCCAATAAAACACAGGGCGCCACTCTCCCCCTCCAATAAAACACAGGGCGCCACTCTCCCCCCCCCCCAATAAAACACAGGGCGCCACTCTCCCCCTCCAATAAAACACAGGGCGCCACTCTCCCCCCCCCCAATAAAACACAGGGCACCATTCCCCCCCCAATAAAACACAGGGCGCCACTCTCCCCCCCCCAATAAAACACAGGGCACCATTCCCCCCCCCAATAAAACACAGGGCACCACTCCCCCCCAATAAAACACAGGGCGCCACTCTCCCCCAATAAAACACAGGGCACCACTCTCCCCCCCCCCAATAAAACACAGGGTGCCACTCTCTCTTTTAAAAATACAGCCCAGCATACCGCAGCCCCTGATAACCTAGAAAGCCAAAACAGTAATTAGCATTATAACTAACCATCATAATGATGATGATGACGAATGCTGAATAATTAATGCGCTGGATTTCAGATCTGTGACTTTGGTTTAGCCCGTGTAGCCGATCCCGAGCACGATCACACTGGTTTCCTAACCGAGTACGTGGCAACTCGCTGGTACAGAGCCCCAGAGATCATGCTGAACAGCAAGGGCTACACTAAAAGCATTGATATCTGGTCAGTTGGCTGCATTCTAGCCGAGATGCTCAACAACAAGCCGCTATTTCCTGGCAAGCACTATATCGATCAGCTCAATCTAATATTAAACATGCTAGGCAGTCCTTGTCAAGAAGATCTTGATTGTATTCGCAATGATAAGGCGCGAAGTTATCTGCAACAGTTGCCAGCTAGACCAAAAAGGGCTTGGACTCAGATCTATCCAGCTGCTGATGCTAGAGCTTTGGACCTGCTGGACCGGCTGCTCACCTTTAATCCGGAGAGGCGGATCACGGTTGAGGCAGCGCTTGAGCATCCCTATTTGGAGCAGTACTTCGATCCTCAGGATGAGGTGATTGGCTTGGGTCTAGACCTGTCTGGTCTCAGTTCTATCTTGTCTGGTATCAGTTCTGTCTTGTCTGGTCTCAGTTCTGTCTTGTCTGGTCACAGTTCTGTCTTGTCTGGTCTCAGTTCTGTCTTGTCTGGTCTCAGTTCTATCTTGTCTGGTATCAGTTCTGTCTTGTCTGGTCTCAGTTCTGTCTTGTCTGGTCACAGTTCTGTCTTGTCTGGTCTCAGTTCTGTCTTGTCTGGTCTCAGTTCTATCTTGTCTGGTATCAGTTCTGTCTTGTCTGGTCACAGTTCTGTCTTGTCTGGTCTCAGTTCTGTCTTGTCTGGTCTCAGTTCTGTCTTGTCTGGTCTCAGTTCTGTCTTGTCTGGTCTCAGTTCTGTCTTGTCTGGTCTCAGTTCTGTCTTGTCTGGTCACAGTTCTGTCTTGTCTGGTCTCAGTTCTGTCTTTTCTGGTCTCTGATCTGTCTTGTCTGGTCTCAGTTCTGTCTTGTCTGGTCTCTGTTCTGTCTTGTCTGGTCTCAGTTCTGTCTTGTCTGGTCTCATTTCTGTCTTGTCTGGTCTCAGTTCTGTCTTGTCTGGTCCCTGATCTATCTTGTCTGGTCTCTGTTCTATTTTGTCTGGTCTCAGTTCTGTCTTGTCTGGTCTCAGTTCTGTCTTTTCTGGTCTCAGTTCTGTCTTGTCTGGTCTCAGTTCTGTCTTGTCTGGTCTCAGTTCTGTTTTGTCTGGTCTCAGTTCTGTCTTTTCTGGTCTCAGTTCTGTCTTTTCTGGTCTCAGTTCTGTCTTGTCTGGTCTCAGTTCTGTCTTGTCTGGTCTCAGTTCTGTTTTGTCTGGTCTCCGTTCTGTCTTGTCTGGTCTCAGTTCTGTCTTGTCTGGTCTCTGTTCTGTTTTGTCTGGTCTCTGTTCTATATTGTCTGGTTCTGGTTTCAGTTCTGTCTTGTCTGGTCTCAGTTCTATCTTGTCTGGTCACAGTTCTGTTTTGTCTGGTCTCTGTTCTATATTGTCTGGTTCTGGTCTCAGTTCTGTCTTGTCTGGTCACAGTTCTGTCTTGTCTGGTCTCAGTTCTGTCTTTTCTGGTCTCAGTTCTGTCTTGTCTGGTCTCTGTTCTGTCTTGTCTGGTCACTGTTCTGTCTTGTCTGGTCTCTGTTCTGTCTTGTCTGGTCTCAGTTCTGTCTTTTCTGGTCTCAGTTCTGTCTTGTCTGGTCTCAGTTCTGTCTTGTCTGGTCTCTGTTCTGTCTTGTCTGGTCACAGTTCTATTTTGTCTGGTCTCTGTTCTATATTGTCTGGTTCTGGTCTCAGTTCTGTCTTGTCTGGTCACAGTTCTATTTTGTCTGGTCTCTGTTCTATCTTGTCTGGTCTCAGTTCTGTCTTGTCTGGTGTCAGTTCTATCTTGTCTGGTCTCAGTTCTTTCTTGTCTTGTCTCAACGAAGATTGAGGATTGAGTGAACATTAAAACTTGTGTGAAGATTTATGATCACTGAGATCTGTGAACGTGAAGGTTAGGTAATTGTGTGAAGAGGGTCTCATATCACAGTGCACTTTAGCAATGTCAAAATAGTGCAACCCCTACCCAACCCTACCCTTAACAGCCAGTAGCCAAAGAGCCGTTTACGTTCAAGCAGGAGCTGGATGACCTGCCCAAGGAACAGCTGAAGGAGCTGATCTGGGAGGAGACCCTGCGGGTGAAGCGCCTGCAGGCTGAGGGCACCAGCGGCTAATGCGCAACAATACCAGACCGCTCATATTTACAATTGCATAAACGGTGTCGCTTTCTGTCTTTTTATTTTGCTTTGTTTGTTTATTTTTTTGCCTCAACTGAAGATTTAGGGACGGCTTGAGTGAGATCAGCACGGAAACAATCGCTAAAAGCTTAAAACCGGCCTTTAAATGTTTTATAAAAAACAAAATATCTTTTTAACATTTTTTCTCCCCGTCACTCCATTGTCCCTCTGTCCCCGCGTCACTCCCTTGTCACTCTGTCCCCACGTCACTCCCTTGTCACTCTGTCCCCGCGTCACTCCCTTGTCACTCTGTCCCCGCGTCACTCTCTTGTCACTCTGTCTCCGTGTCACTCCCTTGTCACTCTGTCCCCACGTCACTCCCTTGTCACTCTGTCCCCGCGTCACTCCCTTGTCACTCTGTCCCCGCGTCACTTCCTTGTCACTCTGTCCCCGCGTCACTTCCTTGTCGCTCCGTCCCCGCGTCACTCCCTTATCACTCTGTCCGCGTCACTCCCTTGTCACTCTGTTTCCCGTCACTCCCTTGTCACTCTGTCTCCGGCACTCCCTTATTACTCTGTCCGCGTCACTCCCTTGTCACTCTGTCCCCACGTCACTCCCTTGTCACTCTGTCCCCACGTCACTCCCTTGTCACTCTGTCCCCGCGTCACTCCATTACAAGGAACCATTTAAGTATAATCAGAACGCAAACCACCGTTTAGAGCCTAAAACCAGCCTTCAAATTTTATTAAACAACATTTTCCTATCCTTATCTACTGAAGTTGTCCCATGCTGCCGGCTAACCCAGCTTATCGATCTGCCGCTAATCCTGATTTCATTTTTTTGTTATCAGCTGGTTTATTGTTGTAAACGGTCTTTATTAATAGATTTTTATCGTTTGATTAATTTCTGCCCTGCTGTCGAAATATTCTATCAAGCTGTCCCACTGATGCTACTAATGTTTCATAATCAGTAGGCAGTTTAGCGTCTGAAGTGTAAAATCTCGTCATCGTGGACAAGGAAATTATTCCATTAATAATATGGCAAAGCGAAGCTTGTACGCTTTTCTATTACTAATAGTACTACTGCCTTATTTGCCTTTATATCTGTTTTCGCTTTTATTTTCAACTTCTGAGAAACAATGCAACCTTTTAGTTATTATTATCCTTGAGTAACATATACTATTTATTATATAGTTATCTGAAGTTCCAAAATTTTTCTATTCTTTCACAGCTGCCAGCTTCAAGTTTGTTATACCGTTCAAAAAAATATTTTTACAACTAAGCAACGTTTGTTCCAAAAAGTTAAACTTATTCTGAGACTTTGGAGGTTGTCAAAGTGTTGCACCACAGTTGTTTACGATCATTTTAACCCACTTCCAATCTGCCCCCGCCACTCTATTATCACTCCGTTTCCGTCACTCCCTTGTCACTCTGTCTCCGCGTCACTCCCTTGTCACTCTGTCCTCCTCACTCCCTTGTCACTCTGTCCCCGTCACTCCCTTGTCACTCTGTCCCCGTCACTCCCTTGTCACTCTGTCCTCCTCACTCCCTTGTCATTCTGTCCCCGTCACTCCCTTGTCACTCTGTCCCCGTCACTCCCTTGTCACTCTGTCCCCGTCACTCCCTTGTCACTCTGTCCCCACGTCACTCCCTTGTCACTCTGTCCCCACGTCACTCCCTTGTCACTCTGTCCCCGTATCACTCCCTTGTCACTCTGTCCTCGCGTCACTCCCTTGTCACTCTGTCCCCGTATCACTCCCTTGTCACTCTGTCCCCGCGTCACTCCCTTGTCACTCTGTCCCCGCGTCACTCCCTTGTCACTCTGTCCCCGCGTCACTCCCTTGTCACTCTGTCCCCGCGTCACTCCCTTGTCACTCTGTCCCCGCGTCACTCCCTTGTCGCTCTGTCCCCCCCGTCACTCCCTTTTCACTCTGTCCCTGGACACAAGTTTCCGGACTCAAATAGGTTTCAAGCGAAAAGTGTGATAGAAGTTTGTGCAATATTCAGGCCTACAGTTTATTCAAATCTTTTGTTAGTTTGTAGTTTAAATTTTTTTGGTTAGATAAATTTTTTTAATAACTTTTTGTTTTACTACAGTGCACTTGTGGACCAGCTGTTTTTCCGCGCAAAATTTACTGGTATCTTTACTCGTCACATATTATAGCTATTTTTTCAGTTATTATTTAATTTGTTTAGTAATAAAAGCTTTCTGAAATCTACGGCTTTTCTTGTTCATCCGTGTTTTTGCAGGCGTATTTTTAATAAATCTTTCAAAAGAGCACACACAAAATTATCCTGTTTTTTTGTTTAGTGAATCTCTCCCATTCTTTCATAATATACTTTAGATCTATTGACAGAATCAATACAGCTGATTTGTTATCGTGCAATCAATTAATAAATCTTGCGACATGGTTATGTTGACAGTTTTATTTGTTTGCTCTTCAACATTATATTAGCTTTGCTTGTGTGTTTGTGCAATCTATATACAAGCTAGGTCTTCTAGCGTTTGGAAAGTCCCAAAAGAGAAAAAATTCAAAACTTTTATTCTCAAAAAACAGTGGCTTTGAAGAACTCTTACTAAATTATTTTTTGAAGGGCATTCAATAAGTTCTCATAACTTTTACGCGTTAAATATACGTCGTCCTACTGCCAGTAGTGCGGTCTCGAGACTGCGATCGTCAACACAAAATATCCTTTTCTTGTTCAATGGCCGCTTAATCAGGTTTATAACTGTCGAGCAATGCTTCTTTATAATTTTTGTTTGCTTTGTTTGCTGTTGCCCCGGAAACTGAAAATTGCGGAAGAACTAATAATAATAAATTTAATAGCAAAAATAATATCTTGATATTCTATTTTTTCATTTTATCAAACTTTGTGTCATGTCAAATTTTTGTTTACATTGTGATTTCATGCACATTTGTGTACCAGTAGATTATCCTAATTGTGAGGAGCTTTTTGGTACAGTGTGAAATGCTTTATGGGACTGGTACCTAATGTAATTAAATCAATTCTGTCTTGGGTTCTGTCTTGGCCTGAGCAAAGCAACGCAGGCACACGGAATTCAAGAACATGAGCCAACCTCAAGGCCAATATTCAATTCCGTGTTGAAAGTGGCCAAAAGTCTGAAAATTCTCGAATTTTCAACTGATTCAAACATTGAGCAACTGTACTGCACTATCAATTTATTTAGTAAATATCCCGAATGAATGAAAATTGCAAAGGGAAAGACCAATCAGTTCATTTTCTGGATACCCTGCAGAAGCGTAGTCAGAACTTTTCACGGGGGTATACAACTGGTGAGACTACTGCTTATTAGTATTGCGTAAGGTAACTTCAATAAAAATTACAAGTACCATCCACTGTCCTGCCTAATAGTTCTACAAGTATGAGTACTACAAAGTTTTGGCGCCGCAGGCATTCATTTTAGCGCCGCAGGCACTCATTTTAGCGCTGCGGGCATTCATTTTAGCGCTGCGGGCATTCATTTTAGCGCCGCAGGCACTCATTTTAGCGCTGCGGGCACTCATTTTAGCGCTGCGGGCATTCATTTTAGCGCTGCGGGCATTCATTTTAGCGCCGCAGGCACTCATTTTAGCGCTGCGGGCATTCATTTTAGCGCTGCGGGCATTCATTTTAGCGCCGCAGGCACTCATTTTAGCGCTGCGGGCACTCATTTTAGCGCTGCGGGCATTCATTTTAGCACCGCAGGCACTCATTTTAGCGCTGCGGGCATTCATTTTAGCGCCGCAGGCACTCATTTTAGCGCCGCAGGCACTCATTTTAGCGCCGCAGGCACTCATTTTAGCGCCGCAGGCACTCATTTTAGCGCTGCGGGCATTCATTTTAGCGCCGCAGGCACTCATTTTAGCGCTGCGGGCATTCATTTTAGCGCCGCAGACACTCATTTTAGCGCCGCAGACACTCATTTTAGCGCTGCGGGCATTCATTTTAGCGCCGCAGGCACTCATTTTAGCGCTGCGGGCATTCATTTTAGCGCCGCAGGCACTCATTTTAGCGCTGCAGGCACTCATTTTACCACCGCAGGCACTCATTTTAGCGCCGCAGGTACTCATTTTAGCGCCGCAGGCACTCATTTTAGCGCCGCAGGTACTCATTTTAGCGCCGCAGGTACTCATTTTAACGCCGCAGGCACTCATTTTAGCGCCGCAGGTACTCATTTTAGCGCCGCAGGCACTCATTTTAGCGCCGCAGGCACTCATTTTAGCGCCGCAGGCACTCATTTTAGCGCCGCAGGCACTCATTTTAGCGCCGCAGGTACTCATTTTAGCGCCGCAGGCACTCATTTTAGCGCCGCAGGCACTCATTTTAGCGCCGCAGGCACTCATTTTAGCGCCGCAGGCACTCATTTTAGCGCCGCAGGTACTCATTTTAGCGCCGCAGGTACTCATTTTAGCGCCGCAGGCACTCATTTTAGCGCCGCAGGCACTCATTTTAACGCCGCAGGCACTCATTTTAGCGCCGCAGGCACTCATTTTAGCGCCGTCCTATATTATATAGCTATTCTTTTAGATCAGTATCTTTTGGATTAGACCATTTGTTAACTTTGTTTCTCTTTTTTACCTGCTAATTTTTTTCATTTTCATTTCACCCCCACACCAGACCCCCAAAACCCCACAGGGGGATACATCCCCTTATCCCCCCTTGCCTACGCCACTTATCTCTTGGCTGCCTCCTTCAGTTCCTCTTGGCGCTGTCTCTTTAATTTTTTATCTGACGGCATTTTAGTGATTTTTAATTGCAGCGCCAGCGGGCTTGTCGACCTCCGTGGCCTGTGTGGGGCTAACTGGGGGGGCCCGCCTTGATCGATGGCTCGGGCTTCCCGCCGGCTCCCCCAGGAGGCTGTTGGCGGAAGAAGCACCAAGGCAGAGACTCTAAAATGAGTGCCTGCGGCGTTAAAATGAGTGCCTGCGGCGCTAAAATGAGTACCTGCGGCGCTAAAATGAGTACCTGCGGCGCTAAAATGAGTACCTGCGGCGCTAAAATGAGTGCCTGCGGCGCTAAAATGAGTGCCTGCGGTGGTAAAATGAGTGCCTGCAGCGCTAAAATGAGTGCCTGCGGCGCTAAAATGAGTGCCTGCGGCGCTAAAATGAGTGCCTGGCTCGGAAAGGATGGCGCGCGAAGGCCGGAGCTTTCCTAGCGGCCGCCAGTTTAGACACGATCAGCCGCATTCCCGACGCCAGTAGCAGAGCGCCCTGGAGCGACTGGCGAGCCAAGGCCAAGATCATGGTGTGCGAGGCGGACACCAGGAAATCCAGCGATGCGGAGAATCTGCAGCTTGCCGGGGAACGCAAAAGTGAGGCGTGTCAAAAGCCTGACGTCACCATCTACTCTGACGGATCGGTGCAGGAGCTGGGAGGAGGCAGCGGAGTGGTGATCTGGAAGACAGATGAGCCGCGGGAGCAGAGAGCGGCCCCCATCATCATCAAGGAACCGGCTGGCTTGCCGGCCTCTTCGCTGCAAGCGGAGCTCAAGGCGATTACCCGCGGGCTGGAGTGGCTACAGGCCCATGATCAGTGAAGAGATCGGCTCTTTTGGTGTCGGACAGCCAGAGTGGGCTCATGGCCATCAAGGGCACAGGCCGCAACCCGCTGGCGCTTAGGGCACAGCAGCTCTTGGAAGACATATGTGCCCAGAGTAGGAAGGTGACCTTGTGCTGCGTCCCCGTGCACTGCGGCCTGACTGGCAACGAGGCAGCGGACGAGGCTGCGGGCGCGGCTGCCGCCTTTGCCCAGGAGGGCGCCGGTGTGCTGGCCAGTGTCAGGAGGAGGCTGTATGCCCACGCGAGGGAGGAGGAGCGCGACTACTATAACGCTGGAGGCACGAGCGCACGATCCGCACGTGCGGGAGAAGTGGCATGGCGAGGCACCCCAGGACTCAATGTCGGGGCGGAAGGTGTCAGCTTCCGGAGGCTCCGCACCGGACATTCGCTGGAGCTGGAGGCTTATCGCCATAGGATCGGGAGACCGATAAAGACACCTGCCCGGCCTGTGGAGAGGAGGCCGACACGGTTGAACACGTGATCTGCTCCTGCCCGGCCACGGAGAGAACGCGCCGGCAGTACGGAGCGTCCGAATTGAGCTGGCTAAATGAAGATCCGGATGCAGCCCTGGCGTACATGTACTGGGGCTGGTACCGGGCTAGGTGGAAAACGTCTCAGCACTAACAACAACAACAACAACAACAACAGCGCCAGCAGCGGTTTAAGTCTTGGGATTGCGGCAGACTCGGAATTAGTATCAGAGACGCCAAAGTAAAAGTGCTAAACACTAATATTACTAGGCTTAAGCACATTAGAAAAAAGCTGTAGTGTAGTGGAATAAGATTGAGAACAACATGAACTACGAGTGTCTACATACCCCATTGAGGGTGACGGGGCCTATACAACCAAGCGGTGATGGGCCGGGCAGAGCTAAAGAAAGGAAATTAAAGAAGGCTTGTCGCTTGAGGAAGGGAGGCTCCAGCCTCCCCCATGCCCCGGTTCCGACAACCCTGGTTGGCGACACCTTTAAAAGACGAAACCGTGTGACTATGGACACCCGAGAGAGATTTGGAAGTGTAATTTAATTAAATATTACCCAAGTCCGCATGAGTCAAGAAAGAGTAGAATACGAACAAAAACAATTTCGTCCACATGTCGTCGAGTGTACATGAGTAGTAGCTATCATACATGGCGCTAGTTTTCCTTTGTTTTTATTGTAATATACGTTCGTAGTACACATGTGTACGCGCTTGGTGTCGTCTGCTGAAAGGTGCCGACGGCGTCCGGGTGATGATGGAATGTTTGAGAGAGACTAGCTGAGGATGTCCAACAGTTGAGGTTTTCTGACATTGTCAAGTTTCATTGTACAGGCTTGATCAGCGAAACAGGGTGTCCATCCATAATGCCAGCTCCCGGATATTGATATTAATTGTCCATCTGCAGTTGATCGAGGCTTTGCCCACTGTCGAGGCTTAAAAATTTTTGGCATTGACAGGAGAATGCAGATAAAATAAATTGTAGGTATAAAAAAATCTTCGATGCTGTTTCGTAGGTGTTTGTGTCCAGAAATTGGACTGGGTTCGGGAGCTCAACCGGAAACAAGTTTTGTTTTGAACTATTTTAAGAAAAGTTTTAACCATACTTGTCTTACGCTGTTAAAAAGCTTTACAATATGCAAATTTTTATTTCACTTACATTTATAGGTTACAAAATAGAAGTTAAAAATTGAATTCAAAAGCAAAAATCTTTATTTTCGGTTTTCGCTTTCGCTGTTTTAAATCAGTTGCCAGCTTCGTCTTTTAGGTGGTAAGTTGTGTCCGACCGAATGCATATGCATATGCCATGGAGCTAGGTCTTCTTTGCTTTATCTACCCAACGCTCCTCGTAGAGAGACTGAAGAAATAAGAAACGAAAATATAAATTATTTAGGCAGTGTGTTTTGAATTTAAATAGGCCTAGCTGGCTTGCATGGTATAAACTAAAGACCTATTAAATATTCAAAATATATTCAATAGGAGTTTCACATATGCTAGCTAAACAATAAAATAGCTTAGGCCCAATGGATTGTTTATTATTTTGTAAGTAAGATTAAGTATGGAATAGAATGAGTATAAAACTATTTAATTTGATTTTCCTTTGTTTTTTATCTGTATTAGCATAGCTATAGTATAAATATATAAAAGTATGATGAATAGTAGAAAAAATAGTTTTCTTTATTTATATCATTGATTTTTAAGTCAATAGGTTTTAAGAATTCTATGCCAATGGCTATGGTTTTAAATATCATTTATTATTTAATTATATATTTTAATTTTTTACTAAACAATTAGTTATTTAAAAGGTACATTTTTAGGCCTCTTTAGTTATAGTTTTTCTTATTTTTTGGTATGCATTTGAAAATATCAGCATGTAACTGAAAGAAAGTGTAGTTGTGAGAATGCACAAATGGCATGCAATGTGCATTATGGTATATCAGTGTAAGGCATATGATAGATGAACATTCAAAGTTATTTGCCACAAAAAGTTTTAATGATAAAGGCTAAATTAGAGGAGTAGTTTTTCAGAAGGTATTAAGTAAGATAAAAGTAAATAATTGAAAAGAAATCAACAGTTTGTTAGTAGGACATTGTACATGTTGGTTGTATCATTAGTTTAATTATAATATAATTGAATGTCACATAGTAAAAACTGCAATAAGGTCCTTTATTGTCCTAACATCAAATGGTATTGGCGTGCATTTATTTAGTGTTAGCGTGCATTGATTCACAGCATTCTAGGATACACTAAGTATGATCCAGACTGTGGTAGTTTTAAAAAAAGTAATTTTAACAGAAAGAAAGGTTTATAATTTGACCATTATTGTATACTAATGAAACAGCTACCACATCTAAGGAAGGCAGCAGGTATGCAAATTACCTACTCCCAGCAATATATCACTATGGCAACAAATTAGCCCAGAAGTACCAATAATGATGATAGTAAATATCTTGGTATTTTTGTTTTTATTAAATAGTACAAAGCCCTACATATGATAAGAACTTGCAATTATGGAAATGTCTGAATTTTCTTGCTTTTTATAAAAATAAGCATTAAGTAAGTAGAGTTTTTTGAATGTTAGATAATTATATTTTGTCATTGCTGCTAATAATTGTGGTCAGTCATTTTTGGCAAAATTAACAAAATTATTTGTCATCAAATATCCAACTCACAAACTGGATTGGAACCTTCACCTTCTGAGGCAGAAAGTATATTATAGACTATAAACAATAAATCGAAGCATGGAATGCTATTGCATTGTTTTATTAGAGTAGCTATTATTTCTTTTCCTTCCACACTAAAAAATATTCTGTTACAGCTATTAGCAAAAAATGCCGGCTAAATCTAAAACTCGCGGACGTGGCCGAGGTCGCGGCGGCAATCAGGGCGGCCCTTCGCAGGAAGCTCCTGGTTTCCCACAACAGCAGCAGCAGCAGCAGCAGCAACAGCCGCAGCAACCACCGCAGCAGCAGCAGCCGCAGCAGCAACCGCAACAGCGGCAGCAACCACCGCAACCGCAACAGTGGCAGCAACAGCCGCAGCAACCACCGCAGCAGCAACAGCGGCAGCAGCAGCCGCAGCAGCAACCGCAACAGCGGCAGCAACCACCGCAACAGCAACAGCGGCAGCAACAGCCGCAGCAGCAGCCGCAGCAGCAACCGCAGCAGCCGCAGCAACCACCGCAACAGCAACAGCCGCAGCAACCATCGCAACAGCAACAGCGGCAGCAACAGCCGCAGCAGCAGAAGAAGCAACAGGCATGGCGCCAGCAGCCTCAACAGCCACCGCCAAGTCGTCCAGAAGCGGAAACATCGCAAATCGAACGCGAAGTATCCGAGCTTAGCCTTGAAGTTGAAGGCGCAACTGGCACAGTTGAAGGCGCGGCGGCACTACCAGCCACGGAGTTCCTCCCGGTCACCGTGTCCGCCGTGAGCGATCAGCGTCGCCGGCAGCTGCCGTCCAGGCCAGGCGGCGGAACTAAAGGTCGAAAAATAGCCCTATATGCTAATCATTTTAATTTCAAGTTTTCCGACGATCTGCGCGTGTTTATGTACGATTTCGAAATACAAGACTGCAATAAGAGAACGCAGAACGTCAGGCAGAAAGGCAAAACATTTGAACTGCGACGAACAGAGTGCGAAGCTGTGATGCGCGCTTTCATGCGGCAGTTCTTCCCGAAGATCAACCAGTACAGGTGAGCCAATACTGTACGCAGACACGCATTCATGCGCATGCTCACACTGGGTGTACAGCGCGCGGCCTTTGACTTTGATAAATAAACTAGATGGGCCACTCAGGCATATATACTTAGTAAAACAGCTTCCTACTTTCAGTTCTGTAGCAAAGAAGAATACATAAGCTATTTTATAAAAATAAAGGGTCGGCTGAAATGAATTTGATAAGTTTTGAAGTGCAAGCTTGCAGGCGTAAACAACTTGCTAATTGGTTCAGCCATCATGTACATTGGCCAGTCCACTGAAGTGTACGTGGCAGCTTTAGATTGGAATTCCGAGAAGGGCAATAAAATTTGGGCGGGGTGGGGGGACTTTGATAAGTTTAGAAGCCCAAGCTTGCAGGCGAGTAAACAACTTGCTAATTGATTCAGCCATAATGTACATTGGCCAGTCCACCGCTGAGGGGTGAATGTGGAAAGGCGCGGCTGGAGGGTTTAAGCTGGGGGAGGGCGGGGTTAAAAGCCAATAGTTGAGCCTTGGCTTTAAAATACAGTAAAATACTTCTGTTTAAATTATTTTAACTACTGAACCGAAAGTAGTTTGCACGCAAATGTGCTGAGTGGCCCATCTAGTTATTCTAGTATCTGTGCCCCGAAATAGCCAGGCAATGTTAATGAATTTGTGTGATAAAGATATAGATACTTAAAAGATACTTTTAAACAACGCCAAATCAATCTCAGGTACATCTATGACGGCCGACGGGTGGCCTATTTCTTGGACAAACTGCCTGGCGTCTCCAGCGAAAGCACTTTCAAAAAGCGGGTACTCTTGCCCAAAGATAGCGGCGAGGGCGAGAACGAGTATTCGGTCCTCGTAGTCGAATCTCGCACGCCTACCCGTCATTTTGGCGACATTTCGACCTACTTGACTACAGAGATGGGCACTGCCGACATACCCATTGATGCTATCCGAGTTGTGGATGTACTTTTAAAAGCTACATTTATTGAAAAGTCTATGGTGCCCATTGGCTCCAGGGCGCTGTTCTTTGAACGGTCGGTGCCGTTGGGTCAGCGCGAAGGCGACTTGCCCTGGGTTATGCATCAGGGCCTGTTTGCTAGCCTGAGACCGCAGTGGTCTGTGCGACTCAATGTTGATAATACCCAGGTTAGTTAGTGACTGATATGATATCTACTCCACTGTTTCTAATCAACTGTTCTACTGTCTACTCTTCTTCTATCATATTATCTCTCATGTATTATACTGCTGTATTTTAATTGATGAATATCATAATAGGCAGATGTGCAACCGACAGCTCAGCCGCAGCTATTGCGTGACGCATCTGAAGGCTGCGTACGGCTGTTCAGTCCAAGGACTGGGGGGTCGCCACACACACCCTCAATTACCCCAGCTAATGCTGGCACCCATTTTACAGCTGGGTGAACTGAAGCAATGCAGAGTTAAGTGTCTTGCTCAAGGACACAAACTGTTCCGAGAGTGGGTCGAGAATCGAACCCCCCCCGACCTTTCAGTAGTTAGGGGTTCAGTATGATGCTCTAACCACTAGGCTGTACCCACTATCCCTCCTTCATCTACATTCTACCATCCCTCATCTACAGTCTACTATCCCTCATCTACAG
This sequence comes from Macrostomum lignano, assembly GCA_002269645.1. Classification (NCBI taxonomy): domain Eukaryota; kingdom Metazoa; phylum Platyhelminthes; family Macrostomidae; genus Macrostomum; species Macrostomum lignano. The sequence continues at coordinate 102,482 of NIVC01000288.1, read as the reverse complement.
TCTACTATCCCTCATCTACAGTCTACTATCCCTCATCTACACTCTACTATCCCTCACCTACACTCTACTATCCCTCATCTACACTCTACTATCCTGCTTTACTATCAGGTGGCCTGCTATCCCAGCAAGAACCTGGCCGATCTGCTCTACGAAATTGGCAAAAGTAAACGCTGGCGAGATGATGTTTGGAATCGAGAGCTGTCAGATAAAGATCGAATCATACTTGGCAAGCTGGTGAAGATGTGCCGGGTTGAGGCCAGCCACTACAAGACCAAAGAAGGTCGCAACTTCACCCGCAAGCATACCATCTTCGACCTGAAGCGATCTCCAGCTGCTTCTACGATTACTCTGGACGATGGTTCCACACTAACGGTGCAGCAGTACTTTAAAAAACAGTACGGTAGAGATCTACAGTATCCGCACATGCCTTGCGCTAAAGTGTCTAGCAACCGAAACACCCTTCTACCTGTGGAGCTGTGCACAATGATGCCCTATCAGAAACCGCCGGACAAAGAGGGTGAAATTGTTAGCGCAATCATTCGCAAAGCGGCCGTACCGGCCGAGCAACGAAAAGCCGAAATTGAAGATCGGCTCAAGCGGCTCGAACTAAATAAGAGTCGCTACTTGGCAGAGTTTAAGGTCAACATCGACGTCCGGATGCTGCAACTCTGGGGTCGAGTGCTAGGCAGTCCGGCTATCGGCTATGCCAAGAACCAGAGCGTCAAGTTGGACAGGGGTCCCGGCAAGTGGGACGCCAGGAATGCCGTGTTTTTCGAGACTGGACAGGTAATTGATTGGATCTTGTTTAATCTGTCCGTCCGTAGTCTGGAGGGGCGTCCGACTCTCGCGCTAGAGTGTACGTACATGTACATGCCAAGCTATTTTAGCTATATCCGGCCTGCCCGACCCCACCCTTGGCCTGCCCCTCCCTCGGCCTGCCCCCGCCTCTGGCTTGTCCCACCTTTACCTCCGGCCTGCCCCGCCCCACCTCCGGGGCCTCCCCCTCGCTGATTTGCTCCCCCTCGCTGATTGGCTCCCCCTCGCTGATTGGCTCCCCCTCGCTGATTTGCTCCCCCTCGCTGATTGGCTCCCCCCGCTGATTGGCCCCCCTCGCTGATTGGCTCCCCCTCGCTGATTGGCTCCCCCTCGCTGATTGGCCAGCCAATCAGCGACGTGGGCCAGACCGTACCATTTTCCTACTACTTATGCAGGGTGAGGAATACGGACTTGTTTGAACCAAAAAAGGTCGATCAAAAGTGAAAGCACTCTCAAAGCGTTTTTTTATTGTAGATACACTATAAGGTTCTGAAAGTGGGTCAAAATGATATAAATCAAGCAGCCCAAATGCGCTTCAGACGCAACTCACGGCTTAAATACGACTCTACAGTCCCTGAGTCGTTTCAAGAGTCGCAGAAAATAAAGCGCTTCAAATGGCTTAGGTACCGTTTTCATCAGGGAATGATGGGTCGAGATCAGGTCAAGGTGGGTTGCGTTAAAATCCTGTACCAACTTAGTCGTTTTTACAGTTCATCGCCGATCTCTCCAGGTGCAAAGATGGGCCTTCGTCAACCTGGACGATCGGGTTCGCAACGATATGCCGTTTTTCAATATGCTGACGCAGCAAGCGGGCCAGAACGGCATCCCGCTGCGCGAGGACAACTGCAAGTACGTTAAGGAGGGCCGGCCCAATCACGACTTGATCGATCGCATGTTTCGCGAGTTTCAAAAGGACAAAATTGAGTTCGCAATGTTTGTGGTGAACGCGTTCGACAAAGAGTCTTATAAGACTATTAAGAGTCTAGGCGATCTCAAGTACGGCATCATTACTCAGGCGGTGCTGTCCAAGAATGTTGAAGGCCCACGGGCGCCGTCTCCGCAGACAGTTGGCAACATCCTGTTGAAGATCAACGGCAAGCTGGGCGGCATCAATTGGCGTCTGGACCAGCTGGCGCGAGATCTCAACGCTGAAGGTCGCGCCATCGTCAAGGAGCCAATGATTGTGTTTGGAGCTGACGTCACCCACCCTGCGCCAACTGGCGACAATTCTATTCGAAAGTCTATTGCTGCTGTGGTCGCCTCCATGGATGTCAATTTTACTCGATATTCGGCCGAGTTTAGGGAGCAGGTCAGGCATTGGGGACGGATCGGTGTTGCTTTGTTAGGAATTCAGCTTGAAGGGAGGGTGTGAGACAGGAGAGACTAGATGAAGATGAGACAGGAGAGACTAGATGAAGATGAGACAGGAGAGACTAGATAAGGGGGAGACAGCAGAGACTAGATGAGAGTGAGGCAGGAGAGACTAGATGAGGGTGAGACGGAGAGACTAGATGAGAGTGAGACACGAGAGACTAGATGAGAGTGAGATTAGAGAGACTAGATGATTGTGAGATTAGACACTAGATGAGGGTGAGACAGGAGAGACTAGATGAGAATAAGACAGGAGAGACTACCCCGTATAAAAGTGGGACTCTCACATTTTGACTATGTGACAGTTTTGTGACACTCAAATGACTGTATCACATGTGACCCTTCATTGTGACACTCAAATGTGAGTCAAATAAACTGTCACCACTGTGACCGTTGATGTGACACTCAAATGTGAACGTCGATGTGACAGTGAAATAAGCTGTCACAAGTGTGACAGTCGATGTGACACTCAAATGTGACACTCTAAGAAACTGTCACCGCTGTGACAGTCGATGTGACACTCTAAGAACTGTCACCGCTGTGACAGTCGATGTGACACTCAAATGTGACACTCTAAGAAACTGTCACCGCTGTGACAGTCGATGTGACACTCAAATGTGACACTCTAAGAAACTGTCACCACTGTGACAGTCGATGTGACACTCAAATGTGACACTAAGAAACTGTCACCGCTGTGACAGTCGATGTGACACTCAAATGTGACACTCTAAGAAACTGTCACCACTGTGACAGTCGATGTGACACTCAAATGTGACACTAAGAAACTGTCACCGCTGTGACAGTCGATGTGACACTCAAATGTGACACTAAGAAACTGTCACCACTGTGACAGTCGATGTGACACTCAAATGTCACACTAAGAAACTGTCACCGCTGTGACAGTCGATGTGACACTCAAATGTGACACTCTAAGAAACTGTCACCGCTGTGACAGTCGATGTGACACTCAAATGTGACACTAAGAAACTGTCACCGCTGTGACAGTCGATGTGACACTCAAATGTGACACTCTAAGAAACTGTCACCGCTGTGACAGTCGATGTGACACTCAAATGTGACACTAAGAAACTGTCACCGCTGTGACAGTCGATGTGACACTCAAATGTGACACTAAGAAACTGTCACCACTGTGACAGTCGATGTGACACTCAAATGTCACACTAAGAAACTGTCACCGCTGTGACAGTCGATGTGACACTCAAATGTGACACTAAGAAACTGTCACCACTGTGACAGTCGATGTGACACTCAAATGTCACACTAAGAAACTGTCACCACTGTGACAGTCGATGTGACACTCAAATGTCACACTAAGAAACTGTCACCACTGTGACAGTCGATGTGACACTCAAATGTCACACTAAGAAACTGTCACCACTGTGACAGTCGATGTGACACTCAAATGTCACACTAAGAAACTGTCACCACTGTGACAGTCGATGTGACACTCAAATGTCACACTAAGAAACTGTCACCGCTGTGACAGTCGATGTGACACTCAAATGTGACACTCTAAGAAACTGTCACCGCTGTGACAGTCGATGTGACACTCAAATGTGACACTCTAAGAAACTGTCACCACTGTGACAGTCGATGTGACACTCAAATGTGACAGTCGAAAAACTGTCTCTTGTGTGACAGTCGATGTGTTGTCATGTGAACCCAAGTTGTACAACATTGTTTCCTAAAACATTTTTCGATTGCTAGATTCGCATTGAAGTTCCTCCTCGAGTTGCTATTTTTGTGTATTATCTCTTTATTTTCTGTGTATCTGCTGTGTTTCGTTAAATTTATATTTACAATTTCTAACTCGAATGAGCAAACTAGAACATATGAATTAAAAGAAGCTGGCTTACTGCTTGAGCTGAACGAGTATACCCACCCTCCATCACCTATACTTGAGTAGGAAAAAACTTTCAAGCAATTACGAGCTTAAATTGAAGAGGATGAGGAAGACGGAGATGGGTTGGACGACTAAAGACAAGGGGGATGTCAGTGAACCAGTGATCTTGATTGATTTATTAGTTTGCTACTGAAATATCGTGCATGTACGTGCTTGACTGGATAAGTGGAGTGGATTGTATTGCAGATGTGTATAACAATACACGTGGAAATACTTATTTGACTTGATGATTATGCACAGAAATTGAGGCACGTAATTAACATGTCTAATAACTAGACCACGTTTAATAGAAAAAATGATGCACCGGAAATATTACTCTACCAAATTGTTAGTTTTTTACCATTGCTTAAAACAACTAAACACACGAGGCACATGGACGGTCACAGCAGTGACAGTTTTTTTTAGTGTCACATTTGAGTGTCACATCGACGGTCACACTGGTGACAATATTTCTCTGTCACATGGACGGTCACAGCTGTGACAGTTTGTTTGAGTGTCACATTTGAGTGTCACATCGACGGTCACATTAATAACTGACTGTCACATCACTGTCACAAGCGTGACAAGCAGTGTCACAATTTCGACTGTCACCAAAAAAATGTGACAGTCCCACTTTTATACGGACAGATGAGGCTGAGACAGGAGACACAAGCAATTTCACAAAACCTAGCAGCAAACCTTCTTCGCTCTTCTCAACTCTGTCAGGTGTCTCGCAAAGGCACTGAGACCAACGCTGTGAAGGAGGTGATAGACGATATGAAAGGCGCAGTCAAAGCCCTGCTATTGAAGTTCTACAAGCGCAATGGCTTTAAGCCTACCAGCATAATGTTCTACAGAGACGGCGTCTCAGAGGGCCAATTCACCGAAGTCCTCAGACACGAGGTTGCCGCAATCCAGCAGGCTTGCACGGAGATGGCGACCGGCAACGAGTACGAGCCTCGAATCACCTTCATCATAGTTGGCAAGCGGCACCATACTCGCTTGTTCCCAGCTAGTAAGCAGGACGCTATTGGCAAGAGCGGCAATTGCCCGGCAGGCACTGTGGTGGACACCGATATAGTGCACAAACGGGAGTTCAATTTCTATCTGCTTAGCCATGAAGGCATCCAGGGCACCTCCAAGCCGTCTCTGTACCACGTGCTGTGGGATGACAATAAGTGGAGCTCTGACGATCTGCAGTTGTTCACCTACTACCTGTGCCACGTGTACATGCGCTGCACCAGATCGGTGAGTGTACGGTGAAAGTGTTGTGAATGTGACTAGGTTGTGAATGAGACTAGGTTGTGTTGTGAATGTGACTAGGCTGTGTTGTTAATGTGACTAGGTTGTGTTGTTAATGTGACTAGGTTGTGTTGTTAATGTGACTAGGTTGTGTTGTTAATGAGACTAGGTTGTGTTGTTAATGAGACTAGGTTGTGTTGTTAATGTGACTAGGTTGTGTTGTTAATGAGACTAGGTTGTGTTGTTAATGTGACTAGGTTGTGTTGTGAATGTGACTGGATTGTGTTGTGAATGTGACTAATTTTTTATGTGAATGAGACTAGGTTGTGTTGTGAATGTGACTGGATTGTGTTGTGAATGTGACTAGTTTTTTATGTGAATGAGACTAGGTTGTGTTGTGAATGTGACTAGGTTCTGGTTGTGAAATTGCCTCAGTACATTGTTCGATGTAATAAGAGATTTTCAATAAAGTCAGACGACTTCAATACTGAATATTTCTACTATACAGTGTGTGTACATGTACATATAGCCTGTTCGCTGTTCCCATATCTCTACAGGTGAGCATCCCCTCGCCAGTGTACTACGCTCACCTGTGCGCATTCAGAGCCCGAACTTGGCAAGGCGAGGACTCCAGTCCCGACGCTAGCAGTGTCAGCTCGCGCCAGTCTGCCGCCACGGATCCGGCCTCGCTAAGACTCGAAAAGATTGAGCCTGCTTATTCGAGGGACGACAGCATGTTCTTTTTGTAGGAACTTCTCGAACCGACTTCAAGTCCTAAAATCTCTAGCTTAGCGCCTTAATTCATCCCACTTTCTGTGCGCGCCAAACTCAAATCACAAATTTCGGCGCCCCCAATCCTAATTTTGTCGCCCCAATCCCAATTTTGGCGCCCCAATCCCAATTTTGGCGCCCCAATCCCAATTTTGGCGCCCCAATCCCAATTTTGTCGCCCCGATCCCAATTTTGGCGCCCCAATCCCAATTTTGTCGCCCCAATCTCAATTTTGTCGCCCCGATCCCAATTTTGGCGCCCCAATCTCAATTTTGGCGCCCCAATCCCAATTTTGGCGCCCCAATCCCAATTTTGGCGCCCCAATCCCAATTTTGGCGCCCCAATCCCAGTACTGGCGCAGCGGCGCCTCAATCCCAACTTTGGCGCCCCGATCCCAATATTGGTGCCCCAATCCCAATTTTGGCGCCCCGATCCCAATATTGGCGCCCCAATCCCAATTTTGGCGCCCCAATCCCAATTTTGTCGCTCCAATCCCAATTTTGGCGCCCCAATCCCAGTACTGGCGCAGCGGCGCCTCAATCCCAACTTTGGCGCCCCAATCCCAATTTTGGCGCCCCAATCCCAATTTTGTCGCCCCGATCCCAATTTTGGCGCCCCAATCCCAATTTTGGCGCCCCAATCCCAATTTTGTCGCCCCGATCCCAATTTTGGCGCCCCAATCCCAATTTTGGCGCCCCAATCCCAATTTTGGCGCCCCAATCCCAATTTTGGCGCCCCAATCCCAATTTTGTCGCCCCGATCCCAATTTTGGCGCCCCAATCCCAATATTGGCGCCCCGATCCCAATATTGGTGCCCCGTTCCCAATATTTGCGCCCCAATCCCAATATTGGCGCCCCGATCCCAATATTGGTGCCCCGTTCCCAATATTTGCGCCCCAATCCCAATGTTGGTGCCCCGATCCCAATATTTGCGCCCCAATCCCAATATTGGCGCCCCAATCCCAATATTGGCGCCCCAATCCCAATATTGGCGCCCCAATCCCAACTTTGGCGCCCCAATCCTAACTTTGGCGCCCCAATCCTAATATTGGCGCCCCAATCCTAATATCCTAATCCCTAATCCCTATATTGGCGCCCTAATCCAAATTTCGGCGCCCCAATGCCAGTTTAACACACACTGCTACAGCTTTATTGTTGCGCTCTGAATCCCTATTTTTTTGTCGCTTTAGTTTTGAACCATCTATTATAATTTTTGTCGCTGTTGATAATGGAAAAATCCAGCCTTCACATGTAAATGCCGTTTCACTTTGCTACGAGTATATCAAGGTCAAATAAAATGTAATAAAATATCGAAAAATATTTTTAATCAAGTAGCTTTTTGTTTATCAGGCGTATTTTTTTTTAAAATATATTTTCTTGTATTATCATAAGTTAGAATTATTGTTGCCTTCAAAATGCCCCTGTGGTCTTGTGTCCTGTGTGTTTGTGCTCTGGTTTTTTGTAGAGTATTGTCCAATATATTGGTATTGATCATCATCGTAGACCACATCATTGTCTTTTCATTACAGTATCTGGTTTAAATTATTGTTATGGCTTGCTAAAACATCAATTCTTTATATGCTGGGATATTAGGGACGCTAAGTGGAGTATTAAGGGTGCTAGATGGGGTATTAGAGGTGCTAGATGGGGTATTAGAGGTGCTAGATGGGGTATTAGAGGTGCTAGATGGGGTATTAAAGGTGCTAGATGGGGTATCAAGGGTGCTAGATGGGGTATTTAGAGGTGCTAGATGGGGTATTTAGAGGTGCTAGATGGGGTATCAAGGGTGCTAGATGGGGTATTAGGAGTGCTAGATGGGGTATCAAGGGTGCTAGATGGGGTATTTAGAGGTGCTAGATGGGGTATTTAGAGGTGCTAGATGGGGTATTAAGGGTGCTAGATGGGGTATTAGGGGTGCTAGATGGGGTATTAAGGGTGCTAGATGGGGTATTAGGGGTGCTAGATGGGGTATTAAGGGTGCTAGATGGGGTATTAGGGGTGCTAGATAGGGTATTAAAGCTAATAGATGCCGATTAATTAAATAAAGATATCAGTCATTAAACTCGTCAAAGGCAAAACCCTTACATTACTACTTATCAGTAGTTGTATTCGAGCACAAACTTAGCCGTATTGTCTAACAGAAGCCGCAGAAATTCTTAAATAAATAATGAAGGGTGCTTCCTAAATTTAATAAAAATTGTGTACTGTTCTAAGTTCTTTCTTCGTCAAAATTTAATGGCGCCAAGACTTCTGTTTATTGGCGCCAAAGTTGTTAAGTATAGTAGTTAGAATTTGAGTATATTCGCGCCAAAATCGTCAACGACTTGCATAGCATAGAAACCGGAGTTTCGCAGCACCGCACTTTATTGGTATCGAACTACAGAATTCGAGGGTTACTTTGTCAGAACTTGCACAATATGTAGCAAATTCAGGTGGCTTACGAGCGTATACTGTTAATAAGTTTTCTCAAGAACTCTCGTTACAATTAAAGCATTAATTGCGATTTTCGAAAGCATCGATTACAGTCTAGCCCTGGCAGCCTGAAACCATATTAAGTACTGAGTCACTTACTGTTCTACATTTTGAACAGATTTACATCTACATGTATAGTTCGTAATTCGAGCGGTATTCAAAGATCATTAGTTATAGCTGAATTAAATTTATGGTTTTTACGTGCGTTTAATACGCAACCCCAGAGCGCCAATCCGCACCTCAGAGCGCCAAAACACACCTCTGAGCGCCAAAACGCACCTCAGAGCGCCAAAACACATCTCAGAGCGCCAAAACTCACATTAGAGCGCCAAAACACACCTCAGAGCGCCAAAACTCACATTAGAGCGCCAAAACACACCTCAGAGCGCCAAAACACACCTCAGAGCGCCAAAACACACCTCAGAGCGCCAAAACACACCTCTGAGCGCCAAAACGCACCTCAGAGCGCCAAAACACATCTCAGAGCGCCAAAACTCACATTAGAGCGCCAAAACACACCTCAGAGCGCCAAAACTCACATTAGAGCGCCAAAACACACCTCAGAGCGCCAAAACACACCTCAGAGCGCCAAAACACACCTCAGAGCGCCAAAACACATCTCAGAGCGCCAAAACTCACATTAGAGCGCCAAAACACACCTCAGAGCGCCAAAACTCACATTAGAGCGCCAAAACACACCTCAGAGCGCCAAAACTCACATTAGAGCGCCAAAACTCACATTAGAGCGCCAAAACACACCTCAGAGCGCCAAAACACACCTTCAGAGCGCCAAAACTCACATTAGAGCGCCAAAACACACCTCAGAGCGCCAAAACGCACCTCAGAGCGCCAAAAAAAGGCACCTCAGAGCGCCAAAACACACCTTCAGAGCGCCTAAACTCACATTAGAGCGCCAAAACACACCTCAGAGTGCCAAAACGCACCTCAGAGCGCCAAAACACACCTTCAGAGCGCCAAAACACATCTCAGAGCGCCAAAACACACCTTCAGAGCGCCAAAACTCACATTAGAGCGCCAAAACACACCTTCAGAGCGCCAAAACTCACATTAGAGCGCCAAAACACACCTTCAGAGCGCCAAAACACACCTCTGAGCGCCAAAACACACCTCAGAGCGCCAAAACACACCTTCAGAGCGCCAAAACTCACATTAGAGCGCCAAAACACACCTTCAGAGCGCCAAAACTCACATTAAAGCGCCAAAACTTACATTAGAACGCCAAAACACACCTCAGAGCGCCAAAACTTACATTGGAGCGCCAAAACACAACTCAGAGCGCCAAAACACAACTCAGAGCGCCAAAACACACCTCAGAGCGCCAAAACACACCTCAGAGCGCCAAAACGCACCTTAGAGCGCCAAAACACAACTCAGAGCGCCAAAACACACTAAAAAGTGCAAGTTTCGCATGATACGCGCAAGTATGAGTCAGTACCAAATCGTGCGCACATTTTCAAAGACGAAAAAGTAGGGATAGCCTCCCTTTTAACCTCCGACTTTCCTCAGCCCTCGATGTCTGCCGAGGGTCTGGATTTGGGCCTGAAAATTCTACGAGTGATGGCAATAATAATATAACATGGATACTTTTGCGCGCTACACACGCGCTTGCTCGCGCGCTTTTTCCGGACCCGCCGCCGCCCCCCCGCTCGTCAATCCCCTCCTCTCCCTTCCTACTTGCGTCTCTCGGTCGGTTTCTGTGACACTCCCGGTTTTCCGCCTCTCATTGCCCCCACCCTCCTCCTTCTGAATCTCGTGTCTGCATTCTGGGCCTCGTTTAAAGAAGTCAAGGAGAACCTATATAGAAGTTTTAGCAGTCCAGGTTATTGTTGAAACACCCTCATTTTTAGACGCTATGACTACGAGCTTAGTAAGAGAGGCCGTTGCAATCTGAATCAATTAAGTTTTACTAAAATCATCAAATCTTCTTGTAGATAATTCAAGGAAGTTCCAGCCCACAAAATGGTTCAAAAGTATACTGGCGCTAAAAAAATTGCGTTTAAATCTAGTTTTTAACTCGGAGCTGAGTTGGCGCTAAAATCTAGCCTGTGTTGCTGAATTGGCGCTAAAATCTAGCCTGTGTTGCTGAATTGGCGCTAAAATCTAGCCTGTGTTGCTGAATTGGCGCTAAAATCTAGCCTGTGTTGCTGAATTGGCGCTAAAATCTAGCCTGTGTTGCTGAATTGGCGCTAAAATCTAGTCTGTGTTGCTGAATTGGCGCTAAAATCTAATCTGTGTTGCTGAGTTGGCGCTAAAATCTAGCCTGTGTTGCTGAATTGGCGCTAAAATCTAGCCTGTGTTGCTGAATTGGCGCTAAAATCTAATCTGCAGAGCTGAATTGGCGCTAAAATCTAGTCTGTAGAACTGAATTGGCGCTAAAATCTAGTCTGTAGAGCTGAATTGGCGCTAAAATCTAGTCTGTAGAGCTGAATTGGCGCTAAAATCTAGTCTGTAGAGCTGAATTGGCGCTAAAATCTAGTCTGTAGAGCTGAATTGGCGCTAAAATCTAGTCTGTAGAACTGAATTGGCGCTAAAATCTAGTCTGTAGAACTGAATTGGCGCTAAAATCTAGTCTGTAGAGCTGAATTGGCGCTAAAATCTAGTCTGTAGAGCTGAATTGGCGCTAAAATCTAGTCTGTAGAGCTGAATTGGCGCTAAAATCTAGTCTGTAGAGCTGAATTGGCGCTAAAATCTAGTCTGTAGAGCTGAATTGGCGCTAAAATCTAGTCTGTAGAACTGAATTGGCGCTAAAATCTAGTCTGTAGAACTGAATTGGCGCTAAAATATACGGCGCTGAATTAAAACCTGTAAGATCGGCCTTTAATAAAAATCGGTCACAAAGAATTAAACAGAATATTTTACAAGCCAGTTTTTTGGGATGATTAAATGATATAGAACTTTCTCTACTGCAGCTTAGCGCATTACTTTTGAGTTGAAACGAGCTGTCTTATTTTTTAAGCTGAAAGTTTCACCCCAAAACTACATGTACGAGCGTAGGACGCAGTGTCTGTCTGTCTGTCTGTCTGTCTGTCTGTCTGGCTGTCTGTCTGTCTGTCTGTCTAGCGCAGGGGTCGGCAAACTCCGGCCTGCGGGCCACATGCGGCCTCCCTATCCGGCATGCTCAATGTGTATATCTCTTCTCAGCGCTCTTCTCTCTAATCCTTTCTCTTCCTCTCTCCTCTCCTCTCTCCTCTCCTCTCCTCTCCTCTCCTCTCTCCTCTCCTCTCTCCTCTCCTCTCCTCTCCTCTCCTCTCCTCTCCTCTCCTCTCTCCTCTCCCCTCTCTCCTCTCCTCTCCTCTCCTCTCTCCTCTCCTCTCCTCTCCTCTCTCCTCTCCCCTCTCTCCTCTCCTCTCCTCTCCTCTCTCCTCTTCCCGCTCTCCTCTCCTCTCCTCTCTCCTCTCTCCCCTCCTCTCCTCTCTCCTCTCCTCTCTCCTCTGCTCTTCTCTCTCCTCTTCTTTCCCCTTTTCTCTCTCCTATCTCTTCTCTCCTCTCCTACTTATCTCACGTTTGCTCTCGTCTCCTCTCTTCTCTTTATTTTCTTGTCTCCCCTTTCTCCTATCTTCCTTCTTTCTGCTCCATTCCCTCTCCTCTCTCCTCTCATCTGGCCCGCAGTCATGCGGTAGATTCTCTATCTGAGTATCTGGTAAAAAAATTGCCAACCCCTGGTCTAGCTCCAAGTCTCCTTGGCTAAGCAGTATAATTATTATTTTTTGTTATGTGCGCCCCCTGTGCTATGCTGTATGGCCCTGCATAGTGGACTGCTCCGTCTGTCTGGGCACGCAGCTTCCCTCGGCCCCCTCCCCCCCTCCCCAAAGCGAATAGAAATTTCGTCAGGGTTTAAGGGGACAAGTGCTCTTGTTCTTAACTAAATTATTGTATCTATTACTATACTGATGCCTCTATATTTATTCAACACACTTCGCCACCAAAGTTACAGTGCTGTTATCTTTTCCTTCCTTCAGTCTTTATGGCCGAGGACTTCTAAAATTGTGAACATTTGTCTAGATTGGTAACTGGATGTCATTCAGTTCTGTTAATTAAGACAGACAGACAGACAGACAGACAGACAGACAGACAGACAGACAGACAGACAGACAGACAGACAGACAGACAGACAGACAGACAGACAGACAGACAGACAGACAGACAGACAGACAGACAGACAGACAGACAGACACTAAGACACTAAGACACTAAGACACTAAGACAGACAGACAGACAGACAGACAGATGCCAAGGCGGTAAATCTGATATTATAATATTCAAAGTTATCGTATAATCGTCAACTGTTTGCCAAAGGATTCCCTCTCCAGAACTGCAAAATCTCTATAGAACTCCATGTAGTCAGAGTCAGGCGAACACCACGAAGACCCCCCCCCCCTACGCCGCCACAAAGCACTTCTCGGGGTTCTGCAAAAGCAGGCAGTCAGACGGGGCAGACAGTTAAGGACAGAGAGAAGGCATTGGCTCAGTGTTTAAAACAGCTACAGCCACCTGAAAATCTATTTGTCCGCAGGGGCCTGAGCTACCCCTCCAGGCTCCCTCGTCCAATTCCGTCTCTGGGTTGAGGGCTTATTTCATAATTGTATATAGGTAGGTAGGTAAGGTATATAATTCTCAGAAGGTAGTGCAGTCAATGGACACGAATATATAGAGAGAGAGTTGTATATCGTTGAGTCGAGTGTGTAGACCAAGCTTTATAATAGACACTATCCACAATAGTTAGTTTAGTTAGGGCTCTCTATTATAAGTTCATTATTCAGTTGTAAAAAAATGTCTACAACAGCGGATGACACTTCGTCATCTTCTGGCGGCTCAAGCAGCGACTCGTTTCCCGGGCGTCATCACGGCTGCATCATTACAGCAGATCGAGTTGAAGAAAGATTCAGAGTTGATCGGCGCAAACTGGAGAGTCTCATGTTGACGTCTGCGGGACCTACAAGTGCGCAGGAGCCTCTGAAACTGCCTGGTGTCTGTCCTCTGGAGAGGTTCTTTAACGACATCGAACTGCGAACTGGCGCCCGCATTGCTTGGCCATCGAAATTGAAGGTTGGCGCAAAATCGAAACGGGATCCACAGGTGAGTCCAGTGGATACTGTTGATAGCTTACTGATATTCCTGAGAAAGCTTACTGATATTCCTGAGAGAGCTTACTGATATTCCTGAGAAAGCTTACTGATATTCCTGAGAGAGCTTACTGATATTCCTGAGAGAGCTTACTGATATTCCTGAGAAAGCTTACTCATATTCCTGAGAGAGCTTACTGATATTCCTGAGAGAGCTTACTGATATTCCTGAGAGAGCTTACTGATATTCCTGAGAAAGCTTACTCATATTCCTGAGAGAGCTTACTGATATTCCTGAAAGAGCTTACTGATATTCCTGAGAGAGCTTACTGATATTCCTGAGAGAGCTTACTGATATTCCTGAAAGAGCTTACTGATATTCCTGAGAAAGCTTACTGATATTCCTGATAGAGCTTACTGATATTCCTGAGAGAGCTTACTGATATTCCTGAGAGAGCTTACTGATATTCCTGAGAGAGCTTACTGATATTCCTGAGAGAGCTTACTGATATTCCTGAGAGAGCTTACTGATATTCCTGAGAGAGCTTGCTGATATTCCTGAGAGAGCTTACTGATATTCCTGAGAGAGCTTACTGATATTCCTGAGAGAGCTTACTGATATTCCTGAGAGAGCTTACTGATATTCCTGAGAAAGCTTACTGATATTCCTGAGAGAGCTTACTGATATTCCTGAGAGAGCTTACTGATATTCCTGAGAAAGCTTACTCATATTCCTGAGAGAGCTTACTGATATTCCTGAGAGAGCTTACTGATATTCCTGAGAGAGCTTACTGATATTCCTGAGAAAGCTTACTCATATTCCTGAGAGAGCTTACTGATATTCCTGAAAGAGCTTACTGATATTCCTGAGAGAGCTTACTGATATTCCTGAGAGAGCTTACTGATATTCCTGAAAGAGCTTACTGATATTCCTGAGAAAGCTTACTGATATTCCTGAGAGAGCTTACTGATATTCCTGAGAGAGCTTACTGATATTCCTGAGAGAGCTTACTGATATTCCTGAGAGAGCTTACTGATATTCCTGAGAGAGCTTACTGATATTCCTGAGAGAGCTTACTGATATTCCTGAGAGAGCTTGCTGATATTCCTGAGAGAGCTTACTGATATTCCTGAGAGAGCTTACTGATATTCCTGAGAGAGCTTACTGATGTTCACAAAATGCGGTATACTGCATGGTCAGTATTTGTCCCGATTTGTCGTGTCCAGCAGTGGGGGTGGTTGTTGCTACGTGGGCGATGCTTGGAGGGTTTTGTTGGAAATTTGTGGGAAATCAGCCTTTTAGGCCACAGATAGGCAGATAGATATCGACTAAAAGTCGGGCCTTTGAGCAATCCCTATATCTCTATCAGCTATTTCTCCCACGTAAATTTTTCCTACTTTTTATGGCAATGGGTCAATAAAAAACTGCCTTTTTTATGAAATTTTGGACGTAGAAGTTTGGGGATACATAAATATAAATGGATTATTGATGGATTGAATGAATGTTTTTATTATAGCATTCTGTTTGCAAAAAGAAAATTTAATGACTCCTGCCAATATAAGCATCATTTACTGCCTGATGGCTAGTCATTGAAATTTATAAGGTTTCTTTTTATTGGAAGATGTACAAATCTTAGCAAAATTTCTAAAATTTGAAAAGACAGTCACGCGGAAGGAAGGTCTATGGTAGTTTAAGGGACTCTATGGTAGTTTAAGTGAGTCCGTGGTAGTTTGAGGGAGTCTATGGTAGTTTAAGGGACTCTATGGTAGTTTAAGGGACTCTATGGTAGTTTAATGGACTCTATGGTAGTTTAATGGACTCTATGGTAGTTTAATGGACTCTATGGTAGTTTAATGGACTCTATGGTAGTTTAATGGACTCTATGGTAGTTTAATGGACTCTATGGTAGTTTAATGGACTCTATGGTAGTTTAATGGACTCTATGGTAGTTTAAGGGACTCTATGGTAGTTTAAGTGAGTCCGTGGTAGTTTGAGGGAGTCTATGGTAGTTTAATGGACTCTATGGTAGTTTAATGGACTCTATGGTAGTTTAATGGACTCTATGGTAGTTTAAGGGACTCTATGGTAGTTTAAGTGAGTCCGTGGTAGTTTGAGGGAGTCTATGGTAGTTTAAGGGACTCTATGGTAGTTTAAGGGACTCTATGGTAGTTTAATGGACTCTATGGTAGTTTAATGGACTCTATGGTAGTTTAATGGACTCTATGGTAGTTTAATGGACTCTATGGTAGTTTAATGGACTCTATGGTAGTTTAATGGACTCTATGGTAGTTTAATGGACTCTATGGTAGTTTAATGGACTCTATGGTAGTTTAATGGACTCTATGGTAGTTTAATGGACTCTATGGTAGTTTAATGGACTCTATGGTAGTTTAAGGGACTCTATGGTAGTTTAAGGGACTCTATGGTAGTTTAATGGACTCTATGGTAGTTTAATGGACTCTATGGTAGTTTAAGGGACTCTATGGTAGTTTAAGGGACTCTATGGTAGTTTAAAGGACTCTATGGTAGTTTAAGTGAGTCCGTGGTAGTTTGAGGGACTCTATGGTAGTTTAATGGACTCTATGGTAGTTTAATGGACTCTATGGTAGTTTAATGGACTCTATGGTAGTTTAAGGGACTCTATGGTAGTTTAAGGGACTCTATGGTAGTTTAAGGGACTCTATGGTAGTTTAAGTGAGTCTATGGTAGTTTAAGGAACTCTATGGTACTATAAAGGATTCTATGGTAGTTTAAATGATTCTATGGTAGTTTAACGGAGTCTATGGTAGTTTAAGGGACTCTATGGTAGTTTAATGGACTCTATGGTAGTTTAATGGACTCTATGGTAGTTTAATGGACTCTATGGTAGTTTAATGGACTCTATGGTAGTTTAATGGACTCTATGGTACTATAAAGGATTCTATGGTAGTTTAAAGGATTCTATGGTAGTTTAACGGAGTTTATGGTAGCTTAAGGGACTCTATGGTAGTTTAATGGACTCTATGGTAGTTTAATGGACTCTATGGTAGTTTAATGGACTCTATGGTAGTTTAATGGACTCTATGGTAGTTTAATGGACTCTATGGTAGTTTAATGGACTCTATGGTACTATAAAGGATTCTATGGTAGTTTAAAGGATTCTATGGTAGTTTAACGGAGTTTATGGTAGTTTAAGGGAGTCTATGGTAGTTTAGGGGAGTCTACGGTAGTTTAATGGACCGCTCAGGTACCGTTTTAGGGCGCTGGGATTGTCTAAGAGGCGCTTGGTGGTAAGCTTCGTGTTATAGTAGCTTCGAATTCGAGCCCAAACCCACACGAACTCGCAGGTGAAGGTCATGGGCAGTTCAGAAGCGGTCCAGCTGGCCAAGGCGATGGTGCTCAGCTATTGCAGCCGGAAGTTCTCAAAGCTGACTTTGCGAATCGACGTGCCTCACAACGAGCACGGCCAGCTGATCGGTCGGCACGGCGCTCTACAGAAGGAGATCAAATCCCGGACTGGAACCGACATTCACTTCCCGGACTCCAACAAGTCGGCGCAATCGGCTGCTGCGGCGGCGGCTGCGCTGGCTTCTGGCGCGTCAGCCGCCGAGTGCGCCGCGGCCAAGAGCAACCAGGTGTCGCTGAACGGCCTCGACGGTCCGCAGCCGGCCGGGATGGAGGAGGCCAGACGGATGATCCGGGCGAAGCAGCCGCTGGCTCTGCTGCTGCTGCTGCCCGCGCCGGTGCCGGACCCCGCCAGTCACCTGTTCGTCAGGGAGATCTGCGAGCTCTGCAAGGTGTGCGTCACTCGGCAGCACCCGAGCGGTCATCATCAGCTCGGCGGCAGCGGTGGCTGGCTGATTCGCGGTCTCGTCG
The DNA here is from genome assembly GCA_002269645.1 of Macrostomum lignano. Lineage (NCBI taxonomy): Eukaryota > Metazoa > Platyhelminthes > Macrostomidae > Macrostomum > Macrostomum lignano. Next base: position 84,967 of record NIVC01000288.1, on the reverse strand, counting down.
AGAACGCCGAACGAGTGGCGATCGCGGTCGAACGCCTATCGCTCTATGCTGAGAATTTCCTCAGGCTGGCGGCCGGGTCGCTACAGCAGCCGCACTGCAGCCAGCAGTCGCTTCTGGTGACGTGTCGGCTGGACTTCGAGCGGCGTCACGCGGCCGCGGTGCGAGAGCGGCTCCAGCTGGAGCTCCTGTCGCTGCCAACCGCCATCGCCACTTCGGCTGGCGAGTCGAACTTTTTGAAATCCACTCTGAAACAGTTCGGCGTGAGTCAGTTCGATTTGACTGACACTGGCGCCGTCATGTCGGAGGCTGGCGGCTGTCGGTCATTGCTCCGCCTTCGCTCCTTCCTGCTGGCCTGCCTGCCCGCCTTCCTGTGCTTCGACATGCCCTGCAACGCGTTCGCCACGGAGGATTCGCTTGTCGAATCGCTGAAAGGTCGAAACATGGAAGGCGTTGTCGTTGACTTCGCCATTCGGCGAGGCGGTGGTGGCGGCGGCGGTGGCGGCGGCGGAGGTGCCACGGGCTCGTCCAGAGCGGTGACTCTTCGAACTCACGAGGGCAACGCCCACGCGATGTACCGGCTATTGAGCAGGATCTTCGGGACTCCAGTTCCGGAGGTGCAGCAGACGCTTCTGGCTTCGCCGGGTGCATCTACTGCTCAGCAGTCGTTCTCATATCCGCAACATTCACCGACAATTCCGAGTATGCTCGCCTCTCCAACGTCTGTACAGCTGATGCCGAAGCCGCTGCCGAGCTCGTCTCAGTCCGACGAGTTTCAGACGTCGCCAATTTCCTCACCGACGTCTCGGACTGAGCCGAGTCGAACCAGCTCAACCAACGCGTCTCCGCCCCCGTTGAGTCCGGAGAATCGAGCTCCCGGTGCGGAATATTCGCGTCGAAAGTTGGCAGCTCAGCGCATCATGTCTCAGCCGGCTGTTGAAGGCGACCGCCGGCCAACGAAGCAGTGGTCTGGCTACTTCTTCAGCCGGTCCTGCGGAGCCAGCCTCCTAGTCGCTAACCAGGGCATCGGCCCCGCCAGCTCCGACCCAGCAGCAGCCTCAGGCGGAGTTCAGGCCACTGCTTCGTCGTCGTCACAGTCACAGACTACGGCTGCCACCGAGCAGCAGGGTTCATCGTCGGCCTACTCAACAACACCGTTCGCTCAGAGTTGCTACTATCAGCCACTTGCTCAGCTGGGAGAAGCGGCTGCTTGTTCAACTAGTCATCGCCAGCCAGCGAATGCTGCTCCCGGCGCCACCGGCTCCGTCAGCCAGTCGTCCTGGGACACCGATGACTCAGACGGCATCGACGCCCTGCTGTGCCTGCTTGATCGGCACAACCTGCTCGAGTGCGCTGAGGCGATGATTAGCCAGGAAATCGACCTGTGCGCCTTCAGGAAACTGTCCGAGGACGATCTGCGCAGTTTAGGCTTCAATTACGCCACTAGGCAGAAAGTGCAGCAACTGATTCACCTGCTGGCGGCTCAGGCCGCTCAGTCTGTAGGGTCAGCGGCGATCTAGATATGCAGTCTGGATAGGCATTAGCGGTGATTAGTCACACCTGTACCGTGGAATCATATTCATGATTGTAAATGGTCGCATGGGTTAGGCGCACAAGGGTATGGGATAGGGGCGCAGGGGTATGGGATAGGTGCACAGGGGTATGGGATAGGTGCACAGGGGTATGGGATAAGGGCACAGGGGTATGGGATAGGGGCACAGGGGTATGCGATAGGGGCACAGGGGTATGGGATAGGGGCGCAGGGGTATGGGATAGGGGCACAGGGGTATGGGATAGGGGCACAGGGGTATGGGATAGGGGCACAGGGGTATGGGATAGGGGCACAGGGGTATGGGATAGGGGCACAGGGGTATGCGAAAGGGGCACAGGGGTATGGGATAGGGGCACAGGGGTATGGGATAGGGGCACAGGGGTATGGGATAGGGGCGCAGGGGTAATGGGACAGGGCACGAGGGTATACCAAAATCTTAAGTAATACGAAGCCAGATTATCGCAAATATTCATAGCAGGGGCTCAGCTAAAGTCGCTACTCCACTCCCACTCTCAAGACTTCGGCCTCCTTGGCGGCAGTCACCGGAAATTCCCCAGCAGGCAAAAGAAACAAATTTGCTACTTCAGGAACAAGCGCTGCACTCGCGCCGCACTTCCTGTTTTTCTGTTTCAATAAGAATTTCCTAGCATTAAAACAAAAACTCATTTTTATTTTTATTTCCTAATCTGCTTCGACTCTTGTTTAATCTGCTGACACTCGAAAATGAAATACTTGAAATTCCAAAGACCCCCCCAGCTTTACTTGCTTAAACATATTTTTTGTCATTTTATTGAATTTATTTTGTTTATAATTTCATTGCCAGTGAGACCGCCTGATTGCGCCTAATTCACCGACCGGTCCCGTGTGAACTCTTTTTTTGTTGGAATTCTTTCGTTCAACGATGTCAGTAAGACTTATTAGAGGTTTTATGAGGCCCCTATTTAATTTGTGTACCTGGTATTTAATTTTTATTTAATTCTCATCGATGCAAATTTACTGCCCATTCGAAACCCAGACACTTGCGTTCTACTATATCGCATGGACTCCTAAATAACACCTGGACCCGGAAAGGAGTCCATGGCGGTTAGTAAAAGCGTAAAAATATATCACTTCCTAATATTATTTCGCAAACAGATTTGTTTCCATTTTACCTTTGTAAATTTAACTTCTTTTGCAATGCTTAAATATGGTTTCATTTTATGTCAGTAATTTCACTGAAAAAAAATTAAATAAATTATAAAAGTACAAAAACTACTCTATGCTCTAGTTCTCTGGAAGCGTATTTAAAACAGTGTGTATGCTTTGAGCAAAATTTTACCCAAGTCAACTTGTGGACTATAAAACGTTTACAGAGTTTTCATCTTTTATTTGATGGATATCCAGGTAACTTTGCAGTTTTTGTCATTTGTTATGTTGTTGCATCAATTGCATCAACAATTACATCGATAATGGCACCCCTTACACCGATTTCCTTACAACGGTGCCCTTACACCGATAATGGCACCCCCTACACCGATAATGGCGCTCCTTACACCGATAATGGCGCCCTTACACCGATAATGGTGCTCCTTACACCGATAATGGCGCCATTATCGGTGCCCTTACACCGATTTCCTTACAACGGTGCACTTACAACGGTGCCCTTACACCGATAATGGCACCCCCTACACCGATAATGGCACCCCCCTACACCGATAATGGCGCTCCTTACACCGATAATGGCGCCCCTTACACCGATAATGGCGCTCCTTACACCGATAATGGCACCCCCTACACCGATAAGGGCACCCCCTACACCGATAATGGCGCTCCTTACACCGATAATGGCGCTCCTTACACCGATAATGGCACCCCCCTACACCGATAATGGCGCTCCTTACACCGATAATGGCATCCCCTACACCGATAATGGTGCTCCTTACACCGATAATGGCGCTCCTTACACCGATAATGGCACCCCCTACACCGATAATGGCACCCCCCTACACCGATAATGGCGCTCCTTACACCGATAATGGCATCCCCTACACCGATAATGGTGCTCCTTACACCGATAATGGCGCTCCTTACACCGATAATGGCACCCCCTACACCGATAATGGCGCCCCTTACATCTAGTGTTCTGTGCACCTCTTAGGACAAGTCCAGTTTTTGCTGGCCTCAGCAATTCTATTTAGAAAATTTGCCTGCAGTCTGTGGCCACATTTTACAACGCATCATAAAACCTGGAACCTAATTTGGTGACTTACCTACAGCAGTTACTAAACCTGGCATTTCGTGGACCGCCTAAATGTTAAACCTTGCCTTAATAAGAGTGAGAGTGAGAAGAATTCAATTTTTTCTAATTGGAATTTTAATTTCGCTTTGTCTATACAAGGGCATACGGACACACCAACGCATGCAGTTTTTAAGCGAAATTTTATTTTATTTATTTATCGTTCTAAATTACTTCAAGTTTAACAAAGTTAAAAGATTAGCTTGATTTAAAACGCAACATTAATTTTCTCTTATTGCGCAGCAACTTCGGCTCTTTTGATAAATAGGCCATATGGTTCCAATGTCGATTCGAATTTCAAATAAATTTTCGATTCGGAAGGACAAACCATCAAGTTTTGAGTATTTTAAGGGGCCTGAATTGCAAAAATTTTTCTTCATTCTCGTAATTTGTAGTTGTAGTTAGAAAAGAAAAAGACAGACAGTCGAGGGAACTCAGCAGTTCGTCTGAGAGTATACTTGAGCTCAACTAAACAACTGTAATAATAATAACAATAATTAATTACACCTGCCCTAATGGCCAGATGTGCAACCGACAGCTCAGCCGCAGCTATTGCGCGGCGCATCTGAAGGCTGCGTACGGCTGTTGCTGTTCAGTCCAAGGACTGGGGGGGGGGGTCGCAACACACCCTCAATTACCCCAGCTAATTATGCTGAGACCCATTTTACAGCTGGGTGAACTGAAGCAATGCAGAGTTAAGTTGTCTTGCTCAAGGACACAAATTGTTCCGAATGGGTCGGGAATCGAACCCGCGACCTTTCAGCCGTGACTCCGACGCTCTAACCACTAGGCTACAGCCCCCTCCATTCATTGTATAAAAGCAGTGCCGCTTGCATAGATGCTGTAATTTCACGGGTGGAATTGACTCCGCTTAGGTCGTCAAATGACAGAAAAAATCATTGATTGATGGGGGAAGTTTTGCATTCAGTATAGCGTCATTGAATAGGCAGAATATCATAAATTTAATATTCATCATTTTCTATTTATTCCAGCAAATAAAAAGAATAATTGGCTCTTTCACAAATTAATACCTACTGCTCAACTGGAGCTAATGTACTACTGTTAGTAAACAAGCAAAGGTATGTAACATAATTTTAACGATTTAATTTTAACGTCCATGGCCACCTGCTGTGCCTTTTGTTTTGAATTGGTGCCAGCGGTATCGGAGTGATGAACGAATGCTTGAGAGTCTCGCTGAGGATGTACTGGTACAGCATGCCGATATGAAATATGAAATATGTCATCTGCTCGATCTCTGCAGGTGTTGGAGGTGGACCCCGGGGCCTACAGCATCTGACCTTTGCTTCTAAAGGTATGGGTTATCCCGGTGTGCTTACCTGTGCGTGACCAGGTAGTTGCCTCAGGCCACGGCTCTGAGGGAGTGCTAGCTGAGGGAGTGCTTACTGAGATAGTGATAGCTGAGGGAGTGCTAGCTGAGGGAGTGCTAGCTGAGGGAGTGCTAGCTGAGGGAGTGCTAGCTGAGGGAGTGCTAGCTGAGAGAGTGCTAGCTGAAAGAGTGCTTACTGAGGGAGTGCTTACTGAGATAGTGATAGCTGGGGGAGTGCGAGCTGAGGGAGTGCTTACTGAGGGAGTGCTAGCTGAGGGAGTGCTTACTGAGATAGTGATAGCTGGGAGAGTTCTAGCTGAGGGAGTGCTAGCTGAGGGAGTGCTAGCTGGGAGAGTTCTAGCTGAGGGAGTGCTAGCTGAGGGAGTGCTAGCTGAGGGAGTGCTAGCTGAGGGAGTGCTAGCTGAGGGAGTGCTAGCTGAGGGAGTGCTAGCTGAGGGAGTGCTAGCTGAGGGACTGCGAGCTGAGGGAGTGCTAACTAATGCTAGTCGGATTGCTGAGAACAGGACATATCAGAATAGGATTTAAAAAAACAAATTAACCATATAGTCCAACTTAATTATCGCTTGATGAGAAATTACGATTAATTAATGAGAAGCACAAACAACTCGCGCCCAATGCCCATTAAGATAACATTAATTTATTAGCCGAAAAACACGCACACTTTAGAGAAACACCAGCCAAGGTTAGGAAAGGCATCGTTAGAAGTTTTTTTCAAATTATCAATGGTTTCTTGGTGGACAGACACTGTAGCAAAGCCACTGAAAAATGATGAGCGCGTCTTGTGTACAAAGTTAAGCAGGAAGATTAAGCAAAAATATTGAACAGAGCGAGTAGGAAGCCAGAACAGAGGCATCAAATTGATCTGTGTCATTATTGAAGCCTTTCGTAACGCATTGCAGCTTGGAGCAACTGGGGCAGACTTCGAACACGCGTTAAAATATGAATTATAAGGTCAAATGGGCAGCTGAGACAGAGGATCGCTTCACTTGCAAACCCTGACAATTTTTCTGAAAATTGCATCAAAGTCCAGTGTCCACGTCATCAGCTGCTATCATGCGAAATAAATGAAGCGTTTGAAACAATCTGAAAAATTCGTACAAATAACTTTAATCTGATATAAAAACTGGGTTGAGCAGGACTCCGACAGGGTATAGTATCACTCCGTCTCCTCGGACGGGTTCCTCGCGTCGAAACAGCTGACAAATAGGAGGTGCGACTTGCAGGCGTGCACTCGCTTGCGCAGGATGGACGTCTCTTTGCGCAGCGCTTCTAGAAATCCTGGAGATTCCGGATCCATGCTCTCGGCCACGTGTACTGCGGGTGGGGAACCAGGGATAGAAAGAATCATGAAGCTAGCTGTGTATATAGACGCTAGATTGCCTACTGACTACAGTAGTGTGAAGAAGCTACAAAACCCACCCCCAGATTAGAACTTCATGTTAGTCCTTCCGTCACTTTAAAAAAAGCCATTTTTAGTTTCAGTGACGAGACCATCCATATTCTGAATGAGTAAAGCAGCTCAATGGTAAAAACGCGTCAGATTCTCGCGCCGCAGACCCCCCTGGTTTGATTCAGTGCTTGTGCGCACAAAAAATGGATTCATTTTTTTTGGAGGGCCAACCTCAAAGGCTCAAAGAGTGCACATGCCTGACGATTAGAAATGCTTGTATGTGCTCAGAAGTGTGCGAAGTTGGCAGTTTGTGGGACGTTGTAGCCAAAAGGCGTTGCTCCAGGGTGCCTAAAATTATCCTACGAAAATCAATCCCTAGTCTGAATAATTGCCGCAGAAAAATGAACTCACAATCGAAATTCCAACTTCCGGGATCGGCCATCAGCAGTCGTTTAGCCTGCAGCATCTCGTTTTTGAGCTGTTCCTGCTGATACAGCAGCTCATCAACTTTCTCGCAGCGTATTTGCCACTTGATCTCCTCGCGCTCCTCTGCCAACGTTGCGACGTCGAGTTCAACTTTCGACGATGAGTCGCCGTGGCCCTCTGCCTCGCCATCCTCAGCTGTTGGAGCAGAGCGAGATCGAGAACGGCTGCCACCGCTTCTGCGATGCTGATGATGAGTCTCTGTTTGACAGCGGAGAGTGGGAAATGCAATGATTTAGTTACGAGGCTAAGACCAAGAGCACTGTACAGCATGTAACCTGTACAGTAAGTTGGCAGGAAGGCTCGCGGTCAAGCTCATTCCTTCGACGTCTAAGCAAGCACACAACACATCGTCACTTTCGTATCGTCAGCCATGAACACACTCTGTACCTTTGAAGTTGGCCCTGATGAGTGAAATATGAGACACTTACGTTTTCTCCTCGTACCGGAGCGAGCCGCGGCAATGACTGGAATCTTCTTCCCGGCCGATGGTCCGGAGCGCTCGCTGGCCGTGTCATGGCAGCTGGACGCTTCACTGTCTCGCAGCATCGATTCGTAGCCCGAAGAGGCGCCGCCAGTGACGCCACCGCAACGTCGGCGGGTGCCGATGCCGCAGTAAGCTCCCAGAGGATTGTACGAGCAGTCGGAGTCGGGCCCAGAGCTGCTGTGGACTGAGGCCCGCGGCTGCGTCACCGTGTGGTACGGCGATGGAATGACGACAGGCTGGGACGCGACCGCCGCTGTCGACGAAGCAGCCGCTGACGATCGGCGACTTTCGCCGCGACGCTTCTGCACGGTTGTTGATGTCGAAGCTGGAGTTGGTGCCGCATCGGCCATCCGCAGTCGCTGCGGCTGTACTGCCTGCTGTGGCGTCTGCTGCGCCGCTGCTGCTGAGGACTTGGACGATCGCTTGCCGAACAGGGGGCTGTTGAGGAAGCTGGCCCACTTGCTGGCTGCCTTCCGGCCCAGGGTGCTGCTGCTTGCCTCTTTGCTGTCCTTCGTGGTGGACGCGGCAGATGATCGACCAGAGGCCGCATCAGCGATGCAAGGCGATGCTGGAGTTGCTTCCGAGGACAGCGAGCTGCTTGTCCGTCGATGGCTCGGTGTCGGTGTTGAAGCGATCGAAGCTGCCGATGCCTGCTCCGGAGCAATTTTCTGTGGCTGAGGGAAATTATGGTACTGATGCAGCTGTTGATGCCCCTCAGTGCACGCGGGCGGTGGCGAGGTCACGGTTGCAGTCGAACTTTGCTGAGTCGGAGCTGTCGAGGAAGCGGCAGCCGCAGCCGCAACTGCGGCACGAAGGTCGTCGGGCTCAACGCCTTCTAGCCACTGAGCAACTCGAGCCAGCGAAGGCGGAGGGACCGTCGGCTGCTGCGCTGAGCGCTTGCTCGAGCGCGATCGGTGGCGACTGGCGTTTGGCGACTGTTGCGACTGAAGATGATGCGTTGGCGTGTTCTGCAAGGAAGCCGGCCTGTCTCGTTGCAGCAGTGTGTGCACCGGGGAGCTGCAGGCACTCTGGCACTGCTGTTGCTGCTGCTGCTGTTGCTGCTGCTGTTGCTGCTGCTGATGCTGCTGCGGCTTCTGCTTATGCTTTTTCCGACACTGAATTCTCGCCTTGCTGGCTTCGGTTTTGTCGCAATCATCGCCGTAAGCGGAGCAGTCGCACGACTCAGGGCTCGAGTGCTTCTCGACCCAGTCGTGAACGAACGGCTTCACCCGACTTCCAGCACACGTTGTCGAAGAGTTTGAAGGTTCAGGCACCTCGGGAGTACTACGCAGTCTTGGCAGAGAGGACAAGCCTTGCCTATGGTGGTGAGTTTGCATTGGAGGCTGAGCTGCCAGTTGGTGTCGTTTTGGTGTCCTCTCACCAGTGGAGGATGACGATGCTAGGACTGCTGAAGGCTGAGCCAACGGCGGCGCTGAAGGAATCTCGATGCGTTCCAGTACATCGTTGTTCGTCGACTCCTCGTCGAGATCAATCGTCTTCGGCGGCGACGGTGGCTTCGACTGTTGCTCCGTTGCTTCAGCTTCGTCTTCGTCTTCTCCTTCCTGGCCGCTTTTTCCGGAAGTGTCCTCGGTTTTTTCGCTGATATCACTGAGCACACGCTGATTTCCTCGCTCCAGAGTGCTGTAGGTGCTGGTGGAGCTTTCGGACTCGTATGGCTCCTCGGATTGCGTCTCTGCGTCTTTGCGTTGCGGTTCAGGTGGTTTCACTGGAAGCGGTGGGTTCAGCTGACCAGAAAGATGAGCAGGCTGATGAGGCGTCGCAGGTGGTGGCGCGGGCTGCAGTGACTGGAAAGGCTCCGGCCTGTGGTGACGCTCCTCCGTGGATGGCGGCGAAGCGTTAGGACCATCAATCCAGCGCTCGTTGCACACGGGTGGGGCCGCCTTCTGAGTCACTTTTAACGCCGATGGAACGTTCGGCGCATGCTGGACGTGAGACGGCTGCAACGGTGCCGGGATCGGCGTCTGCATCGCTTTCGGTCCATCGATCCACTGCTCGGGCTGCATGGACAGGGCTTCCACTGCGGTTATCTTCCCGACCAGGCGGCCTCCTAGGCTGGGCCGCGCCCTGGCGTTGGTGCGCGGAACCCGCCTGCCGCTGCCGCCTCCGCTGCCGCCAGTCTCGGTTCCAGTGTCGGAGTCCTCGCTCGACGACACCTGGGCCAGCCGTCGTGCAACGGCGGCAGCCGCTGCACCAGGCGGATGCTCGTTATCAGTCATGTAGCCGCCAGCAAATATGACGGTGTCGCAGCTCTGCTCGCTGCTCGAGCTGTAGTCTACTTCGCTCTGCGAGGTGACAGCGTTCAGTCTCGCTGACGCCATCACCAGCCCCATCTGCGGCGGCCGCATGCGACCGGCGCGCCTGACACCGAAACTATCGCAGCTTGAGCTGTCCGAGCTGTTGCTTGTCAACTTCCCGCCCCGCCTGCGCAGTCGTTGAATTTTGTTAGCAAACTGCAGGATTTGCAGCGACTCCGTGCTGTGCTGCAAACTCGAGGACACTTGGCAGATCATGCATGCGCGACAAGTGAGCGAACCCAGCGCTTCCCGTAGCAACTGGCCCAGCTTGGATTCCCTGTTTGGTATTTGCCTCTGGCCATTGACTAGCGATATCAGAACATTGCCTAGGGCGGCTAGGCTCAATGCAGGATATCCTGAATCTCGGGAGGTCCTGCCGGAGCCAAGATCAATCAGGTGCAGTCTGGAGCGTCCACCAGCAACGCCGCGACCGTGACCGCTGCGTTCGACTCTGTATTGGTACAGGTGCAAAGTGAAAAGCAGGTGCGACATGCCATTCTGCTGTTGCTGCATCTGCGACCTAGCGTACAGCGCCGCATCCAGATAGTGCGCTGCCTTCTCCGCCGTTGGGGCGCGGAGCTCCGACTGGTTCTCAAGCTGCGCTCCTGAGATTGGGTCTTCTCTGAGGTACACCTCCGCCGACGCGGCACCCGAAGAGCCGGCCTCCCCCGCGAGAAGATCGCGCAGATCCTCGTCGCGCCCCTGCACCTCGACGGCGCTGACTCGAACAGAATAGCGCGCGGTGCTGTGCTGCTGCCGCTGCTGCTCCTGGATCAGGTGGAACAGCCACGCGATTGCGCACGGTATGACTCCCAGGCTGCCCGGCGACACGTCGCTACCCATCATGGTGTGCGTCTTGCCTGCGTAGGATACGAAATTAGAGAGGGGTTTATTGGGCCATGTTTCACCGACCAGGCCACCCAGCAACCTAGACCGCCTTGGTGCAGCATCTGTAGACTTTAGATCTAGAGAAAAGATACGAAGAAGAGACACGTTTCAAGTTTTTTCGGAGCCTGTCAGTAGTCTGCGATCCCTTAGCAAAGTAAAAGTGATTAAAACGCAAATAAAAGTTGGGATAGAAAGGTGTTAAAGCTGGGGGTTGATGGCCAACGATGTGTGTGGTGTCCGCGGTGTGTGGTGTCCGCGAGTTATTGAAAGATTTTTTCGTCCTTGTAGCGCTTTGACCGTCCGGGAGAGGCAGAAAAACAAAAGCGGCCACTTCCGCCACTTCCTCTATAATCTTTTTTGCCCCATTCTAACCCCAACACTCTTCTAAGAGTCCAATTCGTGGGTCGCCCAGTCGCCCAGTAACGGATGCCTTCTTTCAGCTACCCTCACAGTCGGACACTCTCAGCTGTGGACGCCAGCATACATTACCATGGGCTACATTTTATTTGCCAGATCAGTGCGCCACTGCGGCTCTCCATTTTCTTTCAGCGCCGCAAAGGAGACAGCAAGATGAAAGGCTTACTGGTCGGCGTACTGGCTTAGGGCTCTCAGCGCCGTTCGGACTTTCAACGTGAGGGACCGCTGAATCATATTTTTTACGAGTATACTAGCTAAGACATTTTTCTTGCCTTCGTCTCTTTATACCGCATCGGCGGCGTGCCGAAAGGCAGTAATAACAGTTTTTGTGCTTCGACTGTAGTTCGTAGCTCTCTATTCAAAAAACCACTTTTTGACTTTCCTCCGGTCGGTTACATGAAAGCAAATATTTTGAAAGTTTTAATGAAGAAAAGAAGCAATGTATGGCAAACTTCTGCGCCCCCTACCCCCAGTTTTCATCACATCCTACCTGCGAAGCCTCTCTATCCGTCCCCGGGTCCTGTGAAACTTCACGATAGCCCGTTCAAGGTTAGCGTCTCTTCTCAGATGTCTTCTCTCCCATCTCTGTCGTGTCAAACTCTTGTGGATCAGTACAGGGTGTGGAAGACTTACCAAGATTGCCGTAGCCGAATACGAAGACGCAACCGTCGGTGCCGTTAACAACACCCTGGATGATGTCCGGTAATGCAGAGGCGCACAGTTCGGGCTGTTGGTGAATTCGGGTGAAACGCTTGAATGAAAGAATGCCTTTACGTTGGACAATAAAGATCTACGAGCTTAGACCAGGCATTACAGTGCCTATTGCAAATGCCCACATTTTTGTCATGACCGTTTCTCTCTCAATTTTTTTCTTTATCGGCAGACCGCGTAGCCTAGCCACCAACTAACTCGCAGGTTGTAAATCACAAAAATTCAGAGAAAAACTTTTATTGCCACTTGGCGCCCGACCGTCCTATTGCCTCAAAAATAGAACATGAAAGCTTTCCAGATCCCTGGACTGTCTGCCACCTACCCTCCCTCACTGGAGTTGTGCCCATCCCGGAAAAAACATCCAGACAAATGCTTGAATTACAACGCTTCCGATTTTTTTAGTCCCGATGGCTATCATAAAAGAGTATCGAATTGTCTGAGAGAGAGAGAGAGAGAGAGAGAGAGAGAGAGAGAGAGAGAGAGAGAGAGAGAGAGAGAGAGAGAGAGCTATTCAATTATCCAACAAGCATTGGTGGTTCCATAATTTATCTGTCTACCAAACCGATGCTATTGTTCTATTACAAAACTAAAATGATAAATCCGATATTCAAAGCGCTAAAGATATGGTTTAATAGAAACTGCCTCAGCTCAGCCAGTATACGCTCTATATATTCGCACCACACCAGGGTTGTGGACTGTACCCTGGCGCACTGCACCCTGGCGCAAAGCCTTCGACGACAACGGCCCACAGCCACAGCTGACTCATCCACACGTTCACGCAGGGTTGTACACTCTGTGTCTTGGGGATCGGCCGTCTTGGGACACGCACCACAACCCCCGGCCAATTTTTGTGCAAAAACTCCAAATTAATGTGAACCAGAGGTTGCGGCTCGAGAGAGCTAGGGGGGCCGTGACCCTAACGACCTTGAAGGCCAACCCCCAAGGTAAATTGAAGTGTACATGCCTAAAGATAAATAAAATCAGGGCCGCTGTACACTCCTGTGTAAGTGTGCGCCTGCTCAGGAATAGGGGCAGTAATGCCTCTCACCGGTTGTGCGACAATGTCGCGTAAAGTGCGCCAGGGTGCACACAGACCACTGAGCAATCCTGCCTCCGGAAACATGTCCGGAAATGAGGCAGACTGATCTGCTCAATGCCCAACCAACTTATTCAAGGTAATTCAGCAGCCACTTACCAGACTATTCTCCTCAGTAAACACCGAATCGTAGATGAACGCCTTTGGCACATTGTGCGAGCCCTGGCTCCGGTGGTACTGCGGAGTCGTGTCGAAAACTGTCACCTGCTTGCGACGGCTGTCCACGGCCAAATTGGATGGTGCTGACGGGTCTTTGGAGACAACCTTGACCACTACCTTCACCTGAAATGTGTTTAGTTTGCATTTCCTTCAACTTAATCTACAATTCTTAGTTCTTTTGAGGAGCATTGGCTTAAATTTAAAAATTTTTTGTCTTAACTCGCTTCAAGAAAAATCCGGGTCATTTTTTAAATGCCACTAGAGCGCTGGATTAACACACCTGGATTACTAGGCACGTACCTCACTAAAATTGAGACTTAACTAGCTACACAGTTGCTTGCCAATTTCAAAGACAAAAATTCTTCTTCTTTAAACAAGTTACACAGCAATTCTCGCAACCAGGAGTTGAAAGATTTTATTGCCAAGTTTTTTGCTTTGTTGTTGATCAAAACAAAATTTTAATGGCGTTGATTCTTCTACGCTTCTAATTTGAGGCCTAAAAATGGGAAATAAAACGATGGGGAAACAAGCTGCTGAGGATGCTGAAGACATCTGTTTGCTATTAAGAGCGTATCTGCAAATTTTTCACTTGATTCTTAAAAAAAACAGTTCCATGTCTAATCCAGTACATTCAGCAGTCTTGAACAAGGACCCTGCAACTGTTTTCAATGTTTCAATTTGACTTGGCACTTTCTTTGCTTAGCCAAAAAAAGTTTGTTTGAAGTGACACTGCAGCTCACTTGCTCAGTGAGTAGAGATCGTAAACTGACGATATGTGAGAATGCAGAGCGTGCAGAGGGGAGGGGGGCTACTAAAATATTCACAAAGGCGATGCCGCGTGATCAGAATCAATCTGCATCTATCCTGCAGTCCTCCAGTGTCATATCCGCGTCGACGTGTGTGGGCGGTCGGTAACTCGCGGTCCAAGCTATGAGATCAAAGAGGGAGGAAGGGGGGATGGAGGGGGGAGAGGGGATGGCTACTGGTGAGCTGCGGCCAGAGAGCGGCTTGAAGTGAGCAGCATCGGATCTCTTTCTCTCTCAGCAAGTTGTGCTTCCTGGCAATTAACCTGTCATGCTGCACAGAGAATTAATTTTCACTGTATCCACAGCCCCCTACCCCCCCCCCCTAGTCAAACAGTTTTTGCCCTGCTGCTTCAAGTTTGTATGAAATTTTTGTTTTTATTTGATAACCATAAAATTTGAACTATTAGGTATAAAAAACTCAGCAATAAAAGCTGCACTTATTATTCATTTTATTGCTGTTAATCGCTTCCATATGAGATCTTCTCGGTTTTATGGTGCCTACAGTAGGGCCTTGAATTCTACGTAGCTTGGGTACAGTATGTAATCTTCTTAGACATCGGGTACCGTATGAAACCTTCTGGAAGACATCGGGTACCGTATGAAACCTTCTGGAAGACATTGGGTACCGTATGGAACCTTCTGGAAGACATCGGGTACCGTATGGAACCTTCTGGAAGACATCGGGTACCGTATGGAACCTTCTGGAAGACATCGGGTACCGTATGGAACCTTCTGGAAAACATCGGGTACCGTATGGAACCTTCTGGAAGACATTGGGTACCGTATGGAACCTTCTGGAAGACATCGGGTACCGTATGGAACTTTCTGGAAGACATTGGGTACCGTATGGAACCTCCTGGAAGACATCGGGTACCGGAGACATTGGGTACCGTACGGAACCTTCTGGAAGACATCGGGTACCGTATGGAAAAAATGCCTGAGGTACTGCGTCTCCCTCAGAAGAAACTTAAGGTAGCTCTACTGTGGCTCTCTCAGAAGGAACTGAAGGTACTGTGTCTCCCTCAGAAGGAACTGAAGGTACTGTGTCTCCCTCAGAAGGAACTGAAGGTACTGTGTCTCGCTCAGAAGGAACTGAAGGTACTGTGTCTCCCTCAGAAGGAACTGAAGGTACTGTGTCTCCCTCAGAAGGAACTGAAGGTACTGTGTCTCGCTCAGAAGGAACTGAAGGTACTGTGTCTCGCTCAGAAGGAACTGAAGGTACTGTGTCTCCCTCAGAAGGAACTGAAGGTACTGTGTCTCCCTCAGAAGGAACTGAAGACACTTTGTCTCCCGCAGAAGGACCTGTGCGACCTGTTCAACAAAAACCACAAAGAACAAAGTCGCTATTCGATTTCCTCACCTTTCCTCCAGCAGTTGGCAGCGGGCAGGTCTGGCCGGCGGCAGCGGCAGCCGCCAGCTCTGGTGGCACCGGCGGCATTCCAGTGCGGATTGTGTCAGCGAATCTCGTGCCAAACCTTGGCTGCTGATGCTGCTGATGATGTCGCTTCTTCCTGGCTACGCTAGGGCTGCCTTGCTGCTGTTGCTGCAGCTGTTGATGCTGCTGTTGAGCAGATCGGCTACCAGTGGATCTAAAGAGAGATAAGGTAAATTCATCAGTAACACTAGTCATCCAAGATTTTTTTTAGAAATCCAAAATCCCTCAGAAAGATTGAGATGGGTGTTTCGTCAATAGAAGATCATGGACTGCTGGCACTTGTCAAGGACTTTTAAGGACATGGAAGGCGACAATAGACATTGTTTCTAATATGTCTCTCAAGTTTCTGAACTCCACATGGTTTTTTGAATTCGAATCAGTGCAAGCAAGAAAGTTATAGAAATGGAAGTTCTTTCGAATTTTGGTTAATCAAGCAGATTCCAGTCCGAGCACCGAGTAACCCAAAGTGCCGAGGAAAAAATGGGGAGAATGGCACATTTGAGGACGGTAATTCGAATTAGTTGCTATGCCGCAAACGAACCAAAAAACGAAGGCCGGGCCATAGCGACTGACCGAGGATTTGATTCAATTTCGAGTTGCCCGTCCCTGTCTCTGCCCCGGCACTGCCCGGGCCCCAGTCACAACTATTGCTCCGGTTCGTCCTTCTACTCATCAAGGAGGCAAACAATTTGTGCCACTTCTATCCATCTCTGTGCGTCCCCCCCCAGCACCCGACAACGCATTTGCATTTTCGAGTGCAGACTGGGACGGTCTGATCGAGCGGGCATATTCAATTTTTTTGGTCGGACGAGAACTCAGACAGATACTGCTCTGGTTAACAGGATACTGTAGATTACTTCAAGCTGACAGGGGGTTTACTAACTAATTAATTAGCTAGGCTTAAGCTATAGAATGTTTTTCAACAGCAATCAATTTGAGAACAACAATGCACCAAGTGTCTGTCTGTTCGCTGGTAGAGTGCCGGTTGCCCGGGTAATAAGTTCGGACTCAGCTCGTTACCCGGTTTTGCAAGTCAAAGGTATTTTTCGTTGCTTTTGAGACATCAGTTCCTATGGCTGGTTGTTCTTTGGAAAACAGCGCGCGCACACACATACACACACTGACCAATTTTGAGTGGCCAACTTTGTTTTTTCAAGTTGGCGCAAAAACGAAGAAGATTTCTGGTAGGATTTCAAGCTTCCATAGATTGCGAGAATGACGGCCGCTGGGGAATAAGATGGATGACGGACAGGCAGTGTCGCCAACTGAGGGAGTATAGGAGCCGCAGGAGGGGAAGGAAAGAGATGTTCTGCGCCTTGGCTCTTATGGTAATGCTGCTGCTGCTGCCCGCCCACATGCTGCACCCGTTCCCCACCCCTCAAATGCAGGCCTCGAGGAGGATGGACCCGCGAATTGACAAATGAGGAGGACCTCCCTAGGCGTCGTTTAGACCGCAAAGCTCTACGTCGTAGGCGACCTCTCTCCCTCACTCTTTCTCCTCATTCAAGCCTCTTCCCCTCTCTCTTATCCCGATTTAGGCCCTCGCCCCCCTTCATTCGTCATTGCTGCTGGGGGTCGTCGTGGCTAAACTTAGTCCGCGAGGCCCCCTTGAAAGTGAAGTGAGATTCGGGAAGAGCGCCGGCTGGAGATTGAAAAACTGCTGAAATTGGCAGGCAGTTTCTGCTGTAGTAAGTTGTATATAAAAGGACATTTAGAAGAGGGAAAAGTTACATTTCCAGCTTTCGCTGACAAACTTTGGTAAATGCGGGCGGGCCCAATACGCTCGCATTGAGCGATAAAAACACCCAACGCCAAAGTAATAATTTGACATCCGGCAGAAACAATGCTGCCTAAAACTACAGCAAATCCGTCTTGTCTCTTTGTTAAAACTCTCCAAACAGCCAAAACAAGAGGCAGCTGAAGTCTGGCTTTTACGAGAACTGAAGTTTATTGCTTTGGCTTTCTATTCAAAGCCAGAAAGCATATTTTTATTGTCTTCTATGCTCGTATATTCCACGGATGCCTGAAGACCTGCACTGGAAGCAGGGCCCAACAGTTTCTTGTAAAGCACCTTAACGAAATGCTAAATGCTTGTAAATAAAATTTGAAATCCGCCTAGGAGTTGTAACAAATTTTCCTCATTCACAAATTTTTCTAGTCACTATAATACGAAAATTGCCAGAGATTGCGCCGAGGCAATTCTGCCGATTCCACTGAGTCCTGAGCACCACAAACCCCCTGGGCACACACAAGCCCCAAATGAATGTGGCCGAATGAATACCAGGGGTAGTCTTTAATCACTAAAGATTTCTATGCATCATAACGAGACGAATTAACTAGTTTTGAACTATCAAAACTGAATATTTTCAGAGAGAATTTTTATGCTAAGCCAGCTGCTTCTAAAATTCAAGTTTGCAGAGGTTCGTGACTTCACTCTGTTAAAAAGTGAATTTGCTGGTTCTTTTATGGTCTGGCCAGGCTAGTGAGTCAATTCGCGAAAATAGCTAAGCCACCAGGCCCTTCCTTATATGCTGGTCTTGAGCAATTCAAGTTCTTGGAGCTGGGTCGTTGCAGTACAATATTTTTATTTCACTTTCGAACCCGGTTGAATTCATCCCAGATCGGGTATAACTTCGCTAATCTTTTCTTACTGTAGTCTTCTAGTACTAAAAGAAGACAAACCCAAACACACTTCACGCCACCTCTCTCTCGGCAATTTAACAAGACAAAAGAACAAATACAGCAAGTAGCGAGCAGTTCAATAAGTAAACGCGCACTGGGAACAAGTAAAGAAAGCGCCCTAGCAACTCCAGTTTCTGTGTTTGCTTGGGGCCTCCTGGCGCCCCGACGTCCGTACTCGTATCCTGAGACAACAATGACTGAAAGATTGTACTTTTATAGCTGCCTCGCTACCAGTCTATCATCAAGCTATAAAAAGCTTGGACTGCATAGATTAGGATCGAAAATTTATGTATACTGATTCTCCAACCGTGCCAGTGCCTTTGATAAGACTGTTTTGCCCTAACTGGTTGCTTTGGGAATTCAGTCAGCTTAAGTAACTAATTTCTTAGCCTAGGTGCCTCACTGCAGCAAGCGTTCGACCGTCACCCTGATTTTAGACTATCAATCATTTAGCCTAGGCAACCTGACACTCTAGAACAGGAGACAGTGTCAACTCCATTCTCTGAGAAAATTGCTGACTGACTGAGTGACAATTCACGGTCGACTGTTCACTTGCTACAAACTATTAATAATTAATGGGACAACAGCAAGAGATCAAAACTACAATGTAATGGTCAGCTGAGAGGATCAGGAGTGGGTCAGCGAGGGCACTGGACATAATGGCTGGTCAAAACAGCAGCCGGGATTGAGGGACCACTAGCTAAGAGACTTTATGCCTCAGGGAAAGGAACTGAGGAATCAAGCAAAATAATAAGAGAGAAAGAGACCAGAACTGACTAAGGCCTGTCAATCAAACAGCCTACTATAGAGACCTGATGATGGCTGTGTGAGCTTATCAATCCAGGGGTCAAACCCTTGCGGATCTTGCGCGGGGCAAGATAAGAAAGAGCTAAAGCGTCTTGGCACAGATCCATCAAATGCGTCAAGTTCTCAAGCTGAAGAGTGACCGGGGACCTCTCCCCTATCAGTATGTATTGGAAGAACCATCATATACGCAGGTCAAGAGTCGGGGGGGGACCTCGGATATTGGAGAAAAGAAATCTGCTGCCTTATTAACAATGGAGAGCCTGGCACAGGCGGAGGGAGGAAGTCGCTATGCAAGAGGCTGGCTGAAGTGTAGAGAAATGGATATCGACGAAATGAGCAGATGATAGAAAGTCTGCAGTTTAGGAGGAGGGGTGGAGATACTTTCTCCTATAGAACGGTAAGTCCTGTGGATATGTATATATACTCATATGTGTATATAAGTTTCTTATTTCTGGCAGCGATGCCGAATCAAGAAAATTTTGAAGAAGACTCTGCAGCAGCAGTTGAGAGAAGAAGAAGAAGAAGGGACGAGAGGAAAGTAGAGGCAAGGGGGAAGAGAGAGAGAGACACTGGGGATGGACACTTGGAGGGCGGGACGGTTAGACAGAGAAGATAGATCTCATGGGATGAGTTAGAAAAAAATGGTGGTGGGAGCTCCGTCCGATTCAAGATGAGATTGAGACACTTCTGCTGGAAGAAACCGAGGGGACGCCGAGGAATGGAAGGAAAAAAAGAAGTAAGAAAGAAGAAGGAAACTCTCCGCCAGTGTTTCAACTCTCAAACGTGACCCCCTCGCGTGCTCGGAATCGGAATGAGGCCGCAACTAATGCTCAGTGAAAAGAAAGTCTCGAAACACTGGACAGTTCGTGACTCACCTAGAAGAGCTGGCGTGTCCTCCGTGATCAGCCATCTGCTGTTGCTGCATCTGAAATTCGCGGAATTATAGTGAAAATATGAAACGAAATTGATTCTGCGGTTGTACACACGAGCTGCGATATGTAAATTGAGTTAAATTTTGGCACGCTCATCATATTCTGTCGCTCGGATGGGGCAGTGGGCGAGAGAATCGCGATTTCTAGCAAAGGGTGTCGACGACGGATAGCCTCACACCCGGCCAACCCTGCTCACGCAGATGTCGCACAGAATAAACGGGCCCAGCCTCCCCCCCCAATACACTGGTGCCTGAATACAGGATGAATAATGCATTCTCAAAGCGGTCAGTCAGCCAGTAGTAGCGACTGACATTTAGCGCAGCTGTCCTGTAGCTCATATACAATTCACGCATCACTGCTTGATGCAGCAGCTTCTGACTGTGTGGCCTCAGCGCGCCTGAATGTTTACAGTGTGCTTTACAAGATATGACGCAAAATTATCCGAAACTGACTAAATTAAAGTATAATGGGAAACATTAGCGTTTAGAAACTTCCAAATATCAAAGCTTCGATTAATTTTGGCTTTGTGCACCGATTTTTTACGTTATACAAAAAATTGAATATAATCGAATAATCGTCATTTTAATAATCTACGTTATACTTCAATCCAATAAGCATTTTGGCTGAAACGGCTTTTACTGTACAGTTCAGAAGGCTCTGAGTCCCCTGATCAGATGAAAGTGAAGGCAGAAACTGCGACGATGGAGCTGGCAGGCTGCAAAGAGAAAATGCTAATAAAGGCAAAGCAATTTGTCATTTTGTCGAGGGCTGGATGGAGCTGGTTGGTGCTCGGAGAAAATCCTTGTGCCTTTTCCCCATTTTTTCTCTCTCTCTTTTCGACTGCGATTGATCCCGGATCGCTGATCTGGGGAGCCACCGCTGCCTCCCCCCCCCAGCTGCAGCGCCCGAGTCCCGACCGAGCGGCATTGGGGGGGACCTTGCGGGCAGAAAATTGATTGATCGTGTACTACTTGCTGAACCAGCCAGACAGCGAAAGCTCACTCAGTATGCTATAGGGCTATTTTTCCCATGAGGGTGCGTCACGGGGGGAGAATTCAATAATTTCGGATCTTATTAAGTTATTAGTCCAGAATTAGTGTCAGTGATCCATTTGGAAACAAACGGGGACATTCGCAGATTGAACCTACTGATCTAGTGGGACAAATAAGGGCATTCAGCTTGAGTTGAAGTTGGGCCTATCAAATTTTAAGTTCCAGCTTCTGAACAGCTTGACTCATTTATCTACAATAAATTTCCGAGCGGCATGTTGATGTTGAACAAGATCAATCATTTTCGTTCGGATATTCAGTCATCCTGCGCACGGGCCCATGTAGCAGCAAGTCACGACCGACAGTCGTCTTTGTTTGAAAGCGAAGAATTTTGACAGGTCACAGACCCCACACGGACCCGCATCGCATCCATTCTGGAGCTAGGGGAATCCCCGGGTATTAGGGTGTCAAAATATTGCAACTAGCTATGACTACGACCTCTTTGCTTGGGGATAGAAATCCTTAGAAAAACAGGTAAGTTGGATGCTGGATACGAGCTGCGACTGTCTTCGTCAGCGCTTCCTTCATCCCATATTCTTCGTTCCTTTTTTGGCTTCAGCGCATGCATAGTCATTTCTTGCTACAGTCGCAGGAAAAAGGTAAACTTAAGCCTCGCTACACAACGCTGGCAAGGATTTCTTTAAAGAATTTTTCCACGGCTTCAAAGAATGGCAAAAGAAAACGAAAATCTAAAATTGTATTTGGCGACGCAGTTGTATCGCAGAATCTGGCAGCTTTTCGGTTTCAATTTTTTCCGCGATCCTTTCTTCACTGCACGTGACATCAAAACCAAGTTGTGTTTTTGAATTGTTGATGTGGCAATCGCAAGGCGTGCGCTATACTATAGAGTCAAAGTTCCAATCGTTCCAATAACTTTTTCATACTTGGGAATTAATTTTGCCGTTGACGTTGGAGACAGGTGGAAACAGTTGCACGTCGGGCGGGCTCACTCTCTCAGAGTCGGCATTGCTTAACTAATTCAAAGAAAAACTTTCTGTCCCAGGTGAAAAAGAGAAGTCCAAGGAAAACAATGAACTCTATAGGCCTGTGCCTTCGCCTTCCATGAAGTAGTTTTGAATTGCAGGGCCGTCGAGAAAGGTGGGTCTTCAGGTCTGGCGGGTTAGGGACACTCTCAGGGCGCCGCTGACGTATCAAGCCTCAGCTAAATAATGAATTATTGATTGCCAATCAACAGGACGAGAGAGGGGGGCGGAGAGACCTGGGACGTTGGCGCGAGATGATTGCAATTGCCGACAAATGCTTGGGAACTTCAGCGACTGGGGGGAGATGTGAGAGACTGGCAGATGCGATGGAGCTCCAAATTGAAAACGGCGAGAGAGGAATGAAGTATAAAATTGCACACAATTTCACACCTTTACTCGACCCCTTCGCCTTAAGCTAAAAGTACTTTGAGCAACTCTTTACCAAATTGTAACACTTGGTAAGGAAAGTAAGGCATGAGACTCACGGTGCCAAAGTCCAGTGCTGACTGCGGCTGCTGCAGCGACGTTGGTGGCGGGGTGTAGCTTCCGGTGCACGACTGACGAGCGAGTCTGCAGGTTAAATTTGAGTTTCACCAATTAGGTTAGCAAGGCTGTGTTGCAGGCCTACTAAAGACGGTGCCACAGCATCGATGAGAAGATTAAATTAAACAGGAAATTTTCCAATCGGCACTGCTGCTTCACTCCAGCTACTGGCACTCCATCTCGAAGTGCTCCAGTTCCATATTTCTCTACGGAATTACTTTAACTCAAAAAAATCCTCGCAGAGCAGAAGGACGGCTTCGCGCGAAAGATATGTTGGGAAAGACGATGTAGGGGTGGGGATAAGATTAGACCGAGTGAGGAGAATGGGATGGAAGCAGGCCACAGGGAGCCGAACGAAGGACAAGAGACGAATGCTGAGGACACGCTGGGGATCAGTGCAAGCCCTCGGGGGTTCTTGTTCTGTTCTCAATTCGTCTCTCTGCCAACCCCCCACATCCCCCTCCCCCGTCCGGCCAAATTGAGCAACGGGGCTAAGCTTCTACCCGCGTAGCTTGTGTGAGAGTAAGAACTGAAAATGTATGACGACGCTCAGCTTCTGCAGCTCACTGCTGATTAGGCTCGGGTTATGAACGGACACGCGAAACCTTGTTGACTGGGCTGAGATCTTGTTGTTAGTATGTGTGTGTATAATAGGGCTCTGAGACGGGGTAGGGGTGCAACTTGAAGCGCTCTGCAAGGTAATAATGGCGTGCCTTCTGAGGCCGCACGCAAATGCAGAGAGGATCAGGTGAATAAGCAGCCATTTGCAAATATGAGTACCAAACAGTTGGGACTTACAAGTCTTATACAAATCTTTTCACAAGGCGACCGCGGGTAAAAGACAATTGAGACTATTGCGTCTTGACAAATTCTAAAAGTCTTCCCACAATAATTCTAGACATTGACAGGAATGGGAGTGGCAATAAATATAGCTTCTGGCAAGCTAAAAGTCTGCAGGGGGGAGGGGCTGCTCAGGGGTTGATTCCGATGCTATGCCGAGGTGACGATGAGCGGTCAGAGCTGATCACGGACGCGGCGAAAGCAGCAGGAGGAGCAGGAATTAAGAGAGGAAACTCTGTATAACAGTGTGTGGCGTTGTGGCCGGGTGTGAGCTGAAGATCTGCAGAATCAGAAATAGCCCTCATGTGGCTGCTGGTAGCCAGCCGAGTGCGCAGCTTGGGGCAGGAGAGGCAGCAGAGACAGACAGACTCTCTGAATCCGCACTACCAACCAGACAGAGGTGACATCAGGGACTCCCAGCCAATCCGCTGCCTTCCTGAGACCTCTGGTAAAGCAGTTGACGCCGAAAAGCAATAGGCGCCTATTTATAGCAATTTTTTAACTTCTGTCCTCCACTGTTGAAACAAATTATACGCTTTGCTTTGCTGTATAGACTACTGAGCAATTCAGTAGAAATGTTTGCTTGTCTAAAATATCCTCAAAGAGCATATGTTGACAAGCTTTTTATCTCCAGGGCCAGAATATAGTGTCACATGACTGCTGGCCATACGAGGGGACAGAGGGGATGTAATAGAAAAGAGAGGAGAGGAGAGAGGAGATAAGGGAGAAGAGAAGGGAGAGGAGAAGGGAGAGGAGAGGAAAGGGTAGAGAAGGTAGACGAGAAGAAAGAAGAGAAGAGAGAGGAGAGAAGGGAGAAGAGAGGGGAGAGGAGAAGGGAGAGGAGAGGAGAAGAGAGAGGAGAGAAGGCAGAAGAGAAGGGAGAGAAGATAGAGGAGAGGAAAGAGAATAGAAGAGAGAAGAGATTAGAGAAGAGAGCTAAAAATAGATACCACCGTGAGCGGGCCGGATTGCTATAGTGAAGTTTCAAAGGACCTGAATATAGATAGAGAGACCGGAGTTTGCCGACCCCGGTCAAAGAGCTAAGCAACCAAAAAGCCGATCATGGATCAAAATCTCACCTGTTGCCATGGCAACCAGCGAAAGTCACGTGCTTCGACGAGCCTCGGCTAAGGGGCGAAAGCGGCGACGAAATGCAGGAGGAATGCGACGAAACTGAAGATGAGTCAGATCGGTAGCTTCCGTGTCCTCTGTTGCTGCTGCCGCTGCTGCTGCTGCTGCTGCCGTTGCTTATGCTAGTTGAGGACAGTTCTGACACGGCTTCCAGCTTCAGCTGATGGCAATTGGTGCCGCATTTTTGGCACTTCTGACCCTGTCGGTCCAGATGTCGGTGTTGAGCTGGATCGACTCGCAACTGGTTAACGAGTCTGGTCGTGGAGCGCTGCTGTTGATCCTCCTGTACATTGCGAATGGATTACATGTAGAGCACATTCCTGCCCCCCCCGTCTTGGCCCTCTATTCGCTCCCAGTGTTCAACAAAAACGATACATCGACCATGTTTACGACGAAAATAACCGAACTCTAGCAGAGAGACTGACTCAATTAGCAACTGAAATGTAATGTAATTCAAGGTACAAACTTTTTTAACATACATTTCCTTGACACAAAATTCAGATAAACAATTACGAAATTTTCCAGGTCGTAATTTCTGGACAAACTGCTAATAAAATAATCTGTCCAAGAAATCGGACTAAATAAGATTCGGTTACTGAGAAGGCTATTTTAGTACGCTCATATTTAAAATGCCCCTCAGCCTATTGAATCCAAGACTGTAAGGGTCGGGGGCCGTCATCAACTGAAAAAAAGCAACTGCTCGACTATTTCTCATCACCCCCCCCCCAGAGGATGGATGGATGGATAGACCGATCGTGTCGGAACAGAATGATGACTCGACCAGCGATGACGGCCTCTAAGAGGGCGGCGTGACCCTCGCTGGCTACCACATACGCGCCACCACACACAGCTGCGGGGGGTCGCTGTGGAATTTTGGGGGGGGGGGCACGTTTTCTGGCTTTATATATGTATAGGGCTTCTTCGCTGCGGGCTTTTGGAAGCCAAGCTATAAGGTCTTTGTTCTTCAAGGCTAAGCCTGACCCCGGCTTTATAGCGACAGATGAATTGGGAGGAGGGAGGCTAATCCTGGCAACCAAAGCCCTGGAGGCCACTCTCGCTTTTCAAACAGGGCTCACGTGAAGGCAGCATAGGGGCATGGCATGGGGTATAGGGTGCCTTCTTTGTGTATGTTTTCGCTAAGCATCTGTCCCGGGGTGATGTTGGGGGGGTGCCTTAGGGAGGGGTGATTTACAATCTTGAAGGGGCCGTCGGAACAGTCGGTTCCCAGGCCTGTGCGACGTGTGTGCTACTCTTGATTGACTGGTCTGTGCTGTGTGTGTGTGTGATATACGATGGCTTGCAGGCAGGCAGCAGGATGCAGGCAGGCATCCAGGTCCCAGGGCAATGGAGTCTGCAACACACTAGAAACTTAGATATTTTGCAGCTCTTTGTTTTCCTACTGGCTCAGAGGCGAGAGAGTCGCGTTTGCTGATTCGCGAGTAAACTTGTAGGAGGCCACTTTATAGTGGATTATCGACAACTATTATCGCTACTAAACGAAGCCCCTGGATCTGGGTGTGTATTTTAGTTTTGACTTTCCCACGACAAGGGGGGCGTATGACATGCAGATCGACACCCGTGAGAGCTGGAACCCGAGTATCTGGCTGCTGCAGACACATTGAACACACTGAAATAGTATCTAAAGTCTCTCATCGCTAAAGTTTCCATGCATGCAGTTTTTCTTGTCTGTGGTGGCCTTCAGTTCTGCTATGCAAATGCAACAAGTGGGCATTGGTAGTTGCTGGAAAATGTTGCTCTTCCTCCCAGATTTCTCATGCTACGAAAGTTCTTTTGAAAAAAACGTCTAGATATCTTTAATAAGAGCAAAAAACCGAGGAAACCGGATCTCCACAGCCTCAGGATATTAAAGGACTTTTTGCAGTCCCTCACAGAAAAAAATTAAGTCAAAAGTTCGATTTTTCAAACAATGCCACCGACTAGGGCGTCCAGGAGTCCGGAGTCCAGAGAGAAGTGAAGGGGAAATTAAGAGCCTGAAAGCTGAGACGAAATTGAGAGACAGAAGGACTCTCTGGGGGCGGGGGGATGCTGGAACTCTTCGAGAGGAATTGAAATTAATTTTGTGAATTGATCGCGAAACCCGAAAGCCTGCATAAAATTCCAAGTCGGAATTCGGGACAGACATTTGAGACTCGGAACTCAGGAGAGGAACCGAGAAGGAAAGGACTTGGCATTTTTTGTTTAAAAAACGAAGGCACTCTCATCTTGAGCTCCAAGCAAAAAAAGGCTGGTCGGCATTCTCCTGTAGGAAATTCCAGCAAGCCTTGCTGCAACTGGAATTGATTACTCCGTGTGTGTGCGAGGGCCGGACAGAAAAATAAATAAAATTTGAAGAAGCCAGCATCATGAGATTGCGCGCATATCATGGAGAGTGCTTGCGCAGGCTGGTGAGCCCTGTGAGCGAGCTTGACCCAGCAAAGGGACACTACTTAGTAGAGGCATCGTGATGACTCTGAAACAAACTCCGGAGAACTCTCTACTAGCAATCATAAATTAGGCAGAAGAAGAAACTGAAGCTATATTTATTCATTTAAAATGCTGCTTAGCGTAAAAAGACAGCAATAATGTACCTAGGCATTTTTAACGGCAAATAATTTAAGTGAGTAACAAAATGGTTAGTTCATATACTAGGGGTTGAACTTTGGTCCATCCGAACTGAAGGATCCACAGTGCCGGCTCCCGGGGCGGTCCTACCCACTTTGAGCTCCAAAAGCTTTCATGGCAGTCACTATAATACATCCCTGCTTGGGTCGGGCAGTGAACCCGTAAGCCTGATGGGGATAAATTCTTTGACTAGGAAAATAAGCAAAAGAAAATGTGCTTTATAATTCTTGGATGAAGTGGCAAGGGCCTAAGGAAAAGAACTGAAGTGCTTCAAAGTCCAGCATTTGTTGTTTCGCAAAAGCCTCCTTAAATCACAACATTCTGCAGCGATTTTTTATCAGGATAAATGCATGCGTTCTATGTGAATTTTGTTCAAATAGTCTTCTTGTATTCAATAAAGTCCTATGAAATTATAATCCAATATAAACCTTTGAGAGCTGCCACTTTACCTCAGAATAATTTGAGGTGAATGAAATTGACCCAGTCCACGTTGGGTCATTCAATTTTTTTTCTATTTCC
>NIVC01000288.1:0-52500 GCA_002269645.1 Macrostomum lignano | reverse complement strand
TCATTCCGGGGGGGAAGCTATGACCCTCTTCAGTGTGGCGGCTTGACCCTTTGATCTTCTGTCCAACTCCTGAAAACTCCCTCTGCGACCACCTCTTGCCGTCTGGCCGCTCTGAACCCAGACTGCCGCCAGTGCAAACCCAACCAGTGCCGGCAGTCAGGAGGCGAGCAGACCCGACAATAATTACGCAGAAGTTCCTTTTCCTCTTTTTTAATTCTAATCTGATCTGAGTGTTGGTGGCCCAGGCTCGATTCCAAGTGCTGTTACATTAACGATCTGGAGAGCCAACCCAAGGCCGGTGAAGTGTACATTCTTAATAAACGATGAATAAAGTTAGGGCCGCTGTGCACTCCTGTGTGAGTATGCGCCTGCTTAGGGAAGTCGGCGGAATGGGCAGTAATGCCTGTCGCCGGTTGTACGACAATATCGCTTAAAGTGCGCCAGGATGCACACAGCCCACCCACCTGCTTCCAAAGCACATGGCAGTACATATCTCCACTGCTGATGGATGGTCGTATGAATATGACCAACTCTAGGGAAAAAACATGTTCTAAAAATAGTATTTTCTCGGGTCCTTTGCAGCTTCACAATAGCAATCCAGCTTGCTCAAGGTATCTAGCCCCGGAGGTAAAAGGTTAGATGTTTTACGAACTTATTCACGAACAGGGTTTTTTGCCTCAAATTTTCAGCTTGGGAGGCTGGAAAAGTACGCCGATCTTTCTTCAGACGTTTTGCTTGATTCACCTAAAGAAAAGAGAATGACTCATAGAGGGGGGTATGTGTCTAGCGGTTCTGCTCACTCTAAGCCTCGCCTCCACAACACCCACTCGCTCAGCTCAGCAGAAGCCGCGCAGACGTTAATACTCGGGATAGCATGATGCATTGCCGGTTTGGGAATTCGACCGAATAGCCTCCATCCCATAGCAGCCATTTTGGCTCCTTCTTCTGGCTTTGGGACTCGCGGTGGCCGCGGTTCGTTTTTAATTGGAGAGCATTTGCTGGGGACTTGAGAGAATTCTTGGGGAGCTCACAAACTGACACTGAGCAGGGATTGGAAGGGGATCGAAGCTTGAAATTGCTATATCAGATTTTTTTATCCTAGATTATAATTCTTATTTATCTGTGACGAATCCCAGTGAGTCACCGTGTTCAAACCTTTACATGCAATTTCAAATGGCAATTTATATAAATTGCGGGGCCAGACCAGAAACATTTTGATAAATTGATCGGAAGAAAAGGAATTCTATCAGTCAGACTCCAATTCATTAACAATAGCCCCTTTGTCCGTGAATATGGATTACGTAACAATCTGTCACAATGTGGAAAGACCTTAACAGAGAGGTTCTGTACTCAATCTTTCTGCCTTTAGCTTGACATTAAATAGAACCGTATTAAGCCGCGCAGCCAGAAGAACTTAAGGTTCGCTTAGATTTAGAAAGTGAATTGTAATACACGTCACCTTTGCCAGCCAAGTGACGTCACCGGTACCGGTAACCATAATGCTATAGTCGTAGAGGCTGTACAACCAAAACAGCGCGCTAGCAAGTAGAAAGTGTTGAAGAATAAAATCTGGGACAGGGGTTCAATGTCATGGAGACACGCTACCCTATACTAGTGAAGATGTCTCCGTTCTCGTTGGTGCAGACTCGTCTGACTTTTTACAAGCCTGTTACAATCTAAAACTATACAGGATGGACGAGCTTCCACCAGGCTGTGACAACTGACAGAAGCTGTGGATCCGGACCATCCAGTTCAGGTGCTAAGCGAGCAATAGTTGTTAGGGGACAATTTCGGAAAGAGGGGTTTGAAACGGAAGGAGACAGAGAAAAGCTATAGTATTCGGGAAGCTGGGACAGAGTTAGAAGAATTCTCATACCCATGCATAATACAGAAACTTGATTTACAGTCGGTGCGAACATCGAGATACTATGGGCCCAGGCCAGCAACAGCCATGCAGCCAGCTTCGGTACTAAAAAGATGCCAGAAGCAAAGCTGCCTTCTTCAAGAGCCTCGTGCAGCGTCGTCCAAAAATTAGAATTTTTTCTAGGCCTTTCTTACCTTGAAAGGAGCCAGGAGGAATCTGCTCTGAATGTCTGAAGATTTATTGGGGAGCCTACGCGACAATGCGCCCTCTGCCAGCAGATCCGGGTTGCCACCTTAGCAACAAGACAGGAAAAAAGCGTCCACCCCAACCCCCCCTACCGGCTTCGATACCGCGTCTCCAGGACGGGCCAATGTTTTCATTGGGAATTGGGACCGGCGTTGCCTAAGCTAAACATGCTATTTGGCAAATTATGGGGAATGCGGCATAAGCGGCGTAAATTACTGGGGCCTGCAGCCACATTTTGTCAGGATTTATTGAGGCGGTCTAGGCTCCATGCTTTTTAAGGAGGCCCGCAGCTTTTTCAATTGAATTCTAGATGCCTGGGAGTCTGGGGCTAATGTAACTTGCTATCTATCTATCTATCTATCTATCTATCTATCTATCTATCTATCTATCTATCTATCTATCTATCTATCTATCTATCTATCTATCAAGTAAAACTATCACACCAACACCGGTTTCCATAATTAAAACTGAAGCGAGAGCCACAGGGTGCCTCTCTGTCCAACTTTACAACTCCAGACAGCGGGTTGTCAGACGCGCCTCGTCGCATTTTTATTGTTGAATCGCTTCCGCCTGTCAAGGCGCGGCCGCCCGCCACCAATGATTTATGCGACAACTGTGACCCCGGCCAGCCATCCAGATGGGGGGGACCCGTGTTGGGTCAGGCGTCCGCCGGTCTTGGGGTCACCAGCTCGCACTGAATCAGAGATATGGTCTCGGATTAGTCAGTCAGTCAAGTCAAGTCAGTCTCTTTGTTGTCCACTTTTCTTCAGCGAATTACTGGAATTACGCACGCGCAAGCAAACACACCTATAGGGTCGGTCATGCCTCAGGGTCGGTGTTGAGGAACGCAATTTAAAATTCTTGTTAAATATCCTTCTGGGTCTCAACTATTTCGTTAAACCTCTGAGAACAGTGCAATGATATTTGGGTAGTATTGAAAACAAGCAGTTCCAACTTCTGTTTCCTTGTTGACCTTCACTGACCCCGAATAGCTGAGGGCAACTCTAAGTGACTTGAGTTCTGTATCTCTATCTCTCAATGTGTGTGTTTCTGGCAGAGGTCAAGCCAATTAAGTCTATACTAGGCCCTTGGGAAAGGCCTTATAAAAGCGATTTGGTTTTGAGTAGCATCTGGAAGGCAGTTGCCCTGCTGCTGTAGCGGATGGTAGTTTAGACTCGAGTTGGAACGCACAAGTTGGAAGGCCTTGCGATTTTTTCAGAAAGAAAGAAAGAGGGGGGGGGGGTTAAGAGATCGATAAACATTTTATTACGCCACAGAGATTTGGCGGCACCAAGGGGGTCAGACTGGAGCCTTTTACCCCCGCCTGTCATGGGATTATAATTTATGACTGTGATACACCGGCCCTTCTCTTCCCTATACTCTGTCCTAGTCAGCCATTTTGGAATGGATTGCGCAATCAATTGGCTGGGTCGGCGTGTGTTTGGGGTTCTGCCCGTGGGGAGGCACATGCTGTGCGGCTGTTGCCAAGTCAGACAGGCAGACAGGCAGGCAGTTTCAGAATTCAGAGACATAAAACCCTCAGCCACAGAGGCCTTCAGTCAACGTGTCTTGCCGGTTGTTGTAAGGCAAACGGCAGCATTGAGAATGAATGCAACGTGTCTCGCAGGCCAAACCGGACCATAAAAGGCATTATACTAAGGCTTATATAGCTGAAAACGTAACAAAGACAGACAGAAATAACAACGACGTTTAGGAACCAATGCCCCGTCGCTGTCTGGGGTCGCCATCATAAGCTCGAAAAATCGCATCGTCGAAAACTGATTTAGCAGCCACCATCACAAACCCGAAAAGTCATAAGCTCGAAAAATCACATCGTCGAAAAGTTTAGCAACCACCATCACAAGCTCGAAAAGGCACAAGCTCTAACCCTAACCTCTCAAGGCACTAACCATAACCCCAACCCTAACCTTAAAGGCACAAGTTCTAACCCCGACCCTATTCGAGCTTGTGATGGTTGCTAAACTTTTCGACGATATGATTTTTCGAGCTTATGACTTTTCGAGCTTGTGATGGGCCCCCGCTGTCTGCCCAGGACGAAAAAATCGCAACTTCTCTGACAGCAGCAAGGAAGCAATCTTTAGCACTGAATGAACTCAACAAGCAGTGGAGCATTCGAAACAGACCAGAGAAATGAGCAATTCTGCCTAAAAAAAATACGACTTGGAATAATTATATTGACAGGCCGCAGAGGGGCAAACACAGACTTGTCAATCAAGACCAGTTTGGGGGGGGATTGCTAAAGTTCTTCCCCTACCCAAGAGAACAAGGGTGAAAAAAATCATTTCTGAATCTGAGCTTGTAAACACAGACTGTGCAGGGCCCCTGGGTCTCAGAGATATGCTTTTAATTTTAATGCCTCCCCACAGGCTGGGAAATGGCGCGGAATGGAAGGGACAAGGAACAAAGACCCGCAATCAGTCACTTACCACAAATTACGGAAATGCAATGAATGTTCGTCGTTACTCGCGAAACAGCGAGTATGGCACTTAAAACGAAATTTTCCTGCCACTCCTTACCTTTGCCCCTCTTTCCTAAATACGCTATTCTTATTCCACAAGTCCCGTGAAGCCGCAGACAGGAAAACAGACAGGCGGGTACCGGGTGTGTTTTGACTGTCCTTAGAGAGTTGTACAAAACCAGAAAGAGGACAACTGTCTTACTAATTCCATCGTTTTCAATTCTTGCACCCCCCTCCCCTCATCCCCAAGTCATTTCCTGTCTGATAAGTATGAAATTGGCATTATTTCCTGTTCGCTAATGATTATTACCACAAAATTAGCCACTTGATTATAGTTTGTTCTGTAATGAAAAAATATGTTAACTATTTTAATTAGACTTGGAAAAAACTAAAAACAAGCTTTTTGATTCGCACCTGCCCATTGGAGACGCAAAAATATAAAATTTCTCTATTCTCCTCTCTTCTCTCCTTTCCTTTACTTTCGTCTCCTCTCTCCTTTCTCACCTCTACTCTATCCTACATTCTCTCTCATCTCATCTCACCTCTATCCTCTTCTCCCACCTCTACTCTCACCTACCTTCTCTCTTCTGTCCTTTCCTTTCCTTTCCACTCCTCTACACTCAACTATATTCTCACATCTCCTCTCTTTCCTCTCCGTTCCTGTCCTCTTCTCTCACCTCTACTCTCGCCTTCTCTCTCCTCTCCTCTCCCCTCCCTATCCCCTCTTCTATTCGTACGTCAGGACAACTGACAAGGTCAGGATCGTAGCAAGCGTTTCAAAACTGCATCTAATCTGACTGAGATGTCAGGCTTGCAGAACGGTGAGACGGATATATATAGAGGCTCGTATAACGTATATATATATAGATATAAAGCAAACAGAGCAGCTTTATATCTTGGCTGCAAGCTTCGCATGAGTCACTGACCTGAATCCTTTTCCTTATGGTTGAATTCGACGCAGAGCCGTGCGGATCAGTGTATCAGTAACAGAAAAATTGCTATATTATAAATTAAAATAAACCATACACTTTAAGTCGCTATCAAGCCATAGAATGGAACAAAGAGTCGCTGACAGAACCCGCATGACTTGAGTCTCACGTTCTCGCTTCGACGCTCATAG
This sequence comes from Macrostomum lignano, assembly GCA_002269645.1. Lineage (NCBI taxonomy): Eukaryota > Metazoa > Platyhelminthes > Macrostomidae > Macrostomum > Macrostomum lignano. The sequence continues at coordinate 46,791 of NIVC01000288.1, read as the reverse complement.
TTTCGTTGGATAGGGAATGCTTTTTTTTCTATCTATAGCTCATTCTCAAATCCCTACGGGGAACCTGTTTCAAGTGCTGATGCACGCTTCAGTCAATTTCAATTTGACTCTTTGTTTCATTAACCATCGGCTCTAGATATGATAGGTCGCAAATAGAATCATTGTATCTACTAAAAATGCGAAACACTCCCGTTCATTAAATTGGCCTAGTAAATCCTATATTATAACCATCTGTTCGAGAACAAAGACTAGAATTCGTTAAATCATTGTTGGCTGTTTTTTTAGACCAGGGACGCCCTTGTTTTTTTTGAGCAGCTCAGTGGCAAACGCTCTGCTCACGACTCTCGCGCCGTAACCCCCTGCTTTGATTCCGGGAATGCGCGGCCGGGAGAGAAGAGGAGAGGAGAGGAGAGGAGAGGAGAGAAGAGCAGAGGAGAGGAGAGGAGAGGAGAGAAGAGGAAAAGGGAGAGAAGAGGAGAGAAGAGGAGAGAAGAGGAGAGGAGAGGAGAGGAGAGGAGAGGAGAGGAGAGGAGAGGAGAGGAGAGGAGAGGAGAGGAGAGAGAGGAGAGGAGAGGAGAGGAGAGGAGAGGAGAGAGAGGAAAGGAGAGGAGAGGAGAGGAGAGGAGAGGAGAGGAGAGGAGAGGAGAGGAGAGGAGAGGAGAGGAGAGAGAAGAGGAGAGAAGAGGAGAGGAGAGGAGAGGAGAGGAGAGGAGAGGAGAGGAGAAGAGAGAAGAGGAGAGAAGAGGAGAGGAGAGGAGAGGAGAGGAGAGGAGAGGAGAGGAGAGAGAGAAGAGGAGAGAAGAGGAGAGGAGAGGAGAGGAGAGGAGAGAAGAGGAAAGGAGAGGAGAGGAGAGAGAGGAGAGAAGAGGAGAGGAGAGGAGAGGAGAGGAGAGGAGAGAAGAGGAAAGGAGAGGAGAGGAGAGGAGAGGAGAGAGAGAGGAGAGGAGAGGAGAGGAGAGGAGAGAAGAGGAGGAGAGAGAGAGGAGAGGAGAGGAGAGGAGAGGAGAGGAGGAGAGAGAGGAGAGAAGAGGAGAGAGAGAGGAGAGGAGAGGAGAGGAGAGGAGAGGAGAAGAGAGAAGAGGAGAGAAGAGGAGAGGAGAGGAGAGGAGAGAGAGAGAAGAGGAAAGGAGAGGAGAGGAGAGGAGAGAAGAGGAAAGGAGAGGAGAGGAGAGGAGAGGAGAGGAGAGGAGAGGAGAGGAGAGGAGAGGAGAGAAGAGGAAAGGAGAGGAGAGGAGAGAAGAGGAGAGGAGAGGAGAGGAGAGAAGAGGAGAGAAGAGGAGAGGAGAGGAGAGGAGAGGAGAGGAGAGGAGAGGAGAGGAGAAGAGAGAAGAGGAGAGAAGAGGAGAGGAGAGGAGAGGAGAGGAGAGAAGAGGAAAGGAGAGGAGAGGAGAGGAGAGGAGAGGAGAGGAGAAGAGAGAAGAGGAGAGAAGAGGAGAGGAGAGGAGAGGGAGAGAAGAGGAGAGGAGAGGAGAGGAGAGAAGAGGAGAGAAGAGGAGAGGAGAGGAGAGGAGAGGAGAGGAGAGGAGAGGAGAGGAGAGGAGAGGAGAGGAGAGGAGAGAAGAGGAAAAGGGAGAGAAGAGGAGAGAAGAGGAGAGGAGAGGAGAGGAGAGGAGAGGAGAGAAGAGGAAAGGAGAGGAGAGGAGAGGAGAGGAGAGGAGAGGAGAAGAGAGAAGAGGAGAGAAGAGGAGAGGAGAGGAGAGGAGAGGAGAGAAGAGGAAAAGGGAGAGAAGAGGAGAGAAGAGGAGAGGAGAGGAGAGAGAGAGAGAGAAGAGGAGAGAGGAGAGGAGAGGAGAGGAGAGGAGAGGGAGAGGAGAGGAGAGAGAGGAGAGAGAGGAGAGGAGAGAAGAGGAGAGGAGAGGAGAGGAGAGAGAGGAGAGAGAGGAGAGGAGAGGAGAGGAGAGAGAGGAGAGAGAGGAGAGGAGAGGAGAGGAGAGAGAGAGGAGAGGAGAGGAGAGGAGAGGAGAGGAGAGGAGAGGGAGAGGAGAGGAGAGGAGAGGAGAGAGGAGAGGAGAGGAGAGGAGAGGAGAGGAGAGGAGAGGAGAGGAGAGGAGAGGAGAGGAGAGGAGAGGAGAGGAGAGAGAGGAGAGAGAGAGGAGAGGAGAGGAGAGGAGAGGAGAGGAGAGGAGAGGAGAGGAGAGGAGAGGAGAGGAGAGGAGAGGAGAGGAGAGGAGAGAAGAGAAGAGGAGAGGAGAGGAGAGGAGAGGAGAGGAGAGAAGAGGAGAGGAGAGGAGAGGAGAGGAGAGGAGAGAAGAGGAGAGGAGAGGAGAGGAGAGGAGAGAAGAGGAGAGGAGAGGAGAGGAGAGGAGAGGAGAGGAGAGGAGAGGAGAGGAGAGGAGAGAAGAGGAGAGGAGATTAGAGAGAGGGGAGCTGAGAAGAGACACAAACCCTGAGCGGGCCGGATTGCTATTGTGAAGTTCAAACGACCCGAGGGCCGGATAGACAGCTTTTGCGAGCCTCGATTTGCCGACCTGTTCGGCCAAACAATACAGAAGTCAGGACAAAAGCTTTAGAGTGACTGACTTGTCCACTTCGATATGGGGCTTCTATTATTTCCATATTGAATTAATGTAGAAAACGATATTACTACCACGGATTAGAATGAAATTTTTGTAGGCACAGAATAACAGATTCTTTGACTTTTACTATAAGACCGGTAAGGGCCCATTGAATTGTTTTAGCACCAATTAAGCGCCATATACAGGTTTTATTCATGGAAACGTGGTGATAACTAAGGGCTAACACCGAGCGAACGACCATCCGCCTCCATTTTCTGGATGGGGACACCGGCACCACCGAATCTCAGGTGCACAAGCCGGTACACCAGCTACCCGTGGTCGCAAAAGCATAAGTCTTCAGGGTTCAAATCAGACTTCTCTCCCACTTCTAGGAGGTTTGGCTGCTCCGGCTTTTTTGGGCTCTATATAATAACGAATTTAGCAGCCAAATTATTCATAAAGAGGGCCGAGAGTACCGAGACTGAGCGGGAGGCAGATTGGGGTCTTGGGGCCAGTTTTTCCCTCCCGCTCTCGCTCCCTCAGCTCCGCAGCCCAAACGGTGAGTAGGGTTGAGCACAAGAAAGACGGTAAACGTTTTCATTCGGGCGCAAAAGTCTACGGTAAGCATTCGAACAAAAATAATCTCTTACCAGCAGGAGGTCGCGTTTATTCGAAGCCGACAGACTCAACTGCAACGCCTGTCGATGAAGCTCCAGCAGGCTGAGCCGACAGGACTCGCAGCGCTGCTGCTGCTGCTGAGGCGGCTGTCGAGGTGCCTGCGGTGGCGGCGGCTGCTGCTGCTGAAGCGGCGTCGGCGGCAGCGGTATCTTTGATCGGTCAGCAGCCACGGGAACGCGACTTCTCTTCATTATCCGATTCAATTTTCGAAATTGATAGATACTAGGTCTAGGATATAGATCTATAGGTCTAGATAGATGGAAGCGCCTGTCTCTGGAATGTTGGAATTGAAGTCTACGAATAGAATTCAATAACAAAAGTAGGGGGACCTGCTGGTCCTCCTCTGCTTCAATTAGTAGAGCTTATGCTGCTTCTCCGTGTCTCCCTCCGGACCTCCAGCTGCCGTATAACAGGCCGAACATATAGAACAGCCCCAACCCCCAAAGGCCTTAGCCCACATGGCGATGGGGCAGTCAGCCAATGAGAGAGCTGGGAAGGGGTGGGTGTTGAGGGACAGAAAGGCAGTCAGGAGCTGAGCATGGGCCTTTTCTTAAACTAAAAACTTCGAGTTTCTAAAGATCTAACTTGCATTACTAACTAACTGACTTTTATTGTATATTTAGTATTAAGATAGTAATGCAAGTTGATAAACAGATTAATACAGTTTAGTGTTAGTATATTAATTAAGCGCCTACATCGTAAATAACCTAGAAAATTATTTAGTACAGTCAGCCAAGTGCACTAACTATTTATAAATACATGATAATAGAAAGCCAGGGGTTGCTTCAAACTTGAAGCCAGCCCATACTATTGCAAAGTCAAATCACAGAAGTCAAACCTCAATGGAATCAAATCTCAGGGGAAGTCAATCAAATCTCAGTGCCTCAGGGGAGTCAAATCTCACTGCCTCAGGGGAGTCCAATGTTAAGGCCTCAGGCTCAGAGTGTTAAATCTCAGGGGGTCAAAGCTAAGGGGGTCAAATCTCAGGGGAGTCAAATCTCATGGGAGTCAAATCTCATGGGAGTCAAACCTCAAGGGAGTCAAATCTCAATCTCAAAGGAATCTGAGAGTCAAATCGCAGATTGAGCCAATCTGAAGTGAGCGTAATCTCAGAGGGGGTGGATCAAATCTCACTAAACAGAGAGCGAAAAAACAAGATTGCCATTCAGTTTGGTCATCCATTTTAATTTTAACTATCGGTAGGTGAAATTTATTAAGGTAAGCCAGCCAACCAAACCAATCAAGATGGCTTGCCGCTCATTGTCTGTCAAAATTAATCCCGGCTGAGTGAGAGAGTGACGGATGGATTGATGGATAAGCTTCAATGCCCACACCAACACCAGTCTCTTCAGTCACATGTCTCTTTGTTTTTAAAACGTTTCCATTTTTTGCCAAGAGCTGAACTTTACGGAGAAGTGAGTGAGTCACTGGCAAGCATATATAAACTTAATTTGGCAATGGGATGTCTCATCTAAACAGGTCTAAATTCCCCGGGAATTTCTCCAGGATAAGGCCCTAGCGATGTCGTAAATTAAGTAAAGGAGAGGCCTGGCTTTCCAGACGGCGCGAACCATTTGCTCAGACATTAATAGGGAGGGGGGCACCAACTTTGCGTAAATTCAGGCCATTTTAGAGTGGCTTGTCTGATCACGTGTTCTGAACAATTAAGTGGCTTTTGCGACGGTTGAAAATGGTTAGTGAATTCGTGGCGCAGTGTACAATGCTTTATGAGCTGGAACCATGCAGAAAGCGTCTGACACATTTGCGACAGTGTCTGACACACCGACACTATAGTGTCTGACACATTTGCGACAGTGTCTGACACATTTGCGACAGTGTCTGACACATTTGCGACAGTGTCTGACACACCGACACTATAGTGTCTGACACACCGACACTATAGTGTCTGACACACCGACACTATAGTGTCTGACACACCGACACTATAGTGTCTGACACATTTGCGACAGTGTCTGACACATTTGCGACAGTGTCTGACACATTTGCGACAGTGTCTGACACATTTGCGACAGTGTCTGACACATTTGCGACAGTGTCTGACACATTTGCGACAGTGTCTGACACATTTGCGACAGTGTCTGACACATTTGCGACAGTGTCTGACACATTTGCGACAGTGTCTGACACATTTGCGACAGTGTCTGACACATTTGCGACAGTGTCTGACACACCGACACTATATATAGCATCTGACAAATTTGCGACAGTGTCTGACACATTTGCGACAGTGTCTGACACACCGACACTATATATAGCATCTGACAAATTTGCGACAGTGTCTGACACATTGATATCAGTGTCTGACACAGAAACACAGTAGGTTCTGACACAGTGACACCAGTCTGACACAGTGACACCAGTATGACACAGTGACACCAGTCTGACACAGTGACACCAATCTGACACAGTGACACCAGACTGACAAAGTGACACCAATCTGACACAGTGACACCATACAGTCTGACACAGTGACACCAATCTGACACAGTGACACCATACAGTCTGACACAGTGACACCAGTCTGACACAGTGACACCATACAGTCTGACACAGTGACACCAGTCTGACACAGTGACACCAATCTGACACAGTGACACCAGACTGACACAGTGACACCTGACTGACACAGTGACACCATACAGTCTGACACAGTGACACCAATATGACACAGTGACACCAGTCTGACACAGTGACACCATACAGTCTGACACAGTGACACCAGTCTGACACAGTGACACCAGTATGACACAGTGACACCAGACTGACACAGTGACACCAGACTGACACAGTGACACCAATCTGACACAGTGACACCAGTCTGACACAGTGACACCAGTCTGACACAGTGACACCAGTCTGACACAGTGACACCAGTCTGACACAGTGACACCAGTCTGACACAGTCACACCAGTATGACACAGTGACACCAGTCTGACACAGTGACACCAGTCTGACACAGTGACACCAGTATGACACAGTGACACCAGTCTGAGTGACACCAGTATGACACAGTGACACCAGTCTGACACAGTGACACCAGTCTGACACAGTGACACCAGTATGACACAGTGACACCAGACTGACACAGTGACACCAGACTGACACAGTGACACCAATCTGACACAGTGACACCAGTATGACACAGTGACACCAGTCTGACACAGTGACACCAGTATGACACAGTGACACCAGTCTGACACAGTGACACCAGTCTGACACAGTGACACCAGTCTGACACAGTGACACCATACAGTCTGACACAGTGACACCAGTCTGACACAGTGACACCAGTCTGACACAGTGACACCAGTCCGACACAGTGACACCAATCTGACACAGTGACACCAGTATGACACAGTGACACCAGTCTGACACAGTGACACCAGTCTGACACAGTGACACCAGTCTGACACAGTGACACCAGTCTGACACAGTGACACCAGTATGACACAGTGACACCAGTCTGACACAGTGACACCAGTCTGACACAGTGACACCAGTCTGACACAGTGACACCAGTCTGACACAGTGACACCAGTCTGACACAGTCACACCAGTATGACACAGTGACACCAGTCTGACACAGTGACACCAGTCTGACACAGTGACACCAGTCTGACACAGTGACACCATACAGTCTGACACAGTGACACCAGTCTGACACAGTGACAACATACAGTCTGACACAGTGACACCAGTCTGACACAGTGACACCATACAGTCTGACACAGTGACACCAGTATGACACAGTGACACCATAGGGTCTGACACAGTGACACCAGTCTGACACAGTGACACCAGTATGACACAGTGACATCAGTCTGACACAGTGACACCATACAGTCTGACACAGTGACACCAGTCTGACACAGTGACACCAGTATGACACAGTGACACCAGTCTGAGTGACACCAGTATGACACAGTGACACCAGTCTGACACAGTGACACCAGTCTGACACAGTGACACCAGTATGACACAGTGACACCAGTCTGAGTGACACCAGTATGACACAGTGACACCAGTCTGACACAGTGACACCAGTCTGACTGTGTCATACTGTGTATGACCCTATGACTCTTATCTGCGACCCAAAGCATCTAAAGAAAGTTTTATTACGAGCATAATAAAAGCTGAGGTCCTTTATCAATTAGTCTCGTGTTAAACTTCATGGTGCAGCACTGAGTCAGCCGGGCACATTGCTGAGGGTGACGGGTTGGCGGCAAAAGCAATAAAACTTTGGCTGACACAGGATTAATGCTTTCGTGCAGTTGGGGGAGGGGGGCGGCAAGGCAGTTCCCTCAAGACGAATTAACACTTGATTCGTTTCCGGCTCCAACAAACCCTTCGGCTTAGAGAAGAGGAAGGCTGCTTCGAAACAGAAAGATAGCATCGTAAATTCGAGCCTGCACTCGCAATAAAATTCTAATATGCAAAATTGGGATTAATTATTTTGAAAGCGAACGAATCTAGCGGTTGAGTAGTTAGTTTTAGGCCCCTGTTCTCAGACTCAAAATATGGATTATGGCCAGTTCAAGGCGTATGTGCGAATCCTAAATGCTTTGTTAGTTTAAACTCTTAGCTAGAGACTAGCAATCTAGTGCGGCCCCCCTTCGGGGCGCCCAATAAGAAAGGAGCAAAAATAGTTCATGGAAAACAATAAAAAAACACATTTTCTTAAACACTAATTCCTTCTTCACATTTTAAAAATCACCTTATTCGTGTAAAATTGTCACGGACTAAGATGTTTGCAAAATTAAAAAATCACTTTTTCTCTAAAATTAACAAACAGTCAACAAAATATCGTTTCCCTAAATAGAAAATATTCCCAAGACAGCAAGCAACCCCCTCCAAAAGTGAACAATCGCAGATAGCAAGCATCCTCTAATGCTCATAGCAAGAATCACCACAGATAGCAAGCATCTGCAGATTAGCAAGCACCCCCCCAGATATTATAGAAGCATCCACCCAGATAGCAAGCATCCACCCAGATAGCAAGCATCCACCCAGATAGCAAGCATCCACCCAGATAGCAAGCATCCACCCAGATAGCAAGCATTCTGCAGATAGCAAGCACCCCCCAGATATTATAGAAGCATCCTGCAGATAGCAAGCATCCTGCAGATAGCAAGAATCCCTAAATAGCAAGCATCCCTGGATTGAAAGAATCCCATGCATGTAGCCAGCACCCCCTCTCCCAAATAGCAAGTATCCCCCCTCGAGAGCAAGCATCCACGAGACAGCAAGTAGCTAGTGCAAATGTTACTTCCGCTAATGCAATAATCGCTTTCTCAGGTTGTGCAACAATCCACGTCTCAGCGAGCGCAATAATCTCTTTTTTAGACAGCGCAGTAATCAGCTTCTCAGCTAGTGCAATAATCCTTGGTTTATTAATAGCAATAATCCTTGATTAATCAAGTGCAATAATCCTTGGTTTATCAAGTGCAATAATCCTTGGTTTATCAAGTGCAATAATCCTTTTTTTATCAAGTGCAATAATCCTTGGTTTATCAAGTGCAATAATCCTTTGTTTATCAAGTGCAATAATCCTTGGTTTATTAAGTGCAATAATCCTTGGTTTATCAAGTGCAATAATCCTTGGTTTATCTAGCGCAGTAATCCTTGGCTTATCAAGTGCAATAATCCTTGGTTTATCAAGTGCAATATTTGTTTATCAAGTGCAATAATCCTTGGTTTATCAAGTGAAATAATCCTTTGTTTATCAAGTGCAATAATCCTTGGTTTATCAAGTGCAATAATCCTTGGTTTATCAAGTGCAATAATCATTGGCTTATCAACTGCAATAATCCTTGGTTTATCAAGCGCAGTAATCCTTGGCCTATCAAGTGCAATAATCCTTGGCTTATCGAGTGCAGTAATCCTTGGTTTGCCAAGAGCAATAATCCTTGGTTTATCGAGTGCAGTAATCCTTGGTTTTCCAAGTGCAGTAATCCTTGGTTTATTAAGAGCAATAATCCTTGGCTTATCGAGTGCAGTAATCCTTGGTTTGCCAAGAGCAATAATCCTTGGTTTATCGAGTGCAGTAATCCTTAGTTTTCCAAGTGCAATAATCCTTGGTTTATTAAGAGCAATAATCCTTGGTTTATCGAGTGCAGTAGTCCTTGGTTTATTAATAGCAATAATCCTTGAATAATCCAGTGCATTAATCTCTGGCTTATCAAGTGCAACATTCTTTACTATCAAGTGCAATAATCCATGGCTTATCAAGTGCAATAATCCTTGGTTTATCAAGTGCAATAATCCTTGGTTTATCAAGTGCAGTAATCCTTGGCCTATCAAGTGCAATAATCCTTGGTTTATCAAGTGCAGTAATCCTTGGCCTATCAAGTGCAATAATCCATGGCTTATCAAGCGCTGTAATCCTTGGCTTATCAAGTGCAATAATCCTTGGTTTATCAAGTGCAATAATCCTTGGTTTATCAAGTGCAATATTTGTTTATCAAGTGCAATAATCCTTGGTTTATCAAGTGAAATAATCCTTGGTTTATCAAGTGCAATAATCCTTGGTTTATCAAGTGCAGTAATCCTTAGTTTTCCAAGTGCAGTAATCCTTGGTTTGCCAAGAGCAATAGTCCTTGGTTTATCGAGTGCAGTAATCCTTAGTTTTCCAAGTGCAGTAATCCTTGGTTTATTAAGAGCAATAATCCTTGGCTTATCGAGTGCAGTAGTCCTTGGTTTATTAATAGCAATAATCCTTGAATAATCCAGTGCAACATTCTTTACTATCAAGTGCAATAATCCATGGCTTATCAAGCGCTGTAATCCTTGGCTTATCAAGTGCAATAATCCTTGGTTTATCAAGTGCAATAATCCTTGGCTTATCAAGTGCAATAATCCTTGGTTTATCAAGTGCAATAATCCTTGGTTTATCAAGCGCAGTAATCTTTGGCCTATCAAGTGCAATAATCCTTGGTTTATCAAGTGCAGTAATCCTTAGCCTATCAAGTGCAATAATCCTTGGTTTATCAAGTGCAATAGTCCTTGGTTTATCGAGTGCAGTAATCCTTGGTTTTCCAAGTGCAATAATCCTTGGCTTCTTGAGTGCAGTAATCCTTGGTTTGCCAAGAGCAATAGTCCTTGGTTTATCGAGTGCAGTAATCCTTGGTTTTCCAAGTGCAGTAATCCTTGGTTTATTAATAGCAATAATCCTTGGCTTCTTGAGTGCAGTAATCCTTGGTTTGCCAAGAGCAATAGTCCTTGGTTTATCGAGTGCAGTAGTCCTTGGTTTATTAATAGCAATAATCCTTGGCTTATCGAGTGCAGTAATCTAAGTGTTTTTATTTAGTCCTTTAATAAAACCTTTTAATAAAAAATTTTACACTACTACTTTTAAACTACTTAGATTCGAACCTAGGTCGCTGCATTAGCAGTCTGGTCTGTTCAGCTCTAGGCTAGCTCTCATCGAAGTTATCAGTGATGTTGTACCACTTATATAATTCAACACTCACACCAAGTCAGGTAGAGTAAAAAGTCTCACGAAGCAGTTATGACATAATCAATTTCTTAGGCAAGTCAGTACCAGTGTCTATGAAAGTTTACAATATGGTTACGTAATATAAATTCAGTACTGCGCTATGCTTTCACACTCAAAGCTGTGACGCAATTCAATTGAGTGTCAAATTCAGCCAGTACACAGACGATAAATAAAGTGTATTGTGATGCAATCTATTTTAGAATCAGAATTCAACCAGTCAGTTTTTCTGCTAGCATTCTTACAATGCATTTCAAGTCGAAAGAGCTGCTTGACCTTTGCAAAAAAGCATGTTTTTCGAATATTTAATCCCTTTAATATTGAGCAATTTCTTAGCCAAGATGCATGTACCGTCACGGAAAAATTTCTGATTGAACAGTGCAAGTTCGAACAAAATCGGTTGAGCCGTTTTTGCTAAAATCGATCACACACACACACATATACCGACAGACCATTTTTAGTATATGGACTAGCAATCTTCGCCCCCCGTTGGGGGACATCTGGATAGAATCTCTGTTCTCTACAAGTAACAAAAAGACAGCCAAATAAAGCCTTCACAAAGACGACAGACAAACTGCTCAAATAAAGTGTAATGCAAGAAGAAATCATCCCAAGACAGCAAGCATCCCCCAGATAGCAAGTACCCCCCAGATAGCAAGCATCCCCCAGATAGCAAGCATCCCCCAGATAGCAAGCATCCCCCAGATAGCAAGCATCCCCAAATAGTAAGCATCCACCATACAATAAGTAGCTAGTGCTACAATTTCCTTAGCTCTATAGTGGCTCCTTTAAAATTAGTATGACGCTTACTTTTACGTTTGAAATTGTGTAAATTTTATGTTTGACATGGTGGCTCTTTAATGTTTGATTCGGGTTTTTTTATTGTCTGACATGGTGTCTGTTTATTGTTTGACATAGTGGCTCTTTTATGTTTCACATGGTGGTTCTTTTATGTTCGACATGGTGGCTCTTTTATGCTTGACATGGTGGCTCTTTACTGTTTGACATGGAGTCACATATATGTTTGACATGGTGGCTCTTTTATGTTTGACATGGTGGCTCTTAACTGTTTGACATGGAGTCACATATATGTTTGACATGGTGGCTCTTTTATGTTTGACATGGTGGCTCTTTAATGTTTGACATGGTAGGTCTTTATTGTTTGACATGGTAGCTCTTTTATGTTTGACTCGGTGGCTCTTTAATGTTCGATATGGTGGCTCTTTAATGTTCGACATGGTGGCTATTTTATGTTTGGCATGGTGGCTCTTTTATGTTCGACATGGTGGCTCTTTAATGTTTTACGTGGTGGCTCTTGAATGTTTGATATGGTGGCTCTTGAATGTTTGACATGGTGGCTCTTTAATGTTCGACATGGTGGCTCTTGAATGTTTGACATGGTGGCTCTTGAATGTTTGACATGATGCCTCTTGAATGTTTGACATGGTAGGTCTTTAATGTTTGACATGGTAGCTCTTTAATGTTTGACTTGGTGGCTCTTTAATGTTCGATTTGGTGGCTCTTTAATGTTTGACATGGTGGTTCTTTAATGTTCGACATGGTGGCTCTTTTATGTTTGGCATGGTGACTCTTTAATGTTCGACATGGTGGCTCTTTAAAATTTGACATGGAGTCACCTATATGTTTTACATGGTGGCTCTTTTATGTTCGACATGGTGGCTCTTTAATGTTCGCCACGTTTGTCATCAGGTTTTTCATGTTTGAGTCACGTATATGTTTGACATGGTGGCTCTTTAATGTTTGGCACGGTGGCTCTTTTATGTTTGACATGGTGGCTCTTTTATGTTTGACATGATGGCTCTTTAATGTTTGACATGATAGCTCTTTTATGTTTGACATGGTGGCTCTTTAATGTTTGACGTGGTGGCCCTTTAATGTTCGACATGGAGTCATGTATATGTTTAAAATGGTGGCTCTTTGATGTTTGACATGGTGGCTCTTTAATTTTCGACATGCCGGCTCATTAATGTTTTACATTGTGATTCTTTAATGTTTGACATACTGGCTCTTTAAAGTTCGACATGGTGGCTCTTTTATGTTCGACATGGTGGCTCTTGAATGTCTGACATGGAGTCATGTATATGTTTGACATGGTGGCTTATTTATGTTTAACCTGACCTGGCTCTTTAATGTCTTACATGGAGTCATGTATATGTTTAACATGGCGACTCTTTAATGTTAGACATGGTGGCTCTTTAATGTTCGACATGGTGGCTCTTTAATGTTAGACATGGTGGCTCTTTAATGTTCGACATGATGGCTCTTTAATGTTTGACATGGTGGCTCTTTTATGTTTGACATGGTGGCTCTTTTATGTTTGACATGATGGCTCTTTTATGTTTGACATGATGGCTCTTTTATGTTTGACATGGTAGATCTTTTATATTTTACGTGGTGGCTCTTTTATGTTTGACATGGAGTCATGTATATGTTTGACATAATGGCTCTTTTATGTTTGACATGATGGCTCTTTTATGTTTGACATGATGGCTCTTTTATGTTTGACATGGTGGCTCTTTAATGTTCGACATGGTGGCTCTTTTTTGTTCGACATGGTGGTTCTTTTATGTTCGACATGGTGGCTCTTTTATGCTTGACATGGTGGCTCTTTAATGTTAGACATGGTGGCTCTCTAATGTTAGACATGATGGCTCTTTAATGTTAGACATGATTTCTCTTCAATGTTTGACATTGCGGCTCTTTAATTTTTGACATGGTGGCTCTTTTATGTTCGACATGGTGGCTCTTTAATGTTCGCCACGTTTGTCATCAGGTTTTTCATGTTTGAGTCACGTATATGTTTGACATGGTGGCTCTTTAATGTTTGGCATGGTGGCTCTTTTATGTTTGACATGGTGGCTCTTTTATGTTTGACATGATGGCTCTTTAATGTTTGACATGATAGCTCTTTTATGTTTGACATGGTGGCTCTTTAATGTTTCACATGGTGGCCCTTTAATGTTCGACATGGAGTCATGTATATGTTTAACATGGTGGCTCTTTGATGTTTGACATGGTGGCTCTTTAATTTTCGACATGCCGGCTCATTAATGTTTTACATTGTGATTCTTTAATGTTTGACATACTGGCTCTTTAAAGTTCGACATGGTGGCTCTTTAATGTTCGACATGGTGGCTCTTGAATGTCTGACATGGAGTCATGTATATGTTTGACATGGCGGCTCTTTAATGTTCGACATGGCGGCTCTTTAATGTTCGACATGGTGGCTCTTTAATGTTTGACATGGTGGCTTATTTATGTTTAACCTGGCCTGGCTCTTTAATGTCTTACATGGAGTCATGTATATGTTTGACATGGCGACTCTTTGATGTTAGACATGGTGGCTCTTTAATGTTCGACATGGTGGCTCTTTAATGTTAGACATGGTGGCTCTTTAATGTTCGACATGATGGCTCTTTAATGTTTGACATGGTGGCTCTTTTATGTTTGACATGGTGGCTCTTTTATGTTTGACATGATGGCTCTTTTATGTTTGACATGATGGCTCTTTTATGTTTGACATGGTGGCTCTTTAATGTTTGACATGGAGTCACATATATGTTGGACATGGTGGCTCTTTAATGTTCGACATGGTGGCTCTTTAATGTTTGACATGGTGGCTCTTTAATGTTTGACATGGAGTCACATATATGTTGGACATGGTGGCTCTTTAATGTTCGACATGGTGGCTCTTTTTTGTTCGACATGGTGGCTCTTTTATGCTTGACATGGTGGCTCTTTAATGTTAGACATGGTGGCTCTCTAATGTTAGACATGGTGGTTCTTTAATGTTAGACATGATTTCTCTTCAATGTTTGACATTGCGGCTCTTTAATTTTTGACATGGTGGCTCTTTAAAATTTGACATGGAGTCACCTATATGTTTTACATGGTGGCTCTTTTATGTTCGACATGGTGGCTCTTTAATGTTCGCCACGTTTGTCATCAGGTTTTTCATGTTTGAGTCACGTATATGTTTTACATGGTGGCTCTTTAATGTATGGAATGGTGGCTCTTTTATGTTTGACATGGTGGCTCTTTTATGTTTGACATGATGGCTCTTTAATGTTTGACATGATAGCTCTTTTATGTTTGACATGGTGGCTCTTTAATGTTCGACATGGAGTCATGTATATGTTTGACATGGTGGCTCTTTGATGTTTGACATGGTGGCTGTTTAATTTTCGACATGCCGGCTCATTAATGTTTTACATTGTGATTCTTTAATGTTTGACATAGTGGCTCTTTAAAGTTCGACATAGTGGCTCTTTAATGTTTGACATGGTGGCTCTTGAATGTCTGACATGGAGTCATGTATATGTTTGACATGGCGGCTCTTTAATGTTTGACATGGTGGCTTATTTATGTTTAACCTGGCCTGGCTCTTTAATGTCTTACATGGAGTCATGTATATGTTTGACATGGCGACTCTTTAATGTTAGACATGGTGGCTCTTTAATGTTTGACATGGTGACTTATTTATGTTTAACCTGGTCTGGCTCTTTAATTTTCAACATCGTGGCTCTTTACTGTTCAACATCGTGTTTATTTAATGTTCGACATGGTGGCTCTTCAATGTTTGACATGGTGGCTCTTTAATGCTTGACATGGTGGCTCTTTAATGTTTGACATGGAGTCATGTATATGTTTGACATGGAGTCATGTATCTGTTTGACATGGAGGCTCTTTAATGTTCGACATGGTGGCTCTTTAATGTCTGACATGGAGTCACGTATATGTTTGACATGGAGTCACGTATATGTTTGACATGGAGTCACGTATATGTTTGACATGGAGTCACGTATATGTTTGACATGGAGTCACGTATATGTTTGACATGGAGTCACGTATATGTTTTACATGGTGGCTCTTTTATGTTTGACATGGTGGCTCTTTAATGTTCAAATGGTGGCTCTTTAATGTTCGACATGGTGGCCCCTTAAAGTCTGACATGGAGTCACGCATATGTTTGACATTGAGTCATGTATATGTTTGACATGGTGGCTCTTTAATGTTTGATATTGCGCTTCCTTTATGTTTAGCTTTTTGTGTTTTAGGGTGTTTTGATAAAAAATTTTTTTTGCACTACTAAGATTCGAACCTAGGTCGCTACATTAGCAGTCCAGTCTGTTCGCATCTAGGCTATCTATTTTCAATTGGAGAACATGAACTGTTGCCCTTATAATTTAATTCTTATAGCAAGTCAATTAGAGTAAAAAGTTATGACATAATCAATTTCTCAGTCAGCCAGTATCAGTCTCAGTTCAAGTTAGCAATATTGGTTACGCAATTTAAATCAAGTCGTGTGTGCATTTCTTCGACACTGTTTTCAACTTGTTGTGATGCAATCTTTATCAGAATTGAAATTCAGTCAGTCAGGCTTTTCTCTAGCATTCTTACAATGCATTTCAAGTCGAAAATTTTGCTTGACCTTTGCAAAAAAGCATGTTTTTCGAATATTTAATCCCTTTAACATTGAGCAATTTCTTAGCCAAGATGCATGTACCGTCCCAGGAAAATTTCTGATCGAATGGTGCAAGTTTGAAGAAAATCGGTTGAGCCAATTTTTCTGAAATCTATCGCATACCCACATACCCACATACAGACAACTCATTTTTAGTATATAGGATGTGCCTTCCCTGAGAATTGTCAGTGTGTTCTCCCTGAGATTTGTCAGTGTGCCCTCCCTGAGAATTGTCAGTGTGCCCTCTCTGAGATTTGTCAGTGTGTTCTCCCTGAGATTTGTCAGTGTGCCCTACCTGAGATTTGTCAGTGTGCCCTACCTGAGATTTGTCAGTGTGCCCTCCCTGGGATTTGTCAGTGTGCCCTCCCTGAGATTTGTCAGTGTGTTCTCCCTGAGATTTGTCAGTGTGCCCTACCTGAGATTTGTCAGTGTGCCCTACCTGAGATTTGTCAGTGTGCCCTCCCTGAGATTTGTCAGTGTGCCCTACCTGAGACTTGTCAGTGTGCCCTCCCTGAGATTTGTCAGTGTGCCCTCCCTGAGATTTGTCAGTGTGCCCTACCTGAGATTTGTCAGTGTGCCCTACCTGAGATTTGTCAGTGTGCCCTCCCTGAGATTTGTCAGTGTGCCCTACCTGAGACTTGTCAGTGTGCCCTCCCTGAGATTTGTCAGTGTGCCCTCCCTGAGATTTGTCAGTGTGCCCTCTCTGAGATTTGTCAGTGTGTTCTCCCTGAGATTTGTCAGTGTGCCCTCCCTTAGAATTGTCAGTGTGCCCTCCCTGAGATTTGTCAGTGTGTTCTCCCTGAGACTTGTCAGTGTGCCCTCCCTGAGACTTGTCAGTATGCCCTCCCTGAGAATTGTCAGTGTGCCCTCCCTGAGATTTGTCAGTGTGCCCTCCCTGAGATTTGTCAGTGTGTTCTCCCTGAGAATTGTCAGTGTGCCCTCCCTGAGACTTGTCAGTGTGCCCTCCCTGAGATTTGTCAGTGTGTTCTCCCTGAGAATTGTCAGTGTGCCCTCCCTGAGACTTGTCAGTGTGCCCTCTCTGAGATTTGTCAGTGTGCCCTCTCTGAGACTTGTCAGTGTGCCCTCTCTGAGAATTGTCAGTGTGCCCTCTCTGAGACTTGTCAGTGTGCCCTCCCTGAGATTTGTCAGTGTGCCCTCCCTGAGATTTGTCAGTGTGCCCTACCTGAGATTTGTCAGTGTGCCCTACCTGAGATTTGTCAGTGTGCCCTCCCTGAGATTTGTCAGTGTGCCCTACCTGAGACTTGTCAGTGTGCCCTCCCTGAGATTTGTCAGTGTGCCCTCCCTGAGATTTGTCAGTGTGCCCTCTCTGAGATTTGTCAGTGTGTTCTCCCTGAGATTTGTCAGTGTGCCCTCCCTTAGAATTGTCAGTGTGCCCTCCCTGAGATTTGTCAGTGTGTTCTCCCTGAGACTTGTCAGTGTGCCCTCCCTGAGACTTGTCAGTATGCCCTCCCTGAGAATTGTCAGTGTGCCCTCCCTGAGATTTGTCAGTGTGCCTTCCCTGAGATTTGTCAGTGTGTTCTCCCTGAGAATTGTCAGTGTGCCCTCCCTGAGACTTGTCAGTGTGCCCTCCCTGAGATTTGTCAGTGTGTTCTCCCTGAGAATTGTCAGTGTGCCCTCCCTGAGACTTGTCAGTGTGCCCTCTCTGAGATTTGTCAGTGTGCCCTCTCTGAGACTTGTCAGTGTGCCCTCTCTGAGACTTGTCAGTGTGCCCTCTCTGAGAATTGTCAGTGTGCCCTCTCTGAGACTTGTCAGTGTGCCCTCTCTGAGAATTGTCAGTGTGCCCTCTCTGAGATTTGTCAGTGTGCCCTCCCTGCGATTTGTCAGTGTGCCATCCCTGAGATTTGTACACAAAGTGGTCCTGAGATTAAATTCCTACCTGAGATTTTCACTTCCCTCACGTCGCCCTGAGACTTAACTCAGACTGTTTTTTTAAATTGGCTGCCCCCTAAAGCGCTTTATAGACAGCAGTTCTATTATCTTAGCCCATCAACCCTGTACAAGACGATACCTCCTTATCTATAAAAAAATTTTTACATCTGGAACCTTATCTATTCTATCATATCTTTCTGCGCTCTGAACTCAGATTATTGCTCATAAGTTATCCATGATAGCAAAGTCAGTTTGCAATTTTATTACTATACGCTGGATTTGAGACAGGGCTCAAATGAAAGACAAAGCATGGATTTCCGGATGAAGAATCTGGAGTTCTGAATTATTTTCCACATCGAAGAATTCTAAAACAGGCAGGCTAAATTCTTTCGATCAGCATTTAATTTCCAATCCAGATCGCTATTGTCAGCAGTCCATGCTCACGCCGCGTCAGCTGTACAGCGCAGTTTCTGATTTCGGGGTTCACGCTCCGAGAGAGCTTGTCTTGCCTTGAAATCTGAAGCTGAGGGCAAACTCGACCCCACAGTTCATCATGGGCTTTCGGCCCTTAGAGTTTTATTGCTTCTACGCATGAATTTCAACGCTGAAAACTGGTTTTATGGTTAACTTTGTCTCTGACGGGGCCTTTTCCTTGCTGCTATCTATCTATCTATCTATCTATCTATCTATCTATCTATCTATCTATCTATCTATCTATCTATCATAGTCATCTATCTATCTATCTATCTATCTATCTATCTATCTATCTATCTATCTATCTATCTATCTAACTGTCTGTCTAGATCTAAAGTTATACAGCGTTTTGAAACTACGTTTAGACTACTGTAAGTAGTTAAATGCTAACGCAGCTTTGAAGTGAGGAATTATTTTTTAAGTCAACAGTTCCGACCAGAATGGTAGAAACGTTCGAACAAAGTAAATTTTTAATAGTAAAGAAAGAAGGAATGGTCCAAGGAGCTGCGTATCGACATCAACTCAACAAGAACTGAGTTCTGTCTTTTCTCAAGGGTCCAGCGAGCGATTTCCTTTCCAACGAGGCCGCGAACATAGAAATGGGGTGTAGGTATGACAATCAGGGTGGAGGCCTCCAAAATATTACACGATCGTTGAGCCGTCCTGTTATACAGCAGTTAGTGGTCCTTGGAGTGGTCCTTGAAAATTAATCTGAGGGGATCGCGGGTTTGCAAAGGAGATGGTGCAGCTCATAGTCAGCCCCAGACAGATTATATTAAACAGAACCTTCTCAATTCAGTCAGAGCCAAAGTGTCTATGGACAAACCTGCATGTTCCTAACCAATTGAACTATTCATACAAAATATAATCCTGTGCTAAAAGGACCTGTGCTGGACCTTTGATACACAAAAGAAGTCCGAACGAGACTGACCCTTTCAAATCAAACATATGGCTGATGGGAGGGAGGGAAGACAACAGAGGAAGAAGTGTAAGACGAACCGCTTGAAGAGGAAGGCGAGGAGGCTAAAGGTGGTGAAAATCTAAAAAAGCTTGACGGAATGCTTGAGAGATAGGGCCGTATGCAGAAAGCTCTGTCTAGGGTAGTCCGGTCTTGAAAAGCTAGTCTAGACTTGGATTTGGTATGCAGAAACACAAAGTTAGACCAGTCTACTATAGCACAACTAGGCTAGCTAGACCATAGACTATAGACTGAACTACCCAAGTCCGGACTAGCTAGTCTGGACTAAGCTTTCTGCATACGGCCCATAGACTAGCTGAGGATGTCCAGCAGTTGAGGTTTGTTCGCTGTCGAGGCTTGATCAGCGAAACTTGAGAAATTTGCATCAATGGGCCGTATGAATAAAACGTGAGAAAATCTTTAAAGATTATCTTTCGAGCCAAGAATTTCTTTAAAGAAATTCTTTTCCGGCAAGAAAATCTGTTGGAGAAAATCTTACGAGTCAAGATATTCTAGAAAAGACATGAATAAAAGTTTCTCGGCTCGTGAGATTTTCTCGGCGACTGCCACTTGGCTGAAAGTTGTCTAGGGCCCAAACCAAGATGTCGGTGACGTGGAATCGACGGCCGTCTCCTCAGGCTTGGGCGCAGCCCATGCTGTGTCTATGGCTAAAACCACGTGAACACCGAAAATCCGTCCAGAAAAATCCTACTAGAAAGTGGCAAAATCCATGTGGAGTTTACCTGAACATCAGGTGACAGGAAAGTCACTTTGCTTTGAAATTTTACCCTGAGATTGAGCGTCCTGGCATCGAATGGTTGCCAATTTTTTACATGTATATCGTGATTACTCTTTGCAGGAGCCCAGAAACAATGCCCAGAAACACCTGTCTCCTTGGCAACACCGGATTGAAAGCCAGGGTTGCTCAGGTACCGCAGCGTGATCTCCATCTTCTGTTTCGGTGTCAGCGCACCGCCCCTTGTCTCGGAAGTATGTCCTAGGAAGCGCGTTGTCAGAAAGGTCACGTGATCCTCAGTGAATCGATGAAGCTGTCTATATGTCTCCACTGGAGTGGCCTGTCGGGGCAGGTACTCCTTGGTCTTTCTGATCTGAAGGAACATCTCGTGTCTCGTGTTATGGGCGCTGAAGATTCGCTTGAGCCAGAGAAAGAGTTGCTCGCATAAAACTCAAGTGTCGGCTCTCTCGGCGAGAAAATCACGTCTTTTATTCATCAGAAAGCAAGAAAATCTTTTCCTCGTGAGATTTTCTTGCCGAGCAAATCTTTTCTTGTGAAAGCTCGAGATTTTCTTGGCGAGAAAATCTTGCAAGAAACTCGCAGTTTTTTATTCTTATAAACGCAAGAAATTCTTGGATTTCTTGCAAGAAAAAAATTTCTTTTTTTATTCATACGGCCCAATGTGTTCATAGCCACATGGTGCCACCTGTTGAAGGTCCAGTGACCAACGAAGTCAGAGCTGATGCAGACACATGTGGTCGACGTGTCGATGAAATTTGGAGGCTTGTCAAGTCTGCACTGAGGCGCAGTGCTGATTAGCTCACAATGGTGTGCTGAATACACTGGCGCTTATGGGAAAAATCCTACCTTCTGGCAGAATCGTCGAATATCTCGACGGTCCAAATGGGTGGGCGACTTGATTCTTGCTTGAGAAGGTGCGCAAAAAAAGTTGGCCCGTGTTCTGGAATTTCGTGTGCCTGCGTTGCTCCGTTTCGGCGCAGCAAGACAAATTGTCCCCCCTCTTGGTATTTCGACGGGCGGAAAAATGGCTCCGTACTCCTACTTTTAAGACAAAATCCTCACGTCTGCATCAGTGTCTGAATTGATGTGTCCACTTGTTTGAATAAAAGTAGAGTTTGCTCAAAATCGGAGTTAAACAGGTGCATTTCCTCATTGGGATCTATAGCCACTCTCTAGCTGTCGCACTCCAGCGCCAAAAACAACATCAACAACCAGGGTTCTATCCATCTACGAGGGCTACATGCACGAGCTAGTTAGTACAGAGTGCAGACTGCATGGTCCGCCACCCGAAGGCGTACAAGTGCGCACTAAGATTGTGTGCGAGGGATCGCCAGGGAACGCTATAATAAGGGAGAAAATTGTTTTCTATATAAGTATGTATTCAGACACTGAGGAGGGAGCGGGGTATGCGGAACTGATTAGTACTTGTTGGTCTGAAATCCCCATCAAACGCGTGGGTTGTCTACACGTATAGCTAGGTAGTGGTGAATCAGTTTGCTGTCTACCTGCACAAGAGATTAGTGGGATTTTATAGTGGCACTTCAATTTGGCTTCCCCAACGCCCACACTCTCCCTGACACCTACAATGTGGCTCTCAGTGGCTCTCTGTGACACTGTGGCTCTCTTTGACACTGTGGCTCTCTTTGACACTGTGGCTCTCTTTGACACTGTGGCTCTCTCTGACACCCTCACTGTGGCTCTCTTTGACACTGTGGCTCTCTGTGACACTGTGGCTCTCTTTGACACTGTGGCTCTCTTTGACACTGTGGCTCTCTTTGACACTGTGGCTCTCTCTGACACCCTCACTGTGGCTGTCTTTGACACTGTGGCTCTCTTTGACACTGTGGCTCTCTTTGACACTGTGGCTCTCTCTGACACCCTCACTGTGGCTGTCTTTGACACTGTGGCTCTCTTTGACACTGTGGCTCTCTTTGACACTGTGGCTCTCTTTGACACTGTGGCTCTCTTTGACACTGTGGCTCTCTTTGACACTGTGGCTCTCTCTGACACCCTCACTGTGGCTCTCTCTGACACCCTCACTGTGGCTCTCTGACAACCTCACTGTGGCTCTCCTGACTCCCCTGAATAACCATCAAAGTTTTCTTACCTTCGAAGTAAACTCGAAAAAATCGTATAGCTCGTAATTGTCGTCGCGAATATCCAGTGAGTAAGTTGCAATCCCCTGGTCGAAACGGAGACTTCAAACAAAAAAACTCGAAGACAGGATTTTTGCCCCACCCTGGGGGTGCGAAATCGAGAGAAGATCTCGAGAGAAGAGAAGACGCGCAGGTGAATTCTAAGCCGAAAGGATATTTTTCCACTTGTTCGCTCTGCTTTTTACGGTTTTGTTTTCACAGGTATAGAAGCGAAGTTAGTCGAACGAACGGTCCAATAGAAACTGAGAGGAAGGCATGAAAGGGTCAGAGGGGGAGGGAAGAAAGGAAGAAATGTTGAAATGAAACTGGATACAAATATTCGCCGTCACGGATTCTAAAAAAATTCAACCCAGCGCAACCAGTGGACACTTGCTTTCATGGAGCGCAAGTCGAACTTACATTTGGAGTGACTCTTCGTTCCTGCGAATTACTTTCGTCTCTGGTGAAACACTCTCTAGATTTAGAACTCCATGTCGTATCTTCCAACGCGTTGTTCCACCACATATTGGCCTAATTAGCTCCCGTAGGCTCCCTTAGGACCTGGCTTGGGCATTCATTCGTCATAAATTCCCATTTTGCCTGTCGGAGGTCAGCAACGGAATTGAAGGTCGGTGCCGGTGCTTTTGTATTTCCTCGTCGCTGCGGCAACTGTCCAATCCAATTTTCCTGCGCTGGAGGGAGCCAACCAAGATTCACTGGCTCGGACTTTATTCTCGTTTTACTTTGACCTCGGTTGGCTCGGCTCTCGCCCTGCGCGCGGCAATCCAGGTTCTAATTGCTATGGTCATAAAAAAGTCGAATGCAGAATGCAATGTACTTGAAGAAAAATGTTATAACCGCGTCGCTTCTGCTTTGAAGTTTCACAAATTACTATTTACTAAGATTATCAGTGCGTAGCAATACATCTGTTTTTGTTTTGTTTTTCAAGGGGTTATTAACTAACATAATACATTCTTTTTCTTATAAATTCTGTAACAAGTCGCTATTTTAAGGGTGTTAATCAATAGAGTCAAACACTGATAAGTAATCGATAATGTCTTGATTGATTTTTATTAAATTTAGCGATATTAATCGCTAATTTAATTTTATTTTAAAGTGCTCGAAGAAATTTATTTCACTTATTGTAAGTCGCCACTTTGGCCACTGAAACAGCAATTCAAATTCCGTTTATAATTTTTGGCATTATCTCAGGTGCAAAAAATATTTAGATCTAGTCACGTTCTTTCATATAATCATTAAATCCTGCAATTGAATGTCTTGGAAATTCACCACTTTGATGCATCATCGAATGGACGAGTATTACTCTTCTAGCCTTCGAATAGGTGTCTAAAGACTTTCAACACCATTGTTGAGCAGTCCGTATGAAGAACGCCATTTTGGAATCGACATTAAATCTATCCAAATATGGAACTGCCGCAGCTGATTCTTTGCTTAGAATGTTTAGAACCTTTGCTTACTTCAGCCCGTGTACTAATTAGGTCAGCCTTCGTGTACATTCGCCCACTGGTTATTAGTTGAAAATTTTCATCCACTGACAGATTTTGACAGAAATTCCCGTTAAAAAAGTCACCAAGCTGCCTTGCAATTTCCTGTACTACAGCGGCAAAATCCCAGTAATCTGGCAAAGAGGCGTGATAGTACGGAGGTGACAGGAACATCAGAGGTAGTAGGATGACGCGGTTCGTTCTGTCGCTTGCAACGACAGTAACTTGAGTAGACAATAGCGAAGAGGGGGGCCGTAGCCCAGCGGTAGCGCAGCTGCTCTGGTGTGCCAGCGACCCAGGCTCGATTCCAAGTGCAGTCACATTAATTTGGGGCTAAATTGGAATCTCGGCTTGGCTCTGCTCGTGCAATTAACGGCCTTGAGAGCCAACCCCCCAAGGCGCAGTGAAGTGTACATGCCTAACGATAATATAAAGTTAGGGCTGCTGTACACTCCTGTGTGAGTGTGTGCCTGCGTACGTATCCGCGCGCTTGTATGCCTGCTCAGGGGAGTCGGCGGAATGGGCAGTAATGTAATGCCTCTCGCCGGTTGTGTGTCTATGTCGCTTAAAGTGCACACAACCCCCTGCCTCTAATAAAAAAGGACAATAGCGAAACAAAGTCGAAGCAGGTCCGAACTCTTGAGCTATTAAGCGGAGCAATAAGCCCGTACTGCTGACTGGCTTTAAGCGCTATGACAAGCGTCCTACCAAATGATCTAACTGCTTTGACGTACGAATTTCATCTTCGAGTCTACCGAATTCTTCAGCAGCAAGCCGAAGCTGCTGTTTAAGGTCTGAGCTATCCCATTTTTCCCAAGCAACTTCAAATTCGATTCTTTTATCGTCTGCAGATAATGTTTTGCAAGCTCTGGGCGAACTATTGACAATCTTATCGGCCAGAAACTGCTTGAACTCGTCCTTTATTGGCAAGGCGTAGGTCTTGCTGTACATGTTTGAAACAACGGGTTCTAGGTGCTTGCTAGTCAGTTGGATGCATCCAACGGAATTTAAATCGCGGCGCAGTCGCACAGAATCGCGTTTTGTCACGCCCTGGCCAAAAAGATTCTGTCTCAGGCAATGCGGAAGAATAAGCCAACCAACCAATCAAAAGTCAGAAACGCAACTTTATCAGACGCCAAGTCGCCTCCGGGCAATTCGTGATCCTTAAAATAGTTTACAAAGCCAATCACGACAGCTGGGTTTTCCATATGAGCTATTATTTGACTCACATCATCCTTGTCGAGCAGCGACTGAAACAGAATTAACCATGAGAAGTATCGATCTTCACTGGTCTTGGCACATCGAGTGATATTTTCAAGGCAACAATCTTGGACCCGAATGCAAGAGTATTATTTAGTTGTCTCAACATTTGAAAATGTATCCAATATGAGGCATGATTTTAGGAGTGGCTTTCTCTGCTTCGGAGGGGACAAAGAAAGGGGTTGGGCGCTGTCCATTTGGGGGGGGGGCGTTGTCCTTAGGGGCGCTGTCTTCAGGGGGGCGCTATCCTTAGGGCGCACTGTCCTTAGGAGGGGGGGTGCGCTGTCCTTAGGAGGGGAGCGCTGTCCTTTGCAGGGGGGACGCTGTCCTTTGCAGGGGGTGCGCTGTCCTTAGGAGGGGAGCGCTGTCCTTTGAAGGGGGGACGCTGTCCTTTGGAGGGAGGACGCTGTCCTTAGGAGGGGAGCACTGTCCTTTAGGTTGGGGGCGCTGCCTAGCCGCCTAGATGATGTGTAGGACAAGTGACAATCGACATTATACATTGGACATTATACACTATATGCTACTTGACAAAGTAGCTTAAAATAACGTACTTTAAATGGCAACTAGTGCCGAATAATTTCTGCTGTAATCATTCAAATTTCCCTAAAATGCTACCCGTGTATTTGACCGATGTTCTTGCATGCACAAGTTGTAATGAGAAAAAACAATATTGAGTTCACAGGATGAGCATCGAGTTGCAAAAAAAGTACGCACAGACCGTGAAATTTGTATTTTTAACCGTACGAGCTCGTAATTTGACTGTACGAGCTCAAATGATTGCAAACGCAGTTTCAGCCTGGAAACCCCGACCTTTTTTAGTATTCTGCTATTGTTCTAGGGTAGCACATGCTTGGAAAGATTAGAAGTATTTTTATGCTTGCGATTTTAAAATCGCAACGTAGAACCGGTCTCGGGTGAAAAAACTCGCACTATTTCATGGTCTAAAATAAAACAAATAATAAAATAATTGATTACACCTGTCCTAATAGGCCGATATGCAACCGACAGCTCAGCCGCAGCTATTGCAGGACGTACCTGAAGGCTGCGTACGGCTGTTCAGTCCAAGGACTGGGGGGTCGCCACACACACCCTCAATTACCTCAATTACCCCAGCTAATGCTGGCACCCATTTTACAACTGGGTGAACTGAAGCAATGCAGAGTTAAGTGTCTTGCTCAAGGACACAAATTATTCAGAGTGAATCGAGAATCGAACCCCCGACCTTTCAGTCGCAAGTTCGACGCTCAAACCTCTAGGCTACAACCTCTCCTCAATGGTCTAAAAATGGATTAAAACCTACTAATAAAATAATGTAAGATGGCGCGTAGTTTGACTTATGCAAAAAAGATAAGCAATTCCAGTGGTTCCAAACTGGTAGAAGAATCAAAGCATGAGTAAGCTGATTAAACGTAGCTGATGACAGCGTCGGATCCGCTGCGACAGTCGCTCGCCATGCGAGCCGGCAGTGTCGAGGAGGCGACCGAGCGAGAGAACGCCGACTCACTGAGCTGCCTGGTCAGCAGCGGTTGAGTTGTTCCATCGGCCGACACCTGCACTGCAGTACGACGCGCCTGTTGCTGCAGAGTCTTCACGGCCACAACTCGCCTAGCCGTGGGACCGACGTTGATCGTTGATCCTCCTTGACTGCGCGGAACGCCGTCGACTGCAGAAGCGCTGAACGTCTGTCCAAGCGGCGTCTTTATTGGAGGTTGCGGCAGCTGCGGCAGCTGCTGCAGATTGATGCCGCCCTCGGCAACAACAGCGTAGGTTGGCAACCGTTGCGGGCTGATGGCCTCCAGCGTGTGGTGCCGGTGGAATGGCTTCGGCGGTTTTGGCCGCATCGGGCGGAGGCCACACAGCTCCGCGCTGCCGCCCTGCTCCTCGATGGCTTCCAGTTCGCGTTCCAGTTCCTCGGCGTACAGGCGCTGAAGATGCGCGATTCTTGCCTGCAAGTTGTTGGTGGAAGATTCTCTCATGTCATTTGCTAACTGACCAAAGGACTTCTTGAATTTTTGGCGTCTAGATACTTCCGATTCTCTAATTGTTATAAAAACTTGTCAGATTCTTCCTCGGGTAGCGACAAAAGTAGTTGAAAACAGCAGAGGGACTGTGTGCATCCCAGCGCACTTTAAGCGACATTGTCACACAACCGGCGAGAGGCATTACTGGTACTGCTCAGGAAAGTCGGCGGAATGGGAACAATGAACCATCAAACTACGAGCTAGAAGAAAGATTCTACACACGAGAAGTTCCCTTAGGGCTGTTTTTGGCTGGGGCCGATTTCATAAAAAAGCTAAAAGTGATAAGTGACAAGTCGACAAATGACAAGTGACAAGTGTCAAGTGTCAACGATTTTGGTTTCAAAAACATGGGTCCATACTCGTGTTGAAAATAACTCAGCTTTATGCCTATGGTTGAGAGGGGTGCTTTCACAAGGTCGAAATTTCACAAGGTCGAAATTTCACAACATCGAAAACTCTAGCAGAAGACTTCATAAGGTCGAAATTTCACAACATCGAAAACTCGAAAAGCAGCCACTTTCATAAGGTAGAAATTTCAGAAGGTCGAAATTTCACAACATCGAAAACTTTAGCAAGAGACTTCATAAGGTCGAAATTTCACAACATTGAAAACTTTAGCAAGAGACTTCATAAGGTCGAAATTTCACAACATCGAAAACTTTAGCAAAAGACTTCATAAGGTCGAAATTTCACAACATCGAAAACTTTAGCAAAAGACTTCATAAGGTCGAAATTTCACAACATCGAAAACTCTAGCAGAAGACTTCATAAGGTCGAAATTTCACAACATCGAAAACTCTAGCAGAAGACTTCATAAGGTCGAAATTTCACAACATCGAAAACTCGAAAAGCAGCCACTTTCATAAGGTAGAAATTTCAGAAGGTCGAAATTTCACAACATCGAAAACTTTAGCAAAAGACTTCATAAGGTCGAAATTTCACAACATCGAAAACTTTAGCAAAAGACTACATAAGGTCGAAATTTCACAACATCGAAAACTCTAGCAGAAGACTTCATAAGGTTGAAATTTCGGGGGGGGGGGTTTCACAAACTCGAAATTTCACAACATCGAAAGCACCTTCTTTCACAAGGTCGAAATTTCACAAGGTCGAAATTTCATAACATCGAAAACTCAAATAGCAGCCACTTTCACAAGGTCGAAACTTCACAAGGTCGAAATTTCACAACATCGAAAGCTTTAGCAAAGGACTTCATAAGGTCGAAATTTCACAACATCGAAAACTCTAGCAGAAGACTTCATAAGGTCGAAATTTCACAACATCGAAAACTTTAGCAGAAGACTTAATAGTTGTAAGCCTTCGAGGCTTTTCTATATTCTATTGTTGTTTAGTAGGCCTATATATGTTGTAGGTGTTTTTCTGTTTGTCACTTAGTCTAATTTATCCTAACCAGTCATTGCCAAAGGGCTTTTTTCTCTTTTCAAAGTTTTTCTCTTTTCCCCTAAATTTATCCTACTTCTGATACCAAATTTTAGGTGCTTTTTACTGCTCAAATTCCAAAATGCTTCCCAACTATATAGCTAAACTTACAGCTTATGTAAACTAACCCATCGTCCCAGTAGTCATAAGACACTTAGCAGAGCACTCAGCACTCCTTGACGTTGAACTACTTAAAGAAGAGGTGATTAAAAACTTCTCTGAACCAAAGCTATTAATTATTAAAACAAAAAATAATAATATAAACATTGACACACAATAAAGACTTTAGTTTTCTACATTGTAAAATTTTGATATTTTCATACTTGAAGCTGCTAAATTCTCAGTTTTTACATTGTAAGATTTCGATCTTATGAAAGTGGCTGCTATTTGAGTTTTCGACCTTGTGAAATTTCGACCTTATGAAGTCTCTTGCTAAAGTTTTCGATGTTGTGAAATTTCGATCTTGTGAAATTTCGACCTTATGAAGTCTCTTGCTAAAGTTTTCGTTCGATGTTGTGAAATTTCTACCTTATGAAAGTGGCTGCTTTTCGAGTTTTCGATGTTGTGAAATTTCGACCTTGTGAAACCCCCCCGGTTGAGACACCATATGAAATCGATCCAGCCTTTAGACAGGGAAGCCTCTATGGTCGCTGCGCTCCCCAGGAAGGGACACTAGTTTAGGCAGCATACAAGTATAGCGGAGTGGGGTGGGGCGGGTGAGTGTCCCTTCCTGGGGAGCGCAGCGACCATGGAGGCTTCCCTGCTTTAGACCACAAACCACAATTTTAGGATCTGTGTTTTAGACAGACTTGCTTTACGAGCGTAAAGACGGTTCTTCTCGGGCTTGAATACACAGCTTTAATAAAGCTACAAGTGTCACAGCGACTTGTCGAAAACACAAGACACAGAAGCATCCTAAGCACAGTGCATGTCTATGGACGTCACCCCGAAGAAGCGCTTGTAATTTGTCAAATGTTGCTTGTCACTTGTCACTTGGAACTTGTCGATTTACCTGTCTGTCGAGCTAGGTCGAGACTGTCGAGCTACAGTCAAGTTGTAGCTGTTTTTATGAAACGCATTATTTTGCGGAATTGTCACTTGTCACTTGTCACTTGTCGATTTGTCAAGTTGTAGCTGTTTTTATGAAACGCATTATTTTGCGGAATTGTCACTTGTCACTTGTAACTTGTCCGACAAGGCCCCTGGCAAAATGCATTATATAGGTAGAAAGTTTGCAGTCTTCGTAACGATCACCTTCGGAGCTTTCAAATTGCAAGAGACAAAAAGATGCATCTCAAAAATCAGCTTCCAGAAATATTTTCAAGATTGCGAGGGTAGCGTCTTGCTTTAGCCGCTGAACATGTTTCTACAAGGACCTGCTCAGTAAGGAAAAAGGCAAGAGCTTTAATTACAGAGGCCTTTTGCCCTTAAATGGGGGTCGCGTTGACTCTCCTTGTAATTTTACAACTAAAGCAGATTGTATAGAAAGATTTGGAAATTTAGTGCTTTACAAGTGCGTTTTCAGACTTTCCAGTTTGGTTCCATTTTTATTGACTACGCCACTTCTTGGTTCATTAACGTAGATGAATGTGTATACCTGTCTCTCCTCAAGGCAGACGGACATCCGGGATCCGCGAGCGTACTCCCGATAGATGACCGTGTCGCTAGGCTCTTTGCACACCTTCACTTTGTCGATGTTTTTCGGTTTCAAGTGTCTCACAGAGTCGCAGGTGCTGCGAGATATCTGCAGATTGCCGAGCTTGTGCAGGAATAGTGCGATAGCGGCGGCCCAGCCAGTCAGCACTAGCAGGAAAATCATCGCGTCGGTTATGGTCCAGCGAGGCATCGAGAGCAAAACTGACGAGCCTAAGGAATCATTGTATCAATTTAGAAACTTTCTAGTTAAACCCAATGTAAATTACAACCATAGTTATAAGGGCTGTTCGTTAGGATTCTGATACTGACTGATTTCGATCTGACTACCTATCGAGAAGGCATGGAGCTGTCCAATTCCCTGAGCCGAAGTGGGCGAAGGTGATCGCCTAAAGGTGAAATCGCAATTCATTTTCTTGGTCCTCGTCACTTGAAGAGCCGTGCCGCAGCAACGAACTGACCTAGAGAAGCTTTCCAACACTTCACTGAAGCATTGAATGTTGCTCTTAAATGTGGTAGTAAAAAATTACACGCAAACTATCACTAATCACCATCCCAACGAACAGCCCTAGAAATAACCTTTAAATGTACTAATCATTGAGCATAGAAAACTGCACTCAGGCATAGAGCCAGCGGCGCAGTAAACTCAATTGCAGATTAATTGATATTACAAATATAACGCGGGAAAAGCAATTTGCTTATTTTATGAGCATCAAAGAGATAAGCGCGAGGCTCTTATCCTCGTGCACCAACAGATCTACTGGTACAAATACGCTGTAGCAAACTGAGATACTCAGATTAACGAGGCTCGCCGAGTCTTTGCGAGCGCAATCTGGCTAAACCTGTTTGCCCAAGGTGCATTAAATCCCAGGTAAATTTAGGAGCATTTAATGGTCGCAGTCTCATCTCATCCGACCGCTTCCGAAATTTTTTATACAGCCACAGGGCACTGGCAGCAATTTATGCGAAAGCTATTATTATTCCTACAGCTCGACTGATGGATAGACAAAGCTGAAGGGGGAGGATGGTTAATAAAGTAAGCCAGCTATGAGAGAGGGAGGAGCGCGGCTCAGATTTCTTCAACGTTTCAGTCGACTGAGAGATTAGGCCAACTGAGGGGACAGGATTTACATCCCATAGCGCACGAATGCTGAGTAGCTTTGCCAAGCGTATAAAGTTAGAGCTAGAGGAGGGGGGGACGGCTGCAACGGGGGAATCTCTGTCGATCTTTTTTTAAGCAACAGGGGTTAGCCATCGCCAGTGGAAATGCTCCTGATGTTCACCAGCCAAATTTTGGAGCCTGTTGTAAAACAACAATAAAGAGAGCCCGGTCAGGCTATATAGTCAGGATAAAAGCTGCTGTTTGAAATAGTTTACCGACAGTGGCAGTGCGCAGGCATTGGAAACGGTGCATATGGCGCTGCAGAAAGTTGCAATGGGCTGAAGGCATTGCCTTCCATTTTTACGACTCTTCTCAGCTTACCATTACATGTACACCATGCGATGGGTACACGAAGTTTAAAATAAATTCAACAACAAGAAAATAAAATATGTTGTTGTTTAAGCACTATTTGAGATGAATTTTTGGTTAACTTGGCGTTAATCCTTGGCGCTCCAGTAATGATAAAAACTTGGAGATGTAATTAATAAATAAAAATAATAATTAATTACTCGTACAATTGCCCTATTGGCAGATGTGCAACCGACAGCTCAGCCGCAGCTATTGCGCGGCGTATCTGAAGGCTGCGTACGGCTGTTCAGTCCAAGGACTGAGGGGTCGCCACACACACCCTCAATTACCTCAATTACCCCAGCTAATGCTGGCACCCATTTTACAGCTGGGTGAACTGAAGCAATGCAGAGTTAAGTGTCTTGCTCAAGGACACAAATTGTTCTGAGTGGGTCGAAAATCGAACCCCAGACCTTTCAGTCATGAGTCCGACGCTCTGACCACTGGCCTAGTGGTTGTTGAAAATTATATAATGGACAACCGGGGCCAAATAAAATTAGTTTGTTCGCTTCCTGCCGCGCACACTCAGTAGATTCACTCACTGGAATTAGTCCTACCTCCGGGGACTTGAGTGTCGTTTCCCATCACAAAGACCAACGTCTGCGCCTCGCGACAATAGGTGCCTGTCGGTTCCTCTAGCACCGCGAAGTCGACTCGATAGCGCCTAGACCAGACCAGGCCGCGCAGCGGGTGCTGTTTGGCGTCGCAGGCCAAGTACGCTAGACCGTTCGCCCCGCTCAGACGGCTGAGATTTCCGCGTTGAGCACCGACCGCGAAGACTCGCAGCTCGAGCTCGCGACAGCCGTGACGGTCAGTCGACGGGATGGCGTCCCAGCGGAGCAGGCCGGTTGTGGCGTCGCTGTTGGTTGCCTCGACTCGGGCGTTCAATCGGTGGGCGCAGACTGGGGAGACTGCAGGGCTTCTGGCTGACTCGCTCGGAGTTGCTGCTGTGGGGTGATGGAGTAAGCAGTGTCTTGCTTTTGTACTCAGCTCTGTCTGTAGATACGGAGTCCGGGAATTATCCGTCTGTCTTCCCTCAATCTCTGCCCAACCCTCTGTCGAATAGAAATCTTTTGTAGCTCTGCTACCCTGTTTTGCACAGTTCTCACCTGCACTCGGCCGGGCCACACTGAAAAGCTTATAATAACTCGGGCAGAAGGATTCAAAGAGCAAAAGCTGAATTCACTTATGCAGATCCGAGTGGACTGCCTGTCCGTTGTAGTGTTTCCTTTTACTTTTCTCCTCTCTACTGCTCCATAGGGAACTGGACATTTTCTATCCCCTCGCACTGAGCTTCCCCGGCTAGCGCTCCACCCTGGCAACCCAGATCGTATTGGCTGCTTTGGGCTTGCCAGCTTGATTCGCCGATGCCGACATGGACACACGGTTGAAAAGAAAATCAGTTCTCGACAGCATACCGTAATAATGAGGATACAGCATGGGACAATGAAGCACTAACTTAGTCCACTTTCCTTTTTTGGATCTTGATTTCGTAAAGATTTCGATAGGCAATACAGTAAAACAAATGCAAACGAAAGAATAAGACGGAAATACGATCGTCTCTGTCTAAGGCTTCGATCACTAGGCTGTGCATCTCATTACCGATATTTGTCCAATATCTATGTTTTTGGCTTGCGGGCTGTCCCCCTCTGTTCGTCTGGGAGCCGTTTCATAGCCAGTGTCGCTATCATCATCTTCCCAGCTTATATTGTTGCTGATTTGTAGGTTAGATAGCTATGGTTAGCCTTTAGTAGAAACGAGAGGACTAAGTACTAATGCTCCAAATATTAAGTTTTTGCTAACCAGTCAAAATGTTGAGAAAAGATAAGGGGCAACAGTTGTCTTGAGTAAAGCGTTCAGCTCTTTCTGGATTTATTCAACTGCTCCTAAGCTACAAATCTAAATGACCGTAAAAAGTAATTAAACCACTTTAAAGCTCACTTTCAGGGATCGCGAGGTTATTGACATAGATTTTATTTTGCGGGATTTAATCGATCACTTTCCCGGACATATTTCAAGGATTATGTATACATTCTCCTCCTTTTCCCAGTGTGGCTATGGAAAAGTAAGTCCGAGGATGCATTTCTCAGGCCGAGGCGAAGCCGAGGCCTTGAGAATATCATCCGAGGACTTTCTTTTCCATAGACATATTTGGAAAAAGGAGGAGAAAATATTTAACCTACTGAAAGCAAAATACGCATCAATATCCAGCACAGTTAGTCTATGGCACAAGCTATGTGACTGACTGGCTAAAGTGTTATAAATCGTCTACCTAGATGGAGCACTGAGCAGTCCATCCATTTGCATATACATTATAATACGCTCGTAGAACCATAGAAGACGACTTAGATCTAGTGCTACGATATTTTGAAAGTAAAGAATCCGCTGCAACGAATCCTGCTGCTGGTAGTGATCGATTCGCTACGCTCTCGACTGACGAAATAC
Source organism: Macrostomum lignano (assembly GCA_002269645.1). Classification (NCBI taxonomy): domain Eukaryota; kingdom Metazoa; phylum Platyhelminthes; family Macrostomidae; genus Macrostomum; species Macrostomum lignano. Next base: position 12,571 of record NIVC01000288.1, on the reverse strand, counting down.
AAGGGAAGCTGGACGCTGCTATCCCACCAAATACGCGAAGGAAGGAACTATGGGCTGTAAGAATTTTTGACCAGTGGTTTGAGCAGCGACGCAAGTACTCTACACCGTGCTGGCTTTGCTAGAGAGGACATCGCTCGTGTTACAGGACACTCTTCGACAGCTATTGAGCGCTATATTCAGTTTGACGTACAAGATCATGTTAAAGTATCGCATGCTCTTCAATCTGGTGGTCAGTCATCAAGTCTGTCTATTGACACCGAGCCTGAACGCTCTGTTGAAGCTATGGAACAAAGTAACGTAGTGACTGCTAATCCTGCAAGGAAAATGAGGCTTAACATCAATGGTAACACCAACACCGTTGAAATCGTTTTCGAGTGAGTGCTTACAAGACGCTTCTAAATCTTACTATTTGAACTTCCTGTTGTTGGTTTACATTTGTTAAATACAACTGTTTATAGCAGGACTGAGAACTATTTCTTAGGCCTCGTTTGGGGACTGAGAAATGGTTCTCAGTCCTCCTACAACCGATAAATTACCATAGAAGTTGTTGTTCCTCGGGAAAAGGATGAGACTGCGAAAGAGGCGAGAAATGCACTTTCTGTAGGTTAATGTATGTAGCTAAATAATTGAGCTTCTCTCTTCTCTTCCTTCGTGACTCAGAAATTTCTTCATGAAATTTTGTCTATGGTAAGAATGTGGGGGCTTCGCCCCCACACCCCCATCCCCAACTTCAACCATAGACATACAAGTATGGCTCCGGGATTTATCTGAATACATCCCGCAAAATTAAAGTAGTTTAAATAAGATATTCTATGGGTTTTTGTATAAGATATTCTATGGGTTTGAGGTCGGTATGTGATTAAATCCCGAGAGCTGAAGGCTCGAGGGATTTAAGTGAAATACCGACCGAAAAACACATAGAATATCTTATTTAAACTACTTTAATTTAGCGGGATGTATTCAGATAAATCCCGGAGCCATCCTTGTATGTCTATGGTTGAAGTTGAGGATGGGGGTGTGGGGGCGAAGCCCCTGCTGGGGGTGTGGGGACGAAGCCCCCACATTCTTACCATAGACAAAATTTCATTAAGAAATTTCTCGAGTCACGAAAGAAGAGAAGAGAGAAGCTCGTTTATTTAGATACATACAATAATCCTTGCAATATGTCCGGGAAAGTGATCGATTAAATCCCGCAAAATAAAATCTATGTCATTAACCTCCCTGAAAAGTGAGCTTTAAAGTGGTTTAACGGTCGGTATTTCACTTAATCACATACCGACCTCAAACCCATAGAATATCTTATACAGACATTGCCGAATTTTCCACTCAAGTTGATTCTAGGAGCTTTTAATTTAATTATAGATAGGAAATTAAAGCTAATGAAAATCGAAAAAAACTTTTGTCTATGGCCAAAACCCATAAGCACACAAGCCCATAAGTTTCTGTCCACTTTTAGGCTTGAATTTCGTATCTATGATTAAATTAAAAGCTCCTAGGATCAACTTCAAAGTAAATGCTATATTTAGTCGGTATTACTAAAACCAAAAATTGTTTTAATTGTAAATTGGTCAGTACGAGCGTCGCCACCATTAAACTGTATTGACAGGCCTTGAGAGCAATCAGCGAGATAACATGAGATGAAATTGGGGTTTGGGAGCTTAGCGAAGCTGCAAAATTCGGGCATACAATTAGAAATTTAAGGCTTTTGAAGCTTAGGGCCGGCTTATTAAGTACTTAGAGAGATAAAGCACTTCTACTAAGTGCTTAGGGATAAAGCACTGTTCAGGCGCTGATAAAAGAATTCGTGAGAGCGCATCCGCGGCAATAAATTTCTTGACTCCCAATTAGTTCTACTGACAAAAGTAGTGCGTTTAGAAGCATATTATTTTGAAAGGATTTTTTGCAGTTTACTATGTTTTCAAGTCATATGGAACTAATTCAAATTTTATAGCACGACTGCAATATATGCAAATATAACGAGCATATGAGTAGGATTTATCAGTTCAAATGTACGAGCGTGCGAGTGCGACTCCGGCAAGGATACCGCATTTTAGAGTGAGCACACTTTAAACAGATTGCACCCTGCCCAAATCAAAAAGTAAAGCCGTCTGTGAGGAGAACCAGCCCGCGCAGATTTCCCCGCGGCCACTACAGGGCCATCTATTTTTTTCCAGCTGCCCTCCCGGGAGTTGGCCGACACAAAATCAGCTGATTCAATCAAGCCAATTGCTTTTGCGAGATCAGGGCAGCCCCAATCCTGCAGAGTATTTTCATAGAAGGGAATAAGAGCAGGGAGCATCTGCCTTTCCCATTCGTCTGGTATTTTGGAGGCATTACATTTAGCCTGCCGCTTGTGTGTGAGATGGTGCACTCTTCCAGTCATGTGATTCCGACATGCTTTCGGCTCTGAGTTCGAACTCTGATAGATCTATTGTGCTTTTTAGACAACCAACAAGCTCTCTTGTGCTTTCACATGGCTCAAGCCTAAGACAAAATGGTAAAAATCATGTAGCAGCTAAGCTTTATACAGCTCCTGCTATTTCCTTTGAAAACGTTCATGTTCTATCCTTAAGTGATACCTGCTCTTTCACTGCCAATTACATCCCCAGTTATACTGCTTTCTGCTGCTATTGTTTTGAAAAAAAAGGATTTTGACCTTCCATGTATATTTCTCGCCGCCTAATATTTTACTCTGATTAGTCAGCAGATCTAGCGAAGAAATGTTGAAGTAGCTAAACTAAGCAGCTAACGATTTAACGATGTCTGCAGTTGCTGATTGCGAAGCGACTACAACTAACATGTCGACGAATGCGACGGGCCATGACCTCTCAAGCACGGATTCTGAAGATGAAGTGTCCCTGAGTACGGCAGAGCTCCTGCTGTCAAACTTTCAATGCTCAATCCTAATTGCCAAGAGTTGGAAGTTGGAAGGCCTCTCAATATTCCAGTGTTAATTTTTCGGCTTAAGCTTAATTTCTGCCGCATTCGCGTGTCCGCAGTCTTCGGCTAATGTAGCAGAGCTTATATCTAGCAGTCACGGAATCGTTATGCTATTTTGAGAAGCTACTCGAAACTAGAAGCCATCAGTTAGCCTTCAAACGCATATCTCGTACAGATATGGTATTTCTAGCAGTCAAATTAAGCATAAAATTAGCAGAAAGCCAGTCGATGATGGCCCTGAAGACAGATGTTACTTACGAGTAAAGCCCAATTGTATAAATCTGTACTAGCCAAGACTAATAGCATCTGCTAAAGCACAGGTTTTATCGACTAACACTCCCCACCTGAACCTCACATGCAGGACATTTGCAGTGTCAGATATTGCACTTACTGTTAGGGAGTTGCAGTTTGGGAAAGAATTGGGCAAATCGGTAAAATATTGTTTGCTAATAACCATAAATAGATGATGGAGTGATTGATTTGCTGATAAGAACCAAGTATAACAAAAGTAAATGAATGCCAAGCCAAGTTAGAAGTCAGAAAGAAGTGCTTCAGCCTGCAACTCTGTTTGCCAATGCTTCTCTTACGGCTGGGGTCAAATTATTACAAGATGAGACGACGGAAACTACGCCATGTCGTTAGCAAATACGGTGGGAATCAGGAACGGAGAGGCAGATAGCCAAATTGGATTAGTGAGCCTGCTTTGGATATTATTATAGAACTAATTTGGTCATATCTGTTGGCACAGAGGTCCTTCTAACCTCTCTCATAAATTACTTTTCATCTTCAATGCATTGATGAAGCGACAGGATGTCTAGCTTGAATGTCCTTTTTTAGTCTTGTCCTCGTCTCATTGATTTTCAGTCCACTTAACAGATTAGACTTGCTCTGAGGTTGAGAAGGGCCTTTTTTGTAACAACTGCTTCGTTATAGTTTAGACTAGATGGTGACAGAGAGTCAGGATAGACCTCTTCCTGCTCTTCCAATCAAAGAGATAACCATGTCGCTCATTTGCACGCATCGCTCGTAAGAGTACACGTAACTACCGTATTATATCTTTCTGCTTCCCAACCTACGGCTCATGATAACACTGAAGCAACACGATCGACTGCAAGCTGCCTACAGAACTCTACGTGAACTTTCAAGTACGTATTTAAAAAATAAACAACATAAACCATTAAGTGCGTGAAGTTTACTTACCAACTGCAAATAAGGCAGCAATCACGCGTATCAAAATAAAGTTTTTCATTCTAAAACTTATTGTAAAAAAATCGATTTTTTTAAAAAGTGTTGAGAAGTGAACTTTTTAGAAGTGTATGTATACTGCCAGCGCCTCTGGTGCACCACAGTTACACGTATTTGGCTAATGTCAAAAAAGTCTGTAACCTAACTGCGTGCCGGTTGGTCATGGAACGGTTGAGCGAGGAGCTTGGGACGTAGGGAATCTCACGATTGGGTGGGTGGTTTGAGGGTCGAGAAATTGTTCTAGCGTTCCTGACCTATATAATCTTGCTGGATGCATACATATGAGGGGGGCTTCTGCCTGAATGGAAGCTATAAAGTCACTCTATGATTGGATACGCGGGGCTAACGCATAGAAACAAAACTAACCTGTAGATGAGACATTGCTCTATCATGCCAGGTCAAGAAATACGAGCCTTTGAGCTTTGCTGCTCAGGACTAAGATAGCTGTGAGTTCGACATCTGTAAATAAATATTCGAGCTCAAAAGAAAACATTACAAGAAATTGAACAGCTAAATTGCGTGACACGATGAGAGGTTTATCGACATACATTTTAAGGCTTCATTGGTTAAGAATACTCTGGGTACCCGAACCGAAAAATAGCTCCTTGTGCTATAAGCTCTCCAGTTGATGCAAAAAGCTGACATACTGAAAAAAGTGCGATTGCAATAATTTGTCGTTTCACAAGTATTGATGAAATTTGATTATTTTGTTACCTTTGCTTATTCTAAGTAAGCACTGAACCTGACTGTTCTTCCACCCACCCACACACAATAGTGAGGCCTTCTTTTAGCTAAGAAGAATGGCTAAGCCTATATTATATTGTTTATACTGGTGCTTATGAACAACACACGGATTGCATGACAACAGAAGCATTTTTTGCTGAGCAGATGAAAGCAATCGGTTGTCTTGCAGCGAGATCCGGTGTGCACAGTCCGCCCCCCCCCCCGAACCTCCTTTGTCGGGTTTAGCGACTGATCCCTAAATCCTCATCTACAAGGAAGCAAGCAACTTGAGCCCGCATAGCCGCACCCAAAGCGGACGGAGAAATAAAGTCATGCCTTTGCCGCGACAAGCATTTAGCTTCTTATGGGAATTCCTTACCGTTTCCTCTGCGATCATTGATTCGCGCGAAACGGAGATATGCGGCGAGAGAGAAAAAATGAAAAAAGCATCCTCTATTGTGCGGACGACAATACTGGATTTGTCCCATTCGATTCTTTTTCAGGCTTTTTGCATTTTGCTGTATAGATGTGGAATGGATAGGGTGTGCGCGATTTCCTACACTAAAATTGTACTGCACTATTAGTAGTCCGTGAACAGCCCAGGTCGCCCCCAAGGTCTCATGCTGTGAGAGATCACAGCTGTGCCCAGAGCCCGAGCTGGCGAAAAAACTCAAATGGCAACGGAGTCTTTCTGCTGTTAGAGTTCCCAGCTGTTCCACGCGCGGCGCACCGAGGAGAGAGAGGACTCCCAGACAGAAATTTGGTCGCCACAGAAGTGCGCAACTGCCTGCGGTCTACTAGCCACTTCAACGTATTTAATTGGGTTTACTGCACTGCTTTTGTAAGTCACACTAGGGCAAGATAAATGGAGCGTGATGGAAAAACATGAATTTTAGGAGGGTTTGAGGGGAAGAGGGGCAGCTACAACACCACCACTCCACCAGCCAGCCAATCACAAGCCGCCGAAGGGGAAGGGCTCAGGGCAGAGAAGAAAACTGGGGTAGGGCGCAAGCGCGAATTGGGAGGGGAGTGTGCAGAGCGTAGGCCAGGCCAAGGTGAGGCTTATGTCCCTAAACCCCAGTTTGACCCACATTCTCACTAGAGCGAGGAGGAGAGAGAGAAAAGGAGAGAGAGGGACGTCGAATGACGCAACAACATTACACTGCATGTATATCTCAGAATGTTGGCTCAGAATGTTGGCCCCAATACCCAATGCATGTATCCAAAAATGAAATAAAGAAACAAACGCCTTAGAGAATAATTGTTAGGAACTCTAAAAGTATTTTATTTCACATTTTCTATCAGTCACCAGAAGCGCATTTAGAGAGCAACAACACAGGTTTCAAACAGCATATCTAGCACCTGTAGAGGGCGCGGATCTTGGCGACGTCCAGGCTGGTAAGGGAGCTGCCACCAACGCTGCCACCGCTGCGGGTGGTGAGAGTGCTGCGGCCATTGCAGGAGAAAGCGCCACTGCTGTAGTGCATAACTGACTTGTAATCGTAAGCCGGGAATCCGGACGGCAGGGAGCCCTGCTTATAGAAGTTGTGGCACTGCTTGTTGTTGATGTTACCCCAGTGGACGGTAACGTATCTGTCACGGTCGGACCTGCTCTGCTCGTGGAACAAACCAATGGCGTGGATGAACTCGTGCTGGATGGTTCCGACGGAGTAGCAACCATTTGACTGCAGGGACATCTGCTGCTTGCCACCAGTCCTGCCGACGTAAGACCAGCAGCCGGAGCCGCTGAACACCTCGATGTAGTCCCTTTCGCTGCCACGCCTCTTGAAGCGGATGCAGTTGCTAAGACGAGACTGCAGAGAGGCCAGAGCGCTGTCGACGGCGCTCGGATTGCCAGAGACGACGGTGTAGGGCACGATCTTAGTGGTCCACAGGTTTCTGACGGTGTTCCTCAGGCCCAGCAGTTCGAGGAAGTTGTTGCTGGTGAGCCGCATGTCGCCTTCGTAGAGACCGGTCTCGGGGTCAGCCTTGGGCAGACCGTTCTCGTCGCTGATCATCTAAAGGAGAAATTTCAGAGTCGCTGAATACAAATAAGTTTCTATGGTTTCTTAAAGTTGTTATTAAAATTTGCAAAATAAAATTTCTCTTACCGAAGGCGAGCAGCCACATTGGGCGTAGGCGAACGCCACCAGACAGCTGAACAAGACGACGCGAAACATTTTTTGGCTTGCTGTTTCTTTTTGGACTTCGAGTTACCAACTTCAAGCAGCTTGAGTCGGAGCCTTCATATAGATTTTGAAATTTATTATCGTCGTGGGAACTTGCGACATGGTCTGGGCTGACCAAAGCGGTTTTGCAGATAGCGAAGCAGCATTTTCAACTTAGTATCAGAGATCTCTGCCGAATTCCGACACCCAATTACCTGGTTTTAGCTTATTTTCGATTTTTTTATTCGCGTTCGAACGTGGAATCGGTTCGTGACTTTTTCAGTATTTCGGGTAATGCTGAGGTCGGAATGAGTGACGAATTCTTTTAGCACAGATTGAGTTTTATCGGTCATGTTTCTGTCTTATTCAGCTCGTATCTGTCTTTGTAGAATTTTTGCGACTTTTTTATGCAAGTTATCGTTATGAACTGTTACGAGAAATATGATTTTTCTTGCAACTTCAGGTAAAGTTTTTGCGTTTATTGTGGATCTATCATCTATCTAATATGTCCTATTTTTTGCCTTACGACGGGCTTTTACGTTTATTGTGCTTATAAACGCAGAAGTTACTATTTTATATCCTAAAAGTTTTGCTCGCATTTGAAGTTTCGCTTTGATAAGATTGCGGTTTTACAAGTGCCCCGTTCGACCCGTCATTTTTTAGGCGTCAATCAGAACTTGAAAGGCAGGGCGGAGGTCTTAAAAGACGTTTCTTCGTGACGCAGTCTCTGTCAGCTGTTTGTCTACCTCGGTGGTCTGGTGCCTGACGTTCGCGAGGATCTGTGACGTCGCCGTGGACTTGCCTGAGCTGCCTTCCGTTCCGTGAGGTCAGTCCTGCAGTCCGAGGCCCTGTCTAACCGCTAATAGGGCGGCGTTGTTCCAGGCGGTGATCGAGACCGTCCGGTTGCACAACGACGAGACCTGGACGCTGACAGAATCGCTCGAACAGCAGGTCGATGTGGCACACGCTGGCCTGCTGCGCGCCGCCTTCAAGATGGGCTACGAGCGAGTCACCGCACCGGCCTGTTCCGTCCCTGCGCCCTCGGCGACTCCAGCTGGCAGGCCATATTATCCGAGCCGAGTCGTACTGCCCACAGTCGGTGCAGGAGGTGCTGCTCCTGACGCTGCAGGCCCCCTACCTGCAGCTCGCCGTCGGTAAGCACTCGGCGTTTCGTTGACTGCCTGCTGGCTGATGCCGGCGTCTCGGACACTGCCGGCGGTGCAGCCTACGTACGCACCCGGGCCTTGAAACCCGCGCTGTGACATTTTCCTACGCCTGACTGGCTGACAATGTATTTTGTTGTTGTTATCCAGCATGGCGAAAAATCATCGATGGTAAACAATCAGAGTCCGCGACCTTCCAGAAGCCCAAGACAGCAACCAGGATCTGCTGTTGGGTCAGCGCAGCCTAGAAATCCTCGCAGTTGCAATATCCTGCAATAAAGACGCAACCTTTACTGATCGAACCAAAGCAGGATATCAAGGTAAGAGTTTCAAAACCTTGAGCGTAGTTACACCTAAATACAGCTCGTAGTCTATTATTTTTTACATCCGTCTAAGATCAATCTTAACTCGCTTCATCATCCAGATGCGGTTTTTTCACGATGCTTCTTGCGGAATTCTGCGGCAAAATTTGGTACTGAAATCCGCATCATGAGACGACGGAGGATGCTCTCAGTTAAGGTTATTCTTATCGTTTTAGCATCAGCTCTGCTGTCCATTGCACGCACGTGAGTCTTCTTTTACACTGCCATCAGAAAAGCTAAATTTAGGTGCAATCTACGCTCCTAGGTTCCAACTTAGGCCCGAGGTTAGGATTTAGGTGTTTCACAAAATTCTGGCTGGGATCCAAGTTAGGCGCGACTCAAAGAGAGAAACGATTCAACTAAGAGTAAAACCCCATAATGTCGGTCTCAACTATGGGACACATAACGTCGAGTTGTCCTAACTCGTACAGCATCTAATCCAATGGATATTTGATATCGCTCGTATTTATCAGTTCTATCGATGGTTGAACCCCTCATTTATGCTCAAAGTAACTTAAAACTTCTTCCATACGGTGGTTTGTCTTTGGCCAATCCTACTCCAAACCGTATCCCCACCCAGAAAGCTCACTCTCAGCTGGCATGGAAGTTATGGAAGTTAAAAGTGATTCGATTTGTGAAACACCTTCCTGGGCTAATTTGGAGAATTTAGAAGTGACGTGCATTCATGAATGAAGGATGGCCGAAGGAAGGAAGTATTCCTTCATCCATACATGCATGCCTTCGATTTGCAATCTGCAAACAAAAAACAAAAACAAAAAATCGGTTGAGTCGTTCTTTCTCTAATCGATCACATAGATATACACACACAGACAAACCATTTTTAGTATATGGATTGTTTTGAGGTATTGCCATATTATTGACAATTCATCAGGCAAGATTGGTAAGTTTGTTTATAACAGGGTTCGGCAGACTTTCTTACCTCAAGGGCCAGACAAAGAATTCGGAGCATCACTGCAGGCGAGCGGAGGGGAGAGGGGAGATGCTCAGAGGGAATAGAGAAGATAGAAGAGATGTAGAAGGAAGCATAGGCGAGGGAATAAAGGAGAAGAGGGAAGAGACGAAACAGGAGAGAGCAGAGGAGAGAAGGGAAAGGAGAGGAGAGAATGGAGAGGAGGAAGAGGAGATAAGGAAGAGTAGGGAGAGGATAGGAGAAGAGAGGAGAGGAGAGGGGGTGCTTTCACAAGGTCGAAATTTCACAAGATCGAAATTTCACAACATCGAAAACTCAAATAGCATCCACTTTCACAAGGTCAAAACTTCATAAGCTCGAAATATCACAACGTCGAAAATTTAATATAACAATAGCTATACAATAGTTTTCTACGTTGTGAAATTTCGACCTTGTGAAATTTCGACCTTATGAAGTCCCTTGCTAAAGTTTTCGATGTTGTGAAATTTCGACCTTGTGAAGTTTCGACCTTGTGAAAGTGGCTGCTATTTGAGTTTTCGATGTTCTGAAATTTCGACCTTGTGAAGTTTCGACCTTGTGAAAGTGGCTGCTATTTGAGTTTTCGATGTTCTGAAATTTCGACCTTGTGAAGTTTCGACTTTATGAAGTCTCTTGCTAAAGTTTTCGATGTTGTGAAATTTCGACCTTGTGAAGTTTCGACCTTGTGAAATTTCGAGTTTGTGAAACCCCCCCCCAGGAGAGGAGGGAGAGAAGAGAAAAAAAAGAAGTTATTAGAGAGGAGAGAGCTGAAAAGAGACACAAGCCTTGAGCCAGCCGGACTGCTATTGTGAAGTTTCAAAGGACCCGAGGGCCGGAGGCTTCGCGGGCGGGAGCTTGTGCCACCAATCAAGCACCAGTAGGATTCAACAGCTTGTAAAACGCAAACGCTGCGCAAAACAAAAAACTTTCCTGCTTGGCTGAAGCTTGCTAGGCCAAACGTGGAGTTTCTAACTTGTTTTCATAGGCCTAATAAACTGACTAAAATTTTAATTTTAATGAAGTGTTGACAATTCCGACCTTCGCTTTTTCTAGCTTCTTCTAGCTTTTTCGCAAATCTTTAAAAGTATATGTATGTGTGCGTTTGTTTGATCAAGCATAAGCTATAGAACAGCTTCGACTCTTTTTACAATGAAACTATTTTTCTCTGTTTACTATAAGTAGCATGGACTGCGTATTTTATATATCAGATTATCGAACTTAAAAAAAATACCGAAGACCTGATTAAGACCATGGACTGTAGCTTCCTCTGCTGTCAAGCATTACTTGTAGCAGCAGCAGTAGCTATAGTGTCTGTGGCCCAACCCCCCCCCCCCAGGGTTTTTGGAGCTTGGAGACGGCTACTAATTACATTAGCAAATGCTGGAGTGATACATCTCGGTAATATAGAAATTGTGGCAGAACCTGTCGGAAGACTAAAAGACACAAATACTTTCATTTCCTAGAAACGCCAACGAGCAACGAGCATGGGCGCTGGTGAAGAGCGCTCACCAATTTCGTCAAGATAAGAAACTAATATCCGATTTCTAATTAAAATTCTGTCGCGGCTTTTATATCGACAAGTTACCACAAAAGCGACAACCTGTCTTTTACACTGTACTGACCACATGGCCTGGCCAAGATGGTTAGGAACAACTCTTGACAGAGGCTAAAAAATTCTCGCACCTTTTTCACTACAGTTCCGTAAGTTATTTGTACTTCAACATCAAATTGTAATCGCACTACATACCAAAAATTATGTCATAGAAGTCACATTTTAAGAACCTTACTGCAAAAGATATAGTACATTATACATATTATACATGTATATTATACATGCAACCTCATGACTCAAGCCTAGTTGGAAAACAACTTCAGGAATCTTTTGTTTTTAGACTGCAAAGGCGACTAGCCATCCATGAAGTAATGAACGATGTACTGAATTTTACCATCTAAATGATTAATTAGAAAAGAAACGGGTAACTTAGTAAAGAAGAAGAAATGTCTAAGACTTGATTTCAGACAAGGTGTACTTACAGAGTTACAGTTCCAACGCAAAACTTACGTATTTTAGCTGTAAAGTAACTAAATTACGAGTACTTTGCTTTAGAACCAACCTCTGCAGCTACGAACATGGCCATACAATAGTCGATGTGTTAATACGCACACAAATAATGCATTTATTCCCGAAACTTGTTGCATAAAACTTGTTCTAGGAGTTTATTCTTGTTTGTTTGCTTAATAATAATAATAATAATAATAATAATTAATTACATCTGCTCCAATTGGGCCCGATGTGCAACCGACAGCTCAGCCGCAGCTATTGCGTGGCGCATCGAAGGCTGCGTACGACTGTTCAGTCCAAGGACTGGGGGTCGCCACACACACTCTCAATTAACCCAGCTAATGCTGGCACCCATTTACAGCTGGGTGAACTGAAGCAATGCAGAGTTAAGTGTCTTGCTCAAGGACACAAGTTCTTCCAGTGGGATCGGGGAACCGTACCCCGAAAGTCGTGAGTCTGACGCTTTAATCACTAGGCTACAACCCTACTGCAGCAGATTCTTACAAACTAGATTCATAAGCACTATACTACTGTACAAGTAGTATTCGACTGTCCTGGTGGCAGTTCAAGACAAAAAGGCAAACGCAAAAAATTACAAGAGTTTTTTTGGCCTAAAGATGTTCGATTTATTTTCTTTTCTAAATTAAAATGTCACATTTTAAAGTTAGCGACTTAGCACCTGTAGAGAGCGCGGATCTTAGCAACATCAAGGTTGGTAAGGGAGCTGCCACCAACGTTGCCACCGCTGCGGGTGGTGAGGGTCTTGCTGCCGTTGCACGTGAAGGCCGTAGTGCGTAGTGCATGACAGACACGTAGGGTTACGTAAGCCGGGAATCCGGACGGCAGGGAGCCCTGCTTGTAGAAGTTGGTGGCACTGCTTGTTGTTGATGTTACCCCAGTGGACGTAACGAAGCTTATCGCGGCGTCGGACCTGCTCTGCTCGTGGAACAAACCCAGGG
>NIVC01000287.1:0-37946 GCA_002269645.1 Macrostomum lignano | reverse complement strand
TACTAACCCTTGAGCCATGACATCTCAGCTACTAACCTTGAGTCATGACATCTCAGCTACTAACCCTTGAGTCATGGTATCTCAGCTACTAATCTTGAGTCATGGCATCTCAGCTACTAACCCTTGAGTCATGCATATCAGCTACTATCCCTTGAGTCATGACATCTCAGCTACTACCTTGAGTCATGGTATCTCAGCTACTAACCCTTGAGTCATGGTATCTCAGCTACTAACCCTTGAGCCATGGCATCTCAGCTACTAACCCTTGAGTCATGGCATCTCAGCTACTAACCCTTGAGCCATGACATCTCAGCTACTAACCTTGAGCCATGACATCTCAGCTACTAACCCTTGAGTCATGGCATCTCAGCTACTAACCCTTGAGTCATGGCATCTCAGCTACTAACCCTTGAGTCATGACATCTCAGCTACTAACCTTGAGTCATGGCATCTCAGCTACTAACCCTTGAGTCATGGCATCTCAGCTACTAACCCTTGAGTCATGGCATCTATGCTACTAATCTTGAGTCATGGCATCTCAGCTACTAACCCTTGAGTCATGGCATCTCAGCTACTAACCTTGAGTCATGACATCTCAGTTACTAGCTTAGCCATGACATCTCAGCTACTAACCTTGAGTCATGGCATCTCAGCTACTAACCTTAGTCATGGCATCTATGCTACTAATCCTTGCGTCATGGGCATCTCAGCTACTAACCCTTGAGTCATGGCATCTATGCTACTAATCCTTGAGTCATGGCATCTCGGACTTCCTTGATGCTTGGCATCAAGGCTTAGTGTTGGCATTCTTGCTCGGAACTAATGCTGATCATTTATCTTCAACAGTAAACCTGAGCCCAAAAGCTTAAAAGCATTAATTCAATATTTTTATTTAACCTTTAAAGAGTCTAACGAGTGCAGGACAGTACGATTGTCGATAAACTCTTTGCATTGCCGGCTTGCATTGCCAGAAATGCTGCAAGAGCAACCCTAGAAAGACCACGTAGAAAGAAACAGTAGAAAGACCACGCTATTTTTCCCATGGGGAAAGACCACGAGGGGTGTATTACAAATACACACGACCCATTTCACGATAGCTCGCAAAACAAATTACCGATTTTCGTAAAATCCCACCATATGGATCAAAAGTTTCCGCCCTTTCCGACGAACTAACGTTCAAAGTCATCCGACGTCATCATCGTCGAGATATTCAACGATTCTTGTCGAAGACACTGGTGGCAAGGACAACCAACACTACACTGTATAAACCTTTATGGTGAATCCATATTGGCTCAATAATCTGGGTCCATCTGTCGTAGAGGCCTTTGTTCTCAACATCCAGGCACCAGGGTCCCCTTCATCACCGTCTGGAGCATCGGCGGCGACCATCGGACCTTCAACAAAAGCACCCGATTGGCATCTCAGAGACGGCTGCGTTCCCAAAACTGAAATAGTGCCGAGAATGCCGAAACTGCCCCTCAACCACGATTCACCCGGGAGGAGCCCATGGAGTTGCGCCGACCACCCGCGAACTCTTGGAGTGAACGTCCTGCAGCTCAACCTGCACCACCGCATCGCGGCCTCGACCAATCTGACTCGGGTGGTGGACTTCTACAAAAGCCCTGGATGAAGAAAGACCGGAGAATTTCTGCCAGTTTGTGCACTACCTAAAAGCTACTAGGCGAGCGACCAACCACCTCCTGCACTCTCCGCGCTGCGGACACCGGAAGTACCGGATCTCCCTGCGCGACACCCCTAGCGGAACGGGCGGCGTCACCTCTCCAGATTCCAGTAGTCCCCTGCAGCTAAGTCAAGTAAGTCATAGGACGACAACATTTGTAGATTAACTCAGAATTGCAAAGCCAGGCCTACCAAAGAAAAATCTACTGATGATTAGAACTCATCTTCTCGACAAGTATCGAGAGGACATGAGCAAGGATGGCTGCCAACAAATACCTGCGGGAAAACCGTGATGGCGAATAAGAGCGAAGCCTCATTCACACAGGCGAATTTGCGTGATCACAGGGAGTGTAATCGCACATGTGACTTAATGGATCAATGGTTTTAAGTTATTTTCCATTCTCTAATGCAGGCTTAATTTACTATTATTGCATCCGAAAATTAGACGGAATCAGTGAGGAAGAATGAAAGGAACATGCTCACTGTGATCTATTATAGTGAATTGACTCTATGCCCAATACTGAGCAGTGTGCATGGTTTAGAGTGACTTTCTGTATGGATGGGGAAGATCTCTCTCTCTCTCTCTCTCTCTGAGTCAGTAGCCAGCAGCAGGTACAGCAGAAACATTTCATCTAGTGCACTGAGTAGATTGGGTTTACGCTTGAGCCAGCCCCCGCAGTTCCGGGAGGTACTATATGATGAAGAAATGCGCACGGCAGAACTTTATGTTAGGGATTTCATGGAGGTTGAATAGCTAAAAAGAAGGGGAGATAGCAGAATTATATGACTAAGGTAAGAAAGAGATGATCTTGGAGTCACCAGGAAAAATGTAATGGCTCATCTGACCCTGAGACGTCAGCGTGACCAGGTGGTCCGTATGGGCTGAGTAGGATGAGCGAATGGAGTCGTCGGAGTAGCCCAGAGAGTGGGGGTCTCAAACGGGACGGAATAAACAAGGAGATTAGAGCTCTAGGGCCAAGATGCTCTCTGTAAGGCTGAGCAGGACCTGCAGATTAATCTAAATCTGGCAAGCTTGTGTGCTGGCACACTTGCGCCACAACCCAGTGCGCTTCATTGAGCTACAGGAAACAGTTCAGGCCTGTCCTCCCTACTGACGCAGCAGCGCATAATAAGAACAGTCCTCTCCACCCACCGCGCAGTCTTAAAGTTAAGGGACTGGGGCTCCGTCGGCGTCGGCAGGGGCCAGTTTTTCTCCTTTTCTAACTTAATTCATTGCTCTATAAGAGCCAACGACGCTCCAAGCTCTAGAAATCCCTCTCATAAAATCCTGGTGTGTGTGATCCTCCTTACCCTTGAGCTTTCCTGATCCACTCCACTCCTTTCTGACTGGCATTATTATACTCATTCAGTTCATTTAGGCCACTCTCGCGCACTAAACAGATCTTGGCACCTCTGACAGAGCGGAGGATCGATTGAAACTGATACGCTTATTGAAACCAACTGACTAAAGTGGCTAATTCGCTTATTTTATTGTGAACTCCGAGACCGCACCGTGACTAAAACGATAAGCGGCTGGCGCAGTGTTAAGTACTACTCAAGCCACCCCCACCTCTTGCTCCACCATTTGAGTTGGGAAAACGACAGCTCGCTTTACTAGCAGGGCCAATACCAAAAAAGGAAGGCGTGCAGGCAATGGCAGTTGATCTTCTCCTAGCAGACAGCGCCAATCTGCGGCAGCAGCTGGCCCGCGCCTCTGGCCGGCTGGCTGTCCAGGAGCGACAGCTGACGCGCCTGCGCGACCAACTCGCAGCCGTCCGCGGCCTCGCCGGCCAATTAGACGAGCTGCTGCTCGGCTTCGCGGCCAAGTTGCACTTTAAAGAGCTCGCCCTGGCCGCCCAGGGTCGCCAGATCCGCATGGACGCGGCAGCGTTTCGAGACCTCGTGGCCGAAGTTGGCCTGCTGAAAGAGAAAATGCAACGCCTGCACGACGTGCTGGAGGAGCGACAAGAAAGCTCGGGTGGCGGCGCCGCGACGGCTGATGTTGGAGCAGCAGCGGCGGTGGTCGTGACTAACGGAGACCGGCACAGTCCACTGGAACAGGCGTCTAGCAGCTCCAATGGTCAAGAACGGCAGCGATTACCGACAACCGCTGGCAGCAGCAGTCTGGCTCCGCCATCGAATTCGCCTGAAAGGTGAGAAAATCTCAGCTTTGCACAGATTCATGCGATATTCTTAAACTCCAAACCTTCCAAACCAAACTGTCACACACATTGCTAGCAAAATTCATTGTCCGTTACAGGTTCACATCTTGCTTCCATTCACCGCTTGCCTCTTTTACAAGAAGAAGCTAATTTTAGCTTCATCCTTCTCCAGAGTAGCTATTGGGTTGCGCGACGGGCCAGGCTCATTGTACTCCGTCTGGCGGTGCTCCATTGAAACCACCTTCGACATCTTCGACTCTGAGTGCAGAGACTGCGAGAAACCTGGATATTTCTTTTCTCAGAGATGCGCTTGGTGTATCGATTGACGGATTCATCGCGGCGATGACCTACAAAAAATCGGTTTCTTTAGAGTGATGCTATAATCTATAACTTAGCACACTACAAAAACAACTGAACACTGACCTGTTACAGCCTTGACTTCATCCATAGAGTGTCAAATCCGGAGAAATCTCCAGTCGCAATTCTTGAAAAATTGATCATTTTTCTCTAGCTCAGCAGGTTGACAAAAAACGAAGTTAAATTTAGAATGAAAAGAATTCTGATATCCACTACTTAACTGTAGTCAGACTCTGGTTGATTTTGTCTATGGTTAAAATGTGGGGGCGAAGCCCCCCCACCCCAGTTTTTGCACTCGATTCGGCCAACGATTCGGCCCGGGATTATAGTCTATGGTAAAGATGGTATATCGAAAACTGCATACTTTGCTTAGCCCTGCATCTAGGAGCGGGCCGAAATGAAGATATGTGAGGCTAGTCTATGGCCAAACTTTTGCCAGAACGATTGAGTATAACATATGTACTCGTAATTAACGTATGCCTCAGCACTGCATGGTTGTAAGACGCAATGATTGAACTTACGTGGTAGTAAAGAGCCCTTATTTAAAAAGAAAACGTAAAAACTCATTAACAAATAGTTTTAATTATTAACTAATTAACTGTTTGATTGACTTCAAAAGCTGTCCCTCATTCGTAGTGATGAATGAGTGATGAACAAACAACCTGTAATTTCAGGTACCTTAAGCATTGCTGTATGAAGTACTTCAGCAAAGGTGCTAAACAATCAATCCTTTAATTCTCACAGGCCGCAACCACTGGCTTCCCAGCTGAGTACGCCGCCCAGTCTGAGCGCTAGTGGCCCCTCTCAACATCCGCATCAGCATCATCAGTCGTTGCGCAAGCAGATCAGCTGGGACCCGTCAACAACCTACGAGACACCGTCTGGCTCAGCGCTCATCGAAGCCGCGGCAGCTGCACCTGCTGACGCCGACGCAAACGAGCAGGACCAAGACGGCGACGATGACGAAGACGCGGCCAGCTCCGAGAGCTCGCAGTCGCTGCAGGACGGCATCCTGGCGTCCGCCTCGGCCGGGATGATTGGCCTGAAGACTCTGCAACTGTTCAGCAGGCGCTCCGACACCCTGCAGGGCCCGCAGTCGCGTCGCTGGTTCAATCGCCTGCGCTGTTGCAGCTTCCAGGAGTGCGCCATCGTCATCCATCTAATCTACCTGCACCTCATCGCTCTGGTTGCCATCGGCGGAGTCACCTGTCTGATCGTGGGCACCACCCTGGCCAAGAAGGAGTACCTGGTTGCGGGCACGGTGCTGGTCATCGCCAGCTACGGCCTGTTCCTCAATCACTGCTTCTACAGGAGCGCCGCGGTGAGCGGCAGTCAGCAGCCCGGAGCGCAGAAGGTGCGGATTCGCGACAACGCGTCCATGGACCTCGAGGCCAGCACCAGCGAGACCATCAATATTGACCTGACCCGACCGCCCACGAGGAATATGCTTCAGGTCGACTTGGACTCAAGCCACCTGAGTAGAGCCTACTAATTCTGATGGCCACCTGAGAAACTTTTGAGCAATTTCAATCAGCTGTATGTTCATTCATTCGCAAGCCATGATGAGTCTCATTTTTATACAGTTTTGCAAAACAGGGAGAAGCCAAATTTAATTTGCTGATTATCACACACAAAAACATCATATAGCATATGATAATCTAAAGTGCATGTAATTTTGTCAGTCACCTGTCAATAAAAAAGTCATTTTTATGGTAGAGAAAATGAGTATAGCTAGAGAGCAGAGTAGAATGTAAAGGTAAACAGGTAAATTTAGCAATTTTGGAAAATAATACAGACTGGGAGGAATGCAAATTAAAGAGAGATAGTGAGCGAAAGACGGAAAGACACACAGGGAGAGACAGACATGCGGACAAAGACAGGGAGAGACACAAAGTGAGAGGCAGACAGCGAAAGACAGACAGTGAGAGACAGACAGGAGAGACAGACAGGGAGAGACAGACAAGAAGAGACAGACAGGGAGAGACAGACAGGGAGAGACAGACAGGGAGAGACAGACAAGGAGAGACAGACAGGGAGAGACAGACAAGGAGAGACAGACAAGGAGAGACAGACAGGGAGAGACAGACAAGGAAAGACAGACAGGGAGAGACAGACAGGGAGAGACAGACAGGGAGAGACAGACAGGGAGAGACAGACAGGGAGAGACAGACAGGGAGAGACAGACAGGGAGAGACAGACAGTGAAAGACAGACAGGGAGAGACAGACAGGGAGAGATCACAATGAGACAGACAGGTGACGGGGCCCGCAAGTTGAGCGGAGAAACTATTCTTTCCCAGGATAAACTATTTTGAGATTTTAGAAATAGATAAGAAAATACTTGGCGTACCAAATCAATTCAATCTCCTTGACAACTAAACAACAAAGGTAGCAAATATACTTTTTGTTAAACTGCAATCACGCCCACACATGGTAGCTGGACCCGTGCACTGTGCAAGAAAAAGCACTTTACAAACATTTATATTATTATAATTGATTAAGTGTCACCCCATCACAGTTTCTCTATTGCATATTTGTTTAACTAACTCTCAATGAAAGAACAAGTTCATACACCCGCTCCCTAATGTTTTTGTCACAGTTATGATACTTTAACATTGTTGCCTTAATTTCGTCACTTCTTTGGAAGAAACCTTTGAAGGCAAGTGTCAAATTATATAAATATAAATATACACAGCCATACTCAAAGGGAATAATGTGCACTGTTTTTCTATCTTTGTAAGCCATTTAGTCTCATGCATGAAACTTTGACAATGAAAATGTTTACTTGATTAGAAGCCCAGATTGTAGACAAGCATTAAAAGTGTATATGTATAGACAATGCTTGAAGGTTGGTGTACTACTATCGCCAAAAATGAGTGCTCAGTAGTATGAGTAGCACAGTGAGACTTCTACTGTATTTTATATTTGAATGAAGCTGATTGTTGGACCAGCCTGGAATGTGGGAGGGTGGCGGTGGCTCCAGCAACTGAGGATCTGGGAAACTGGCCCAGCAACTGATACTATGGGAGACTGGCCCAGCAACTGAGGATCTGGGAGGCTGGCCCAGCAACTGAGGATCTCGGAGGCTGGCCCAGCAACTGAAGATCTCGGAGGCTGGCCCATCAACTGAGGATCTGGGAGGCTGGTCCAGCAACTGATACTATGGGATGCTGGTCCAGCAACTGAGGATCTGGGAGACTGGCCCAGCAACTGAGGATCTGGGATGCTGGTCCAGCAACTGAGGATCTGGGAGACTGGCCCAGCAACTGAGGATCTGGGAGGCTGGTCCAGCAACTGATACTATGGGAGGCTGGTCCAGCAACTGAGGATCTGGGATGCTGGCCCATCAACTGAGGATCTGGGAGGCTGGTGGCCCAGCAACCGAGGATCTGGGAGGCTGGTCCAGCAACTGAGGATCTGAGAGGCTGGCCCAGCAACTGAGGATCTGGGAGGCTGGCCCAGCAACTGAGGATCTGGGAGGCTGGTCCAGCAACTGAGGATCTGGGAGACTGGCCCAGCAACTGAGGATCTGGGAGACTGGTCCAGCAACTGAGGATCTGAGAGGCTGGCCCAGCAACTGAGGATCTGGGAGGCTGGTCCAGCAACTGAGGATCTGGGAGGCTGGCCCAGCAACTAAGGATCTGGGAGACTGGCCCAGCAACTGAGGATCTGGGAGGCTGGTCCAGCAACTGAGGATCTGAGAGGCTGGCCCAGCAACTGAGGATCTGGGAGGCTGGTCCAGCAACTGAGGATCTGAGGCTGGCTTAGCAACTGAGGATCTGGGAGGCTGGTCCAGCAACTGAGGATCTGAGAGGCTGGCCCAGCAACTGAGGATCTGGGATGCTGGCCCAGCAACTGATACTATGGGAGGCTGGCCCAGCAACTGAGGATCTGGGAGGCTGGCCCAGCAACTGATACTATGGGAGGCTGGCCCAGCGACTGAGGATCTGGGAGGCTGGTCCAGCAACTGAGGATTTGGGAGGCTGGCCCAGCAACTGATACTATGGGAGGCTGGCTCAGCAACTGAGGATCTGGGAGGCTGGTCCAGCAACTGAGGATTTGGGAGGCTGGCCCAGCAACTGATACTATGGGAGGCTGGCCCAGCAACTGATACTATGGGAGGCTGGCCCAGCAACTGAGGATCTGGGAGACTGGCGGTGGCGCAGTAAGAACCGAAGGAATATTCAGCCCTTTAAAGCGACAGTGTGTTAGAAATAAAAGCGAATACAAACTGTTCCAACTGTTTGATAATTCCAATAAATTCCAATGTGCCAGTACGCACTGCACAAGGACTGCATGCAATGAAAATGCCTATAGTACTACTCATAATAGCCGTGTATTGTAACAATTCAACGAATTGTAATGCATGCTAACAATTAAAACTACGAAAAAGACGCGATAGAAAGGAAAAAAGGCAGAACCTTGGCACTGCAGCATTATTGTTAAAATTAAGTTAAATACTAAATCTAACACCCATAAAGAGCTTATATAAGAATCCACTCGACAAGTTCAAGACATCACGTGACTCGCCGAAGCAGCACGTAGCTAGAAAATCGGACGCTTCGTTCAAACAGCCACGGCAGGTAAAATGCTCTGAACAGTCGGTGCGACTTGTCCGGCTCGAGGATTGGTAAATCTTCAAGTAGTTGCCAGTCACCAGTTGCCAGGTAGTCAGGCTCCAGCTCTGTGTAGCGGACAAAATCCAGCTCGTTGCTGCGCTTGTCAATCAAGTAGTCGCAGTCGGATGTGACGTTCAGGTATCTGCAGGATTGGAGTCATAGCGTTGTCTTAAATCTTTAAATGACACGCTAGATTTCAATACCTTACTAGCTTAGAAAATGGCACACTAGATTCGAAAATGGCACACTAGATTTGAGGATAATGGCACTCTAGATTTGAGGATAATGGCACTCTAGAATTGAGGATAACGGCACTCTAGATTTAAGGATAATGGCAAACAAGATTTAAGGATAATGGCAAACTAGATTTGAGGATAATGGCACTCTAGATTTGAGGATAATGGCACTCTAGATTTGAGGATACTGGCACTCTAGATTTGAGGATAACGGCACTCTAGATTTGAGGATAATGGCACTCTAGATTTGAGGATAATGGCACTCTAGATTTGAGGATAATGGCACTCTAGATTTGAGGATAATGGCACTCTAGATTTGAGGATAATGGCACTCTAGATTTGAGGATAATGGCACTCAACTCTAGATTTGAGGATAATGGCACTCTAGATTTGAGGATAATGGCACTCTAGATTTGAGGATAATGGCACTCTAGATTTGAGGATAATGGCACTCTAGATTTGAGGATAATGGCACTCTAGATTTGAGGATAATGGCACTCTAGATTTGAGGATAATGGCACTCAACTCTAGATTTGAGGATAATGGCACTCTAGATTTGAGGATAACGGCACTCTAGATTTGAGGATAATGGCACTCTAGATTTGAGGATAATGGCACTCTAGATTTGAGGATAATGGCACTCTAGATTTAAGGATAATGGCACTCTAGATTTGAGGATAATGGCACTCTAGATTTGAGGATAACGGCACTCTAGATTTGAGGATAATGGCACTCTAGATTTGAGGATAATGGCACTCTAGATTTGAGGATAATGGCAAACTAGATTTGAGGATAATGGCACTCTAGATTTGAGGATAATGGCAAACTAGATTTGAGGATAATGGCAAACTAGATTTGAGGATAATGGCAAACTAGATTTGAGGATAATGGCAAACTAGATTTGATGATAATGGCAAACTAGATTTGAGGATAATGGCACTCTAGATTTGAGGATACTGGCAAACTAGCTGTTTGAAGCGTCTCACCTGGCCGTCTCCTCACGGTTATCCAGGTTAAACGGCTGGTCCGCCAGTGCGAACCGACCCGGCAACTGCCCCCGGAACTCGGAGCGCACGAAGCCCACAGACCAGCCGTGAGGCAGCAGGAAGGCACTGGGGAATCGGTGCCACTCTTTGCCAAGACACAGCCTGCCTGCGGGCCCGTGCCCGGCTAATCTATGATAAATAGTCACGTGACTCTGATAAGCCAAAGTGGTGGCCAAAACTCGACTCAGGCTGAACGCGGCGAAAGCGGCAATGATGCAGGGCACGGTCCAGCTGCCTAGACGGTGTCTAATGGTCTCCAGAGCAACTGCCAAGGCTAAGCAGAGAAACGGATAGCAAGGATAAAGGAACCGCTCCTCTTTGTGCGCCTGCAAGAAGAAGATGGCATTCCAAAGCAGCAATGGGCTCAGCCAAAGAAGAAGTTTCCATCTTAGTTGGCGATCTTGCCTGCTGGCTGATTGACTAACCAGCGCAGCGAGGAGTCCGGCAATCAGAATCAACGGCATAAGAGGCGTGAAGTTCAATGCATAGTTCATTAAATAATAGCTCAGAGGCGATGTTCCATACAGGTGCGAACCGGAATTGAGTACGTTGTAGCTAAGCAAATTTATTGGGGATAAAGTTGGCCGACCGTAGGCTAAAGTGTCCGCCAGGGCGACTGGGATGGCCAGTGATAGTCCTGAAGGCGGATGGGGTGGGTGCACACACTTGGTTAGGGGAAGACAATGACTCAATGCAATTTTAATACGACTTTGCTGCGGAAGTTTCCACCCTCTCTGATTCTTCAGGGTGGGTTTCTACCTTCCCTGATTCTTCAGGGTGGGTTTCTGCTCTCCCTGAAACCCCAGGGTGGGTTTCTACCCTTTCTGAATCTTTGGGGTGGGTTTCTACCCTCTCTGATTCTTTGAAGTGGGTTTCTACCCTCTCTGATTCTTTAAAGTGGGTTTCTACCCTCTCTGATTCTTTGGGGTGGATTTCTACCCTCTCTGATTCTTCAGGGTGGGTTTCTACCCTCTCTGATTCTTCAGGGTGGGTTCTACCCTCTCTGATTCTTCAGGGTGGGTTTCTACCCTCTCTGATTTTAGAGGTGGGTTTCTACCCTCTCTGGTCCTTCAAGGTTGGTTTCTACCCCTCTGATTCTTCAGGGTGGGTTTCTGCTCTCCCTGAACCCCCAGGGTGGGTTATTACCCTCTCTGATTCTTTGGGGTGGGTTTCTACCCTCTCTGATTCTTTGGGGTGGATTTCTACCCTCTCTGATTTTTGAGGTGGGTTTCTACCCTCTCTGATTCTTTCGGGTGGGTTTCTACCCTCTCTGATTCTTTGGGGTGGGTTTCTACCCTCTCTGATTCTTTGGGGTGGATTTCTACCCTCTCTGATTCTTTGGGGTGGATTTTTACCCTCTCTGATTCTTTGGGGTGGATTTCTACCCTCTCTGATTCTTTGGGGTGGATTTTTACCCTCTCTGATTCTTTGTGGTGGGTTTCTACCCTCTCTGATTCTTTGGGTGGGTTTCTACCCTCTCTGATTCTTTGGGGTGGTTTCTACCCTCTCTGATTCTTTGGGGTGGATTTCTACCCTCCCTGATTCACCCTAGGTTTCACCCTATGTAACGTTCACAAAATTCGCACCTGACGCAGCCGAATACGCAACAAACAGCCCTGGCTTCCGTTTAAGCGCAATCAAATCCACAGCCAATGGCAGGCCAATCGCGGCAGCAAATGGCCAGCCAACAATAGCCATAGCGGCTATGCAAGCAACAGCCAAAGCGTATCGATCAGTCAGCCAGGCAGCCAGGCAAGCATAGGCCAGCTGCATAGCGAAAGAACTCGGCAGGAATGCCGTGCCAGACACGAACAAACCAGCTGAGGTGGCGCTAAACGCGACAAAAGCCAACGAATACACGGACAAAGACTTTGACAAAGACTTATTCTTGTCTAGTCGTTGTTTCACGGCGCCAAAGGCGACAGTCTCGGCTGTCGCAGTCCAGACGGCCATCCAGAATCTGATGGCGTAGAACTGAGTCACCTTGGAGCCGCCTAGCCAGCTAATTAGTATGGCTGGAGGTGAATAAAGCCACAGGTAGAGATAGGAGCGCAGAGCATACTGGGGAGAATATTCCCAGGTTTGAAAGCCGCTGCCATGTAGCAGGTGGTGCAGCGGCTCCCAGTAGTTGTACGTCTCATCGCAATCATGTATGATGTTCCAGAGTGCGCTGGCTGTGCGGACTGTTAGGCATAGGCGGAATATGAGCCAATTTGAAAGAAGCATTGAGAATCTGTGGGATTTGTAAAGTTAGATAAGCCAGTTAAAGTTAGTTACTGCAGAAATGATAAATTTATACATGGTTCTAACTGTGTTATGAAAGCTCATAGGAATAGCAAGTCTGATTTTGTCCATTTTAGCATTTTTAATAGAACAAAAATATATAATATCAAGCAGAGAAATGTATTAAAGGATAGGAATCCATTGAACTGCTTAGCTAAACAAATATATCTCTAACTAACTATCCCTAAAGAATATTAGAGCTACCACTATTAATGCAGGTTTGTTAATTAGATAATTAACTAGAATGGCTTTTGGTTTGTCACATTTTCTAGAGAGAATATATATAGAGAAACATAAAATATATATATCTTTACTATGTATTTTATCACTTTAATAAGTCATATGTCATATAAGTCATATGTATATTAGGTCCATGTTAGCCTAAATTGACATTAATATAGTAGCAAATAGAAAAGTTTATTAAATTCTTTTTAAGTAATGCATATTATTATACTTTTTTGTTAGATATACTAGCAATACTATAGGCTATATATATAACTATCTATATTAAATGTATAGATAATATGCTACACTAAATGAGCTAGAAAGGCATATCTAATATTCATAGTATAACAACATAGCCTATGCAGTGCTTAATAATAATTCAGCACTGATTTTTACAATACAGATTTATTTGTTTAGTAGTAGTGGGCCTAGTAGAAGTCGAAGATAGTTGGCTCAGGTTCCAGGTAGGTAGAGTTAGAGTGGAATGTATTATATATACATAATACATGTATACATAATACATTCCATATTCTACAATATAATATGTATTGTAGATAAGATAGATAGATCCAGTCGGCATCTAGACAATTTCCAGGGGTCAATGGTCGAATTTTAGCAGAAAGAAACCAAATAAACAGCAAACACAACGAGCTAAAAACGAATATTAAACAAATACTATCAAACAACTACAAATGTATCAACAGCAACAGAACAAAACAAATCAAAGCTCTGGGGCTGGGCAAGCTAGAGCTGCATTTCGTGGAAAATCAACTTTTTAAAAAGTGTTCTGAAGAGCATAATCAAACAAATACTGGCAATGGTTTTACGCAATTACATTTATAAATTGAATAATAACTTATGGCAAAAAATTCATCAAGAAGAATCGTAGTAAAAATCAATTAATTGAATTGTGCCCAACAGACTATTAGTTATGCTTTGCCTACAACTAACTGAAGCAATCAACAAGTTAGTGACTTGCCAGTGACACTACGGCTACCTATAGTACTACTACTATTACTACTATTACTACTAATCTACCAGGTGCGTCGCCACCAGGGGGGGGGGCGGGGACGTACATGCCTCCCAGTAAAAGCTATGGGGGATGTCAATACTTTGTCCGTTATGGAAATCAATAATTTTGCTTCAGGGCGACAAAATATAGTGATTTCGGCGCCAAAATGAGCGCTGACAACACCTATTCTGAAAATAATGTACATGTACATGTACATGTAAGATTCTTGACTTCCCTGCCCACCATAAAATCCATGGCGACACCCCTGACTACTACACTACTATAGTAATTACTACCAGGGGTATCACCACCA
Source organism: Macrostomum lignano (assembly GCA_002269645.1). Taxonomy (NCBI): domain Eukaryota; kingdom Metazoa; phylum Platyhelminthes; family Macrostomidae; genus Macrostomum; species Macrostomum lignano. Next base: position 24,015 of record NIVC01000287.1, on the reverse strand, counting down.
AGGGGGACAGGGGGACCTTCCAGTAAAAGCTATGGGGACACGCCAATGCTTAGTCCCCCCCACCCAACTTTGTGACCCGTTATGAAAATCAATAACTTTGCTTCATGGAGACAAAATATAGTGACTGCGTCGCTAAAATGAGTGCCTGCGGCGCCAAAATGAGTTCCTGCAGTGCCAAAATGAGTGCCTGCGGCGCCAAAATGAGCGCATGTGGCGCCAAAATGAGTGCCTGCGGCGCCAAAATGAGTTCATGCAGCGCCAAAATGAGTGTCTGCAGCGCCAAAATGAGCGCTGACAACACGAATTCTGATAATAATTTACATGTACATTTAGAATTCTTGGCTTTGTCCCAGCCCACCATAAAAAATTTTTAACATTAACTATTCCGCTACTCACTAATACTACTGCACAGGCGGGTCACAGCTAGCTATATACCCACAGATCCCCTCGCCCGCATGAGGCTGAGCACAGCCAGTGCACGCGAGGCTTTGCAGCTACACGCAGAACTCCCAGGATTGGCTGTCAGACAGGATGATGAGCTGGATCACCCGCCTCTCCCTCCCCACGATTTTTATCCCATAGAAGGAAGCAGAGGAGCTGAGACAAGCCCCGCCCCGACTTCTCAGGTGGACAGGTTGACACGGTCGCGCCACACCCGAATTAGTCCGCGCAAAATCCCACATCACGATTCTGCCCCAGCAACTGAACAGACATGCTTATCCAGCCAAGGGCACGTGTCTATCTATAGTGAACAAGTTAATTTTTGAATATTTGCCCTCGCGAACATGTCCGGTTCAAGACGGGGCCTCGTTGCACCCCAGAACACTTTTCTGGACAACATTATCCGGCGGTGCAATGGACAGCGTATGTACCGATTTTGGGGGTTGCTGCTGCTGATTGTGTCACTAAATTTAAAAGGATTGAAGGGCCAATACTGTAGGATTTGAAGCGCCAATACTGTAGGATTTGAAGCGCCAATACTGTGGGATTTGAAGCGCCAAAACTGTGGGATTTGAAGCGCCAATACTGTGGGATTTGAAGCGCCAATACTGTGGGATTTGAAGCGCCAATACTGTGGGATTTGAAGCGCCAATACTGTGGGATTTGAAGCGCCAATACTGTGGGATTTGAAGCGCCAATACTGTGGGATTTGAAGCGCCAATACTGTAGGATTTGAAGCGCCAATACTGTGGAATTTGAAGCGCCAATACTGTGGAATTTGAAGCGCCAATACTGTAGGATTTGAAGCGCCAATACTGTGGGATTTGAAGCGCCAATACTGTGGGATTTGAAGCGCCAATACTGTAGGATTGAAGCGCCAAAACTGTAGGATTTGAAGCGCCAAAACTGTAGGATTGAAGCGCCAAAACTGTAGGATTGAAGCACCAAAACTGAAGGATTGAAGCACCAAAACTGTAGGATTTGAAGCGCCCGAACTGTAGAATTTGAAGCGCCCGAACTGTAGGATTTGAAGCGCCAAAACTGTAGAATTTGAAGCGCCCGAACTGTAGGATTTGAAGCGCCCGAACTGTAGAATTTGAAGCGCCCGAACTGTAGGATTTGAAGCGCCCGAACTGTAGAATTTGAAGCGCCCGAACTGTAGGATTTGAAGCGCCCGAACTGTAGGATTTGAAGCGCCCGAACTGTAGGATTTGAAGCGCCAAAACTCTAGGATTGAAGCGCCAAAACTGTAGGATTTGAAGCGCCCGAACTGTAGAATTTGAAGCGCCCGAACTGTAGGATTTGAAGCGCCAAAACTGTAGAATTTGAAGCGCCCGAACTGTAGGATTTGAAGCGCCCGAACTGTAGGATTTGAAGCGCCCGAACTGTAAGATTTGAAGCGCCCGAACTGTAGAATTTGAAGCGCCCGAACTGTAAGATTTGAAGCGCCCGAACTGTAAGATTTGAAGCGCCCGAACTGTAGAATTTGAAGCGCCCGAACTGTAGGATTTGAAGCGCCCGAACTGTAAGATTTGAAGCGCCCGAACTGTAGAATTTGAAGCGCCCGAACTGTAGAATTTGAAGCGCCCGAACTGTAGGATTGAAGCGCCCGAACTGTAGAATTTGAAGCGCCCGAACTGTAGGATTGAAGCGCCAAAACTCTAGGATTTGAACAAAGACATTCTGTTCGGAAAGATTCGGTTTGCTTGGTAAATCTTCTTACAATTTTGATTCGACGGTTTTAGCAAACATATGACCGACTCCCTTGTCCAGGATATGACCGACTCCCCTGTCCAGGACACGACCGACTTCCCTGTCCAGGACATGACCGACTTCCCTGTCCAGGACACGACCGACTCCCCTGTCCAGGACATGACCGACTTCCCTGTCCAGGACACGACCGACTTCCCTGTCCAGGACATGACCGACTCCCCTGTCCAGGACATGACCGACTTCCCTGTCCAGGACATGACCGACTCCCCTGTCCAGGACATGACCCACTCCCCTGTCCAGGACATGATGGACTCCCCTGTCCAGGACATGAACCGACTTCCTTTGTCCAGGACATGACTGACTCCCCTGTCCAGGACATGACCGATTCTCCTGTACAGGATATGTCCAACTCCCCTGTCCAGGACATGACTGATTCTCCTGTACAGGATATGACCAACTCATGACTGACTCCAGCAAAAGAAAGTGATAAATTTCCAGCCGAAAGGATATTTGGCAAACCGCCCAGATCACTTTGAATGGTGATGAAAACCGGGCACAGATAACCAAGGACTTAAAGAAGGAAATTGAAACAAGAAAGACCGGTCCAAGACTCTGAATGGTTTACGGCCCAACATCTTTTATTGGCAACGTCCTTTTTATACTGGACAAAAAATCACTGTCCCTAGTCAGTATATGCATGTAGCTGGGCACGTCCGGTTAAATCTCGTTTTTTACGACTTCTAGGCACATGACCCCTTTCAGTAATAAATAAGATGCTGATCTCTGCATGATGTCTGAGCTGAATTAAGTGAAACGCTAGCACAGAGCGTCCGAAGAATTCATTCTACTCGTATATATGCCAGCATCAAAAGTTTTTTTAGGTTGAGATTATTTAGGCCAGAGGTTTGCGATTGTCTCAGCGTGAGCGTACATTGGGGTACACAGGCTAGCGATGGGGTTGGCGAGAGCGTACATTGTGGTTTGCAGACTAGCTAGGGGTCAGCGAGAGCGTACATGTAAATTGTGGTTTGCAGACTAGCTAGGGGTCAGCGAGAGCGTACATGTACATTGTGGTTTGCAGACTAGAAAGGGGTTGGCGAGAGCGTACATGTACATTGTGGTTTGCAGACTAGAAAGGGGTTGGCGAGAGCGTACATGTACATTGTGGTTTGCAGACTAGATAGGGGTTGGCGAGAGCGTACATGTACATTGTGGTTTGCAGACTAGATAGGGGTTGGCGAGAGCGTACATTGGAGCGAATTTAGAGCACTTTCCACAGTACCAAACAATCCTGGCTCATTTTTTGATAGTTAGCAATCGAAAGGTACATCTTCTACTTGTCATCGATATACCTTTTAAATAAATAAACAGTGGGTCTCAAAACAGTTCAGTTCAATTCAGTTTGTTTAAAATAGTTAAAAAAGACTAGAGAATCCTCAGACAAATTGCTTTTTTAGCTTTGGTATATCCATATTCTAAAAACGAGCAAGCCAAACCGTTTCGATTCGATCCAACCGCTTATCTCGTTTAAATCGAACTTCAGGTTTTTTTCTTCTCTCCGTTGCTTTGCTGGCCTCATATTAGCCATCAATTCCCAAATCCCCTTCAGTGTGTGCCGACAATTTCCTGAATCGCTTCTAATAGAAAATTTATTTGCCAATTTGCGCCCCCGTCTTGCCTGACCCTGTATTGCAGCACTCCCGTGCAGAGAGCTTAGTCACCGCTCATACTCCCTGCCAGAGGCTGTTCTCAGTCCAAGAGCAGCCCGTCTAGATCCCCAGCCAGCATCCGTATCTGTCCCATCTGTCCAGCATCATCATCCCTCCATGCGCTGTTATTATAGCTCGTTAGAAAACTTTTAATGAGCAGACAAAAATGCCACCCACTGAGCGGCGCGTAGAAGAGGATTAGGAGGCTTATGCCGCATTCAATATACGGCAGCGATGCACAGTTGCCTACTGGACAGTGCGGCGGGTCGCTAACTGTCCTAAGGGAAATCAAACTTCCGCCACAGTAAAGGAGAGATGCGTAAAATGAGATGATTCGATACCGCTATAGTAGAAATTCAGTACCCGATACGCACTGTGGCTTCTAACTATGAAAAGTATAGAATTGAATTTCTGCATGTGCAAAACAGTTGGACTGAACAAATTTTCTACTAAAGACACTGCATTAATTTGCTTTTCATCCCGGCCGCCGAGCAGACAGCAGCTTCTTGTTGGCTAATGCACGCATTGTGGACTACCCCATTGTCTACTGCAACGAGGGCTTCTCAAAGCTCACTGGCTTCACCAGAGCTGAGGTGATGCAGAAGTCGTGCACCTGCAATTTTATGTACGGCGAACAGACTGACGCGGAGGCCATTCAACGCATCGAACGGTGCATGGAGGTCTGCGAGTCCGAGCAGCAGGAGATTCTGCTGTACAAAAAGAATAGTGAGTAGCCATGGGCCCGGCGCGAGAATGCGCTGGAACCAGGCGCGTCGCCACCGGGGGGGACAGAGGGGACATGTCCTCCCAGTAAAAGTCATGGGGGGACATGCCAATGCTTTGTCCCCCCACCCCACCTTGTGACGCGTTGTGGTAATCAATAATTTTTCTTCACGGCGCCAAAATGAGTGCCTGCGGCGCCAAAATGAGTGCCTGCTCCTCCAAAATGAGTGCCTGCTCCTCCAAAATGAGTGCCTGCTCCTCCAAAATGAGTGCCTGCTCCTCCAAAATGAGTGCCTGCTCCTCCAAAATGAGTGCCTGCGGCGCTAAAATGAGTGCCTGCCTGCGGCGCTAAAATGAGTGCCTGTGGCGTTAAAATGAGTGCCTGCGGCGCTAAAATGAGTGCCTGTGGCGTTAAAATGAGTGCCTGCGGCGCTAAAATGAGTGCCTGCGGCGCTGAAATGAGCGCTGACATGATTCTCAAAATAATGGAAATGTACAGGAACATGTTGAATTCTTTGTTTTGTCGCCCCCACCATGAAATTGATGGTGACGCCCCTAGCTGGAACTGTTCGTTGTGTGACGACAAACATCAGATAGAAGACATGATATAGACCGATAGCACTGAAAGTATACACAACTAAACTAGGACGTTACCCTCACAAATCGTTTGAATTTTCCTGGAGGTCGGTTCTCTTTGCAAGAGTTGTCAACGCGGTTTTTTAATGGTTGTTATTTTGTTAAAAATGGAAATCCGGTGAAAATTATTTTAGCGAACGCAAAAACTGTCTCTTGTGTTCCAACTTTATAAAAAGATTAATTTGTGATTTAATTGGCAGGGAAAGGCCGCTTTGCGAGTAGGTAACGTCATTCTGCTTGAACGTTCAGGACTGACAGGATTAGGAAAAGACCTAAAATGTCCAGATATCCTAAGCCTTTATACTGTCAATTTTATTGTCTTTTTCTTCGCTTTTAGAAACGCCACTGTGGCTCCTGATGTATTTGGCGCCAATCAAAAACGAGAAGGATGTGGTGATTTTGTACCTGCTCACATTTCGGGACATCACAGCTCTGCGACAACCGTTGGAGGAGGACGAGCCGGGCCGAGGGACTCAAGCAGGTGCGTTTTGGCGTTATGGGTAGCGTTGTTTTTCATGCACCCTAACCTTAACATGCACTTTTCTAATTAAATGTTCCACTCAAGCAGTCCCATCCACACTACAGGCCCTTAGACACATCCTGTATCGAAGCGTTGCTTTACAAAGGAGGCAGTCAACTCGTCAATCAAACTCAAACCTTTGCTAGCTGAACTTTTCATAGCAGACTCACTTTTCCATCATCAGTTTTCTTGAACGATTTCTATCAGGCTTGAACGAACGATTCTGCTGAAGGTATTGCAGCCTTAGAGACACTCAATAAATCTGGAAATCTCACACCGCTGAAGCGTTAAACTTCACAACCGTACTAATAAGAAGTTATTTTGAAAAGTTCTAAAACGTCTGGCTTGTGAAGCTTCTGGCTTGTGAAGCTTCTGGGTTGTGAAGCTTCTTGTTTGTGAAGCTTCTGGGTTGTGAAGCTTCTGGGTTGTGAAGCTTCTGGGTTGTGAAGCTTCTGGCTTGTGAAGCTTCTGGGTTGTGAAGCTTCTTGTTTGTGAAGCTTCTGGGTTGTGAAGCTTCTGGGTTGTGAAGCTTCTGGGTTGTGAAGCTTCTGGCTTGTGAAGCTTCAGGGTTGTGGTGAAGCTTCTGGGTTGTGAAGCTTCTGGCTTGTGAAGCTTCTGGCTTGTGAAGCTTCTGGCTTGTGAAGCTTCTGGCTTGTGAAGCTTCTGGCTTGTGAAGCTTCTGGCTTGTGAAGCTTCTGGCTTGTGAAGCTTCTGGGTTGTGGTGAAGCTTCTGGGTTGTGAAGCTTCTGGGTTGTGAAGCTTCTGGGTTGTGAAGCTTCTGGTTTGTGAAGCTTCTGGGTTGTGAAGCTTCTGGTTTGTGAAGTTTATAATTTGTAAAGCCTCAGGGTTGTGGAGTTTATAATTTGTGAAGCCTCGGGGTTGTGAAGTTTATAATTTGTGAAGCCTCGGGGTTGTGGAGTTTATAATTTGTAAAGCCTCAGGGTTGTGGAGTTTATAATTTGTGAAGCCTCGGGGTTGTGGAGTTTATAATTTGTAAAGCCTCAGGGTTGTGAAGTTTATAATTTGTGAAGCCTCGGGGTTGTGGAGTTTATAATTTGTGAAGCCTCGGGGTTGTGGAGTTTATAATTTGTGAAGCCTCGGGGTTGTGGAGTTTATAATTTGTGAAGCCTCGGGGTTGTGGAGTTTATAATTTGTGAAGCCTCGGGGTTGTGGAGTTTATAATTTGTGAAGCCTCGGGGTTGTGGAGTTTATAATTTGTGAAGCCTCGGGGTTGTGGAGTTTATAATTTGTGAAGCCTCGGGGTTGTGGAGTTTATAATTTGTGAAGCCTCAGGGTTGTGGAGTTTATAATTTGTGAAGCCTCAGGGTTGTGGAGTTTATAATTTGTGAAGCCTCAGGGTTGTAGAGTTTATAATTTGTGAAGCCTCAGGGTTGTGGAGTTTATAATTTGTGAAGCCTCAGGGTTGTGGAGTTTATAATTTGTGAAGCCTCAGGGTTGTAGAGTTTATAATTTGTGAAGCCTCAGGGTTGTGGAGTTTATAATTTGTGAAGAATCTGGTTTGTGAAGCTCAATTATACCTAAATTTGATATTCTTCATGTAAGCTTTAACACTTTCAAGTCTCAGAAACTAAATATCAGAACGCAGTTCCTGAGTTCTTCGCCAAGCAGTCAATCATCTTCTTTTACCGTATTTTTTTATTGAAATGCGTGAGAAAAAGCGATGCCCCTCTGGTCATTGATTATAGAAACATCAGGCGTCTTTAGCCAGAAAAGTTGCTCAGCTCCAGCATTTCCTACTCCCCCCTCTCTCTGTCCCCCAGCTGGCCTCAGCAAGTTCGCCCGGCTAGCTCGATCGGTCACCCGCAATCGGTCAGTGATGGTGCAGCTGTCAGCGGGTGCAGCTGCCGCAGGTTCAGCCGGTGCGGCCAATTCAGCTACACCAGCCGCCGCAGCTGCCGCGGCTGCCAACGCCGCCGCCAGGTCAGAGGAGGCGGGAAAGTTCGAACAGCTCGGAACAGTGAGTTGGCAACTGACTGGCTTGAGAGTAGAGATTTATATCTCAACCCGGCGCCGGAGACAATTTTTGAGCATAGAAGTTTGCACAGAGCCATGCGGCCTCCGACTGGTTAATAATTGAGAAGGCTTCCCCCCCGAGGCTAAGATAGAACGGAGTTGCCCGACAACGTCTTAGCAAAGTTGTTGCTATGCTCGTTCACGCTTTTGTCGATTTTCTTTTTTATCTGATTTTTTTTACAATATCGACAAGTAAAGTTAAAGAAGTTATCTGATCGCTTGAAATGCAATCGCGCTAGTCTACTTTAGCTGAAAAATAGCTCGATGTATGCATTTTTGGACTCACCCGAGACCTATTATGGACCCATAAAACCTTTTTTCGCTTCTGCAACGATTTTGGGCGATCTAGGTTAAGACCATCAGGAACAAGCATGAGTCAGTAGCTCGTACAGAGCGTTCTCAAGACTTTAAATTCTCTGTTTTGCTTCGTTTATGAGTATATATACTCAGCAACATTGAAAAGTCGCCGCCATAACAGAAGATTCCGTCTGTGGTGGCCACTTTTGAGAGTGCAGGTAAAGTCTCTCAATCTTTGCGAGTGACGCAACTTAGCTTAGCTTTGCGGTTGAGGCAGACTTGAGTTGAGGAATGAAGTGGAGGGAGCGCTTAGTCAGTGTTGCAAGAGATTTTTTAAACTTGCTCAATGTTGGAATTATCAATTGAATCTTTGTTTATTCAAACTCAAACTTGCACATAATTTAACCCACTGTCACATCAGGTGATGTCGCTGCACTCAGACGTGCTGCCGCAGTACAAACAGGAGGCTCCGAAGACTCCGCCACATATAATATTACACTATGCAGCATTCAAAACCACCTGGGACTGGATAATCCTAATTCTAACGGGCTACACAGCAGTAATGGTGCCGTTCAACGTGGCATTCAAAACCAAGACCATGGACGACGTGGCCTTTCTCGTCATGGACAGCATAGTCGACGTAGTGTTCTTCATCGACATTGTGCTCAACTTTCATACAACGTTTGTTGGACCGAACGGCGAGGTAATATCGGACCCGTCAGTTATAAGGGTGAATTACCTGAAAGGTTGGTTTGTTATCGATCTGCTTTCGTGCCTGCCGTACGATGTTTTCAACGCTTTCCAGCCGGAATCTTCGGAGGTAAGTTGCTTCACAGTTTAACACATTGTCAAGCTGCGTAGATAGAATACAGAACTTACATTACAAAGGAGTAGTATTAACTGCTTTAGTATGTCATAAGAATGTCCAATTTAAGGGTCTAGTAAGTACCGACCAACCGTTCCTAACACTACACCACAGGGCGGAATCAGCAGCCTATTTAGCGCCCTGAAAGTTGTCAGACTCCTGCGGATTGGCCGAGTTGCTCGCAAGGTTGACCAGTATCTGGAGTACGGCGCCGCCCTGCTCATACTCATGATCTTTGGCTTTGTGATGCTGGCCCACTGGATGGCCTGCATCTGGTACACCATCGGCGTTCGAGACCTCGAACTCGAAGTTTGGTACGGTTGGATTCCACGACTGGCGAACGACACGCTGACGCCGCAGAACTGGACAAAGTCCAGCTACCAGGCTGTGCTACCCGAGAAGTCGATGGCCTACTTGACTTCGCTTTACTTCACCCTGTCTCTGCTCACCAGCATCGGATTCGGCAACGTGGCCGCCTACACCGAGGGCGAGAAAGCGGTCGTTGTCGTCTTCATGCTGCTGGGAGGTGAGCCGATTTACATCGTGAGGGGTGGCCGTTGCCCAGTTGTCTAACGCGGCGCTCTGATGTGCCAGCGGCCCAGGCTCGAATCCAAGTGCAGTCATATTGATTTGGGGCTAAACTGGAATCTTGGCCTGGCTCTGCTCGTTCAATTAACGGCCTTGAAGGCCAACCCCCAAGGCACAGTGAAGTGTACATGCTTAACGATAAATACAGTTAGGACTGTCGTACACTCCTGTGCCTGTGCGTATGTCTGCGTACTTATCCGCGAGCTTGTGCACCTGCTCAGGGGAGTCGGCGGTGGCATAATGCCTCTCGCCGGTTGTGTGAAAATGTCACTTTAAGTGCGCGAGGGTGCACACAGGCCCCTGGCTCTAATAATAAAAGACCTTTACATCGCTTTTCCAATTTTCAATATATGATAAATAGGCTCGATTGTGCTTAAATAGAAGTCTACCCGTCCTGAAGGCATCAGTTAGGCGAAACGCGTTTGTTTTTAAACAAAAAATTACCTCACACTCGCTTGCGTCGTTGAAGTTGAAAGGCTGCCTGTCTGCTGAGGATGTTGATGGGTCATAAATCTTCACCCTGGCTTCGTCCCAGACAGACTAATACGAATTGGCTAGCTCGCCAGAGTGGATCTGGGTGCCTATCAATATTGGTTGGTAATATTGGCTCTATCTCACTGCGTTTAGTATACTCATATATACTTACCAAGCTGTACTCTTGGTGAATTTTAACTGTCAATTGCAAAGATTCAAGCAATTCTAGTAATTAACTGGCAATCAGCGCCCAATGGGCAAAGAATTGAATTTTTTTCTTGAATTAGATCTAGATTCTGACTTCCAAGCTTTGACATCTTAGCAATTCCCCCTGTAAGCCGTGACGTGACATCTTAGCAATTCCCCCTGTAAGCCGTGACATCTTAGCAATTCCCCGTAAGCCTTGACATCTTAGCAATTCCCCCTGTAAGCCGTGACATCTCAGACAGACAAAAAAGGCCCTATTCTTCTCATCTTCGTCGTTGCCATCCGGTTAATGCTTTTCGCGTTGTCATGAAAAAAAATTTCCTTGCTTGATTAGCTCCCACGCCAGACCCGGATCGGCAAAGGCGAGGCAGTTCAAAGGCATCGCCCGGATGTAACTTCTAAAAATAGCAACTGAGCCTCTCTGCCTCCGCTCAAGACCGGGAGAGCTCCGAGTGATACCCGGTGGATTTCTTTCTGTTACTAAATTTAGCCCATTACGGTAGAATCACTCGTGTCTTTATAGCATATAGGCATTCGAATTTCCAATATTTTGACGGTTTAGTAGCGATAGGCCCATTTACGATAGCTACATTGCGGTTTTAAGCTACAGATTAACATAAGAGAGTAACCACACAGTTTGCGATGGGTTGATGAAGGTGACCCATTAACCAAACACCTCAGCACACATACGAGCTTTGATGTAAAAGTCAGATGCATTAATCGCTGGTCTGCTCTACCCAGAATATAATTGTTAGCACTACGGTGTGCAGGGTTGTAGAGGTGTAGGTTGTGTAGTGTAGGGGTGTATGGTGTGCAAAGGTTGTAGAGGTGTAGGTTGTGTAGGGGGTGTATGGTGTGCAGGGTTGTAGAGGTGTAGGTTGTGTAGGGGTGTATGGTGTGCAAAGGTTGTAGAGGTGTAGGTTGTGTAGGGGGTGTATGGTGTGCAGGGTTGTAGAGGTGTAGGTTGTGTAGGGGGTGTATGGTGTGCAAGGTTGTAGAGGTGTAGGTTGTGTAGGGTGTATGGTGTGCAAAGGTTGTAGAGGTGTAGGTTGTGTAGGGGGTGTATGGTGTGCAGGGTTGTAGAGGTGTAGGTTGTGTAGGGGTGTATGGTGTGCAGGGTTGTAGAGGTGTAGGTTGTGTAGGGGTGTATGGTGTGCAAAGGTTGTAGAGGTGTAGGTTGTGTAGGGGTGTATGGTGTGCAGGGTTGTAGAGGTGTAGGTTGTGTAGGGGGTGTATGGTGTGCAAGGTTGTAGAGGTGTAGGTTGTGTAGGGGTGTATGGTGTGCAGGGTTGTAGAGGTGTAGGTTGTGTAGGGGTGTATGGTGTGCAAAGGTTGTAGAGGTGTAGGTTGTGTAGGGGTGTATGGTGTGCAAAGGTTGTAGAGGTGTAGGTTGTGTAGGGGGTGTATGGTGTGCAGGGTTGTAGAGGTTTAGGTTGTGTAGGGGTGTATGGTGTGCAAGGTTGTAGAGGTGTAGGTTGTGTAGGGGTGTATGGTGTGCAAAGGTTGTAGAGGTGTAGGTTGTGTAGGGGTGTATGGTGTGCAAAGGTTGTAGAGGTGTAGGTTGTGTAGGGGGTGTATGGTGTGCAGGGTTGTAGAGGTTTAGGTTGTGTAGGGGTGTATGGTGTGCAAGGTTGTAGAGGTGTAGGTTGTGTAGGGGTGTATGGTGTGCAAAGGTTGTAGAGGTGTAGGTTGTGTAGGGGGTGTATGGTGTGCAGGGTTGTAGAGGTGTAGGTTGTGTAGGGGTGTATAGTGTGCAAGGTTGTAGAGGTGTAGGTTGTGTAGGGGTGTATGGTGTGCAAGGTTGTAGAGGTGTAGGTTGTGTAGGGGGTGTATGGTGTGCAGGGTTGTAGAGGTGTAGGTTGTGTAGGGGTGTATGGTGTGCAAGGTTGTAGAGGTGTAGGTTGAGTAGGGGGTGTATGGTGTGCAAGGTTGTAGAGGTGTAGGTTGTTAATGGGGTGTATGGTGTGCAAGGTTGTAGAGGTGTAGGTTGTGTAGGGGTGTATGGTGTGCAAGGTTGTAGAGGTGTAGGTCCCCCTGTGAAAATTGAATAAACAGCACGATTAATTTCCTGCACAAGAAAATATGACAAAAAACTAAGCTTAACGATCATTGACCCTCTCCCCTTTAGCTTCGATGAATTATTATAAAAATATAGTACGATCTTTCAACTGCAACCTCTGCAAGTGCCATGGGCATTCGGGAGGAGAGATCAGGAACGATGGTGCAAATATAGATTGCCCCGTAGGACTCGCCGAAGCAGAATGAGCTTAGAGGGGAGCAGCTCTAGTCTAGAGAGGGGAAGGCATTGATTGAGCCAGCTGAGTAGTTGGATCCGCAGGCTGAGCCTAGTCGATTAGCCGCAAGCCATAATAAATATTTACTGGAGCTGGCTAGATCATATTTGGTCATAAAACCTCGGCTTAACCGATAAAGCAGTAAGCAAATACACTTGCGCTGAGAGAGTGGTGACCCCTCATCGGGGCAGGGAGATAGAAAGCCTAAGTTAGAACTCAGATTCTGTAAATCTGGGCCTGAACAATGTACATCGAACTGTAGATTTCAGACAGGATAGATGGCCTCAGCTAGACTAGTCCATCCGACTCTTCCAACTGGCCAAATCCATTCGTCCCCTGCTCCATTTTTTTCACCTGCTGATTAGGTGATTAAATATACTGCACTTAGGATTAAGGAGGGCCTCTGGACGAGGTGTCGAAGATAGATTTTAGGATTTCGGAGGGAAGGTGGAAGAGGAGAGAGGTGATGCACTGCGCAGTCTTGGCTTACCTTCTCTTGCGAACTCAGCGTCAGTGTCTGTTCCCCCCCCCCCTTTCTCTCCGCTCTCCGCATCAGCGCTCGAGCATAAAGATGAGTAGAGAGTTGCCGACCAAAGTACTAACTTCACCAGTTCTCAGTCTGTCTGGGACAGAGTGCATCAGCTAGTGCCGCACCTCCAATATGCTACTGTATGCCGCGAATATATCACTGTTCCAGAGTTCCAGCCTGGTGATGCTGATATTGATCCCAGAATTGGGTCGTCTCCACTCTTATCTCATCGCTTTGCGTGATTATTACTTTTATTATTATTATTATTAACCACTGATTTGACTGACTAATATGACCTCCTTCGGGACTCAATCCCAGCAAAGATATAGGTTCTTCAACTGTTAATATTGTGACCTTATTCGAGGTCTGAGTGTAACAGGCAGGGAAATTAATATTGTTTAGTTTGCTACGAGGGTTAAAACGGTTGGTTTTACGAGTACATAGCTGAAACTCAAGCGGTTATGTCTGATCAACCTAAATGCACTGTTTTAACCTTTTATGCCTTTTCAGGCTCTTAATCTTAAACGACGTATCTTGAAAACTCTCTACCCCCAATCTCTATACCCCATAAACTCTATACTCCCAAACTCGATACCCCAAAGTCTATATCCCAAAGTCTATATCCCCAAAGTCTATACCCCAAAGTCTATACCCCAAAGTCTATATCCCAAAGTCTATATCCCCAAAGTCGACACCCTAAAGTCTATACCCTAAAGTCTATACCCCAAACTCTACAACCCTAAAGTCTATACCCTAAAGTCTATACCCCAAACTCTACAACCCTAAAGTCTATATCCCCAATATCTATGTACCCCCAATGTCAATATCCCCCAAACTCTGTATCCCAAATCTTTATATCCCAAACTCTACAGCCCCAAAGACTATATCCCAAACTCTACAGCCCCAAAGTCTATATCCTAAACTCTACAGCCCCAAAGTCTATATCCTAAACTCTACAGCCCCAAAGTCTATATCCTAAACTCTACAGCCCCAAAGTCTATATCCCAAACTCTACACCCCAAAGTCTATATCCACAAACTCTACAGCCCCAAAGTCTATATCCCCAATCTCTATATCCTTAATCTCTATATCCAAAAACTCTAAACTCCCAAATATATGCCCCCCCCAAAATCTATATATCCCCAAAGTTAATATTCCAAAAATGTATATCTCTAGATTCCAAACCATGGCAGAGTGTAAATTAAAACTGGGATTGTAAAGTTTGGCCATGTTGAAACGCTCCCCACCGTTGACCCTAGTAGCAGACCCTACTAAAGCAGGGGTCTCAAGCGGTTGGTTGTAAATTAAATTTTGTTCCAAAGCAGTCCCCTAAAATCCAGCTTGAGATAGGTACAGCTGTGCATCATTAGGCACAAATTTTTGCATTTTAAATTAACTGGTTGATTAACTAATTTCAACCGGGTAATTTAATGACAACCGCTCAGACGGAACATTTGGGTTCAAATTTTAATTTTCTAGGCCCAGCTTCCTGACTAAGTAGCATTTAATTGATGACGCGCTTCTCTGAGCTGTCAGATCCATTGGGTGACAGCTGCGACTTTGACGACTTAATTTAATTAAGTCTGCTATATTACTATACAAAATAGGAGTAACTCTATGTTGTGACAGGAGCGTCCGCTATTGGAAGCAATCCACTTAGAGAGATTGGGGTGGTCATTAGACCTAGTAGGCTAGCGCGCATATGAATAATGTGAAGTATTAGACGAGTAATTTTAATCAAAAGATATATATATATATATATATATATATATATATATAGATAGATAGATAGATAGATAGATAGATAGATAGATAGATAGATAGATAGATAGATAGATAGATAGATAGATAGATAGATAGATAGATAGATAGATAGATAGATAGATAGATAGATAGATAGATAGATAGATAGATAGATAGATAGATAGATAGATAGATAGATAGATAGATAGATAGATAGATAGATAGATAGATAGATAGATAGATAGATAGATAGATAGATAGATAGATAGATAGATAGATAGATAGATAGATAGATAGATAGATAGATAGATAGATAGATAGATAGATAGATAGATAGATAGATAGATAGATAGATAGATAGATAGATAGATAGATAGATAGATAGATAGATAGATAGATAGATAGATAGATAGATAGATAGATAGATAGTCCCGGCCTCATGAACGCGCGAATCCAACGGCAAGCCGGAAGTCAAATTTGTTTATCATTCAATAGGAATGGATTTCTCGCCTCATTTCAGCCCTGGTCTACGCTACAATATTCGGAAACGTGACCACGATCTTCCAGCAGATGTATGCCTCCAGAGCTCGCTATCACGAGATGATGAACAGCATCAAGGAGTTCATGAAGATTCACGACGTGCCTAGAGAGCTGGGGGAACGCGTCATGGACTACGTCACTTCGTCTTGGGCAATCACGAAGGGAATAGATACAACCAAGGTAAGCTTAAATGGCATTGAAAATGTAAACTTCATCATTAGCCTTGATTGGCGTCCGTGAGATTATTTTATTAGAAACATCGAGCTATGTGTTCTCAGTTCAAAGAAATCTTCTTTAGATGGCGCTTCTCTTACAGTGAAAATGCAGATGCACTGAACTTGGCCTCTGAAGCCTCGTTTTCTTGTCGAGCATAACCCGACCCAACCCAGAAGATATCTCTGCATATCTTTTTCCATTTCCCGGAAAGTCTCGGCACCACTCGCCGGCCATTCCTGTCCCATATCTTCTATTCGCTTCTCTTGAAGTCCCATTTTTCAGTCGGGCAAAGGGCGAGGCGGTCGCGCCTAGTGAATAATTTAGCCTGTGAGCCAGCAATTTCATCTCCATCTAGACCATCTACATGTAGGCCCTCTATCTTAACCTCCCCGTCCCGCTGGGCTAAGAGCTCTCTGGGTCTTGTTTGCGACCGAAAATGTTTAGTCAAACCTCGGCTTCAACTTGTGACAGGGCTGAGCAACAGGTACTGATGTATGCCGTTTTTGTCATGCGTGACGTCTAGAAGATCTTCTAGGACTAATCAGGAAGCATATTTCTGACTTATCCAAATATTACTTTTTAAAGGCTGTCTCAAATTATAGAGACTCACGATCTCTGGCAGTGTCCCTGAATACGTATATTTTCCTTGTCAACTGTCTTCCGACGGGGAGAGCTCAGAACCATTTCGTGAGTTCGTGGACAGAATGAGGCTGAATTCAGACAGGAATTTTACTTGCTTCGGCAAATATTTGTCCTTTTCTAAAAAGCGAACTTTCCCATTTTGCATTCGTCATCCAATGATTTAACCATTTTAGTTTTTTCTCCCCTCTGTCCTGCTGGAAAGGCTCAAAAATAAAGTGCATGCATTCGTTTCTGCATAGTTCTCACGGGGGCAGCCTCCTCAAACCTTGGAGCTGGGGGGAGAGAACGGGTTGGAAGGAAAGGCGACCCCCGCCCAGGGCGAACGCGCACTTGAAGGAAGAGGATCACAACACTCGCTCCCTTTTTATCCCATTAGTTCAAGTTTGCAGCACTTACAAAGAATAATGAAAGTGTGTCCACACGAGGTAGAAAGTTTACAGAAGGCTGCAGACGGTGCGAGGCCCGAAGCAAGACCGGAACTAAAGGGGGAGAAGATCGGGTTGCGGTAAGACTTGAGGGCTTACTCGTCTCAGCATCCAACTATAGTACCAGCGCATAAATACTTCAATTAGTACAGAGAGCTGTATTGGCATATTTATACGAGCTTATAGACAGAACGCTTCTGTCAGACCAGCCAGCCCGATGCGAAGTGACGTCGCAAAACAATTGGACCTTAATTCTGTTCCCTCTCAAAGTTTCCGAGATGTCAAGATCGGCAATGCCTAAATTAGTCCGATAGTATTAGACAGGCTACTAAGAGTTGATCGAATTTGCACAGCCATTCTCTTTCGCTATATATAATAGTCGGGGCCAGTGCATCTGCGCCACACTGCAGTCTGACTGCACTCAAGCGTGCAACTGCGGGCATCGCGTCTTGTTGGCCCAGCGTTGGGCCTATATTTGTATAGACTGGTAAGCTGGTTTATGTATGACTACTAAACCATAGCCGTGTATGCTCAGGATCGATTCTCTCCTGACACAAACGCAAATCAGCTAAAAGGAAAAAGCAAAGGGAAAGCAGAAATATAGAAGAAATCGAGCCCCTGATCCTTTTCTTCTGGTCCTCATATGCAGCAAGGTCTTATATTCTCTTCTCACACCTGCTTTTCATAATTAGTGAAGGCTACTCAGATTTCTATTTGCGCTTTTTCTTTTTTTAGCACCATCTGCCTTCGTGTTGAACAAGAGGCATGGTGAACAAGAAAGCTGAAAATAGAACTCCTTTTTTGAGCTGGCTTTCTCAGTTTTTTTATCAAACTAAAATTCACCACTTCACCTCTGCAGGTGAGAAGCATCATGTGACTCCAGTCCGTCTCTCTAATCATTTAATGTATAATCTTTGCCATGATTGATCTGACTATTCTGTTTTGAGTCATCGCAGAATAATGCAATAATTACTTCAAGCAATATAAACTACAATGAATTACCTGGATAATAGTACGCTCATATAGTACGTCAGTAGAAAGAAAATTGCTCCGTTCGACCAATAAACAATATTTGTTGCAAACTTTATTAAGGTGCTAAACTACTGCCCGAAAGACATGAAGGCCGACTTGTGCGTCCATCTGAATCGCAAAGTGTTCAACGAGCATCCAGCTTTTCGTCTGGCATCCGACGGCTGCCTGCGCTCTCTGGCGATGTCGTTCAACACGGTGCACACCGCGCCAAGCGACCTGATCTTTCATCAGGGCGAGAGCCTCGACCAGCTGTGCTTCGTTGTCAGCGGCTCCTTAGAAGTTATTCAAGACGACGAAGTTGTCGCAATTCTTGGTAAACAGTTGGAATTTTTTTTACTCAGTTTGTAAACTTGTGGAACGTCTGTAGCATCTTTCTAGCCTGACTTATTGCTCAATCAATGGCGAATTTATCCTAGATTTATGCATATTTTTTCTTACAACGAACTGAGACTGTCTTTGTTGCGTAGCTTAGGTTCAAACTCAGAGAAAGAGCATCTCAGAGGGTTCGCATCTCGTACCAAAGGATCCTGGTGGTTTGATTTTTTCGTGCACGGCTAGCACATTCATTTGGGGCTTGTGTGAACGAATATTGGCATTGGCCTACCCCCAAGGCACAGAGAGTGTACACGACTGACGATGAATTCAGAGCTGCTGTACATCTTGTTTGCCTGTGTACGTATCCGCATGCATGCTTAGGGGATAGCGGTCAATTGTCACCTTGATCAGCGGCAATGGAGTACCAGAGCAGGGGTTTTAGCCTGGTAGGGCGTTTTAGCCTAGTGGTTAGAGCGTCTGACTCACGACTTGAAGGTCGCGGGTTCGATTCTCGACTCACTCGGAACAATTTGTGTCCTTGAGCAAGACACTTAACTCTGCATTGCTTCAGTTCACTCAGCTGTAAAATGGGTTTAAGGGTGCGTGTGGCGACCCTCCAGTCCTTGGACTAAACAGCCGTACGCAGCCTTCAGTAACGAACTAATTAAAAACCCCAAGCTTAAATTCCAGTAATGCTTCCCCAAACAACTGTGGCTAAAAGGCGATAAGAGACCCTTAATCATCAAAGATCTCCACCATAGCTCTGTCTAAATTTGATCCAATTATTTGGTTCCAAGGCAAAGGCGACGTTTTTGGCGACACGTTCTGGCGAGAGGCGCCCCTGGGCCAGTCGGCGGCCAGCGTGCGCGCCCTGACCTACTGCGATCTGCACTGCATCAAGCGGGACAGCCTGCTCGATGTGCTCAACTTTTACAGCGCGTTTTCGCATTCATTCGCTAGAAATCTGGTGCTGACTTTCAACCTGAGACACAGGGTGAGCTTGAGAAATGTCTGATGCTCAGTTGGACATGCCTTAATCAAACCTATCTCCATCCACGTCTAACCCTTGTGAATGCTCATCTAGCTCAACCTATCCTTCATAAGTTAAAACAATGCTGTCTAGACTTGAACTACAAAAATGGTCTTTCTGTCTGACTTGAGATGTCGAACATTCGGTCGAATCAGTCAGGTGTAAAATTCATTTCCCAGCTTTGCTTAGCCATGCTTCATCGCACCAATTCGTCTTTGTCTTTGTCTTTGTCTTATTCTTTGACTAACACAGAGAGAGCGCATAGTCAGTGTCTTAGCACGGGCAGAAAGTACTTTTACCAGTTATTTTCCGCAAAAAGAGATTCGAGATCCAACCGGCACCTACTCCTTCTCGCGCAGTTGGTATTTCGCAAAATTGCCGACGTTCGACGCGAGCGCGAACTGGCCGAGAAGCGCAAATTCGAGCCGCCCCTGTCCGAGCTGAGCTCCGATCATCCCGTTCGCAAGCTCATCTCCCGGTTCAAAAAGGCTTCAGACCAGCGCGCCAACGGAGCACCGGGCAACGGAGCCGCTGAGGCAACTGCGGGATCATCTTCCTCTGCTGCGGGTACTTCGTCTTCGCAGCAGCAGCAGCAGCAACAGCAACAAAAAAGCCAGCAACAGCGACAGTTGCAGCAGCAGCAAAGCGCTGAGGACTCGCAAGCATCGCAGAAGGCAGCAGCTCCTCCGTCGGCAGCATCGGCACTGACTACCGGTGGCGGCTCAAAGTGGGGCAGAATTTTCGGCAAAGCCGGCAGCGCAACAGGAGGAGCAGCTGCCGGACAAATCGTGGTGGCAGCCGACGTGAGTGCTCCTGCCCCCGACTCGACAGCGCGACAGACCTCAACGACTAGCTCCGAAGCAAAGACTTCTGTAGGAGCCCGACAAATTGGTCGCATTGACGAGGCCGAAGTCGAGGAGACCCCAGGGACGCCGGTTGTCACGACGGCTTCGCTGGCGGCCTCCGTCCGAGCGATGTCCGGCCTGCTGACCGAGACGCGCGAGGAGCTCCGACGCGAGGTCGGCAGCGTCAACAGCCGGCTTCTTCGAGTTGACGACCAACTGAACGAACTGCTGCGCCTGATGGGGGCTCGGCCTGCGCAGTCTAGAGCCGTAACGTCCTCAAGAATCGGCGCCAGTGTCGGTGGCAGAGGCGGCGAAGGCGATCTCGGCAGTCGAAGAAGCAGCTGCAGCACCACAGCGAGCAGCACCGTGGCCAGTAGCAGCAGCAACGGCAGCGGCGGCAGTGCAACCAGCAGTTCAACATCGCGGTTCATGTCGACGAATCAAGACAACACTGGCTCCGCTGGTGCCGGATTTCCCGCCTTCCGCGTCCTGCCACCGCCTCCGCCTCCGCCGCCGCCGCCTCTGCAGTCGATGGCTCCACCGCCGATGCCGCCACCTCCGCCTCCGCTCGGCACCGCTGCGTCGTCCTCGCAGTGCAGCCTGGCGAGCTCGCTGTCCGTGTCCTCTTCGTCGTTAGGCAGCAGCGCCCAGTCGACCACCTCGTCGGAGTCGGCCAGTCCCAATCTGTCTCAGACTGGCAGCTTGAGAGCGGCCGACAGCAGCCACCGGCCCACCGGGAGGCAGACTCCAAGTCCGGTGTGAGCTCCGACTTACCTTGGGGACACCCTCACCCTGCTGTGCTCATTGAAAATCACTCATTGACCACGTACCTAAGGGTATCTTTCAAGGACCATAGGTAGCCACATAATGTGTCTACAGTCTAACGTTATATATAAAGTAAACATAGCAGGAGAGTTGTTGGCACCCTGGCGCAAACGCCTTCGGCTACATCGTCCCCACACACCAGCGCGCCAATCCTCATGCACACGCTCACCCAGGGTGTACAGCGGCCCTGACTTTCTAATCGTCCAAGGCATGTACACTCTCTGGGGGGGGGGTGGTTGGCTCTCATTTCTGCGAATCGCACGACAACCCCTGGCTAATTTTTCGTATCGCCTAATGAAGTCACAAGCGAAAACCCTGGGGTTTTGACCATAGACTATACTACTAGCAGCAGCAGCTACAGTGTCTGTGGCCCAAATTCCCGGGTTTTTAGGTGCCCTTGGAGACGGCCGCTAAATACACTAGTGAATGTTGGAGTGACGCCTCTAGGTAATATAGAATCTTTGATTAACGCTGGCAAGCTATATAACTCAGTCTGTATAGGCATATTGGAACCTCCGATATATAAAGATTTGACAAATTTAGTGCTAAGAAACTGAAACACGAGTCCTCGTAGGAGTTAAATATTTATTTGTTAACACAAGGTGAACACACAGAAATTGAAATTTCGTTTCATTTTCAACACTCTTAGATGCATGTACAATTTTGTTTAAACACATGGCCTTCAAATTTAAATCAGCCATCGCGTGCCGAGCTCTCAGCATGTTTCTGTTGTCATTCGCTAATGATGCACTTTGTGGGTGCAAACCCAGACTTTATTGATGTTTTTGTAATTTTTCAGCTCGGAATATTAGAACCGGAACATAAATATATTTTTCTCAATTTTTCTGTAACCTTTCAAATACGTTCTTATCGAATTTTTATAGCAAAAATATTTTGCAATAAAAGTGCTGCTGTGACACTCATTAATTAATAAATTGCTCTTGATCAAATATAGAGCCTTAATTAATTGATTGCATCAAAAAGTACATTGCGTTCATTTAATATTGTTGTTGCAAGTTCACCTATATCGTATTTTTTCTTATGCAGCTTATCTCACAAACTCATATATTTAGCTTTACTATACCTTTTTACGTTCTATTTGATAAAAACTGCAACCAATTTGGCCACGGCTCAGCCTGACGCAGCCGCAGCAATTTTCCATAGACAGCCACCGCTAGCGGCAACCAATTTGGTAAAAACTGCGAGCTATTTTGCCAGCTTGAAGATAGCAGCTCAATAGCATAACAATAACGATAAAGAATGTTAACAATACATGCACGAAGTCAGAACATTGTGTCCTCAGCATTCAAGCACCGATTGAAGTACGTCTGGGAATGGTTGATCCAGCGCAGGCACTTGAGAGGCGTGAGAGGCAGTAGGTTGACCTTCGACGAATTGAACAATGGTGTCCACCATAGCCTCCGTCAGCGCCATCCTCTTCACTCCTCCTTTTGGCAGAGTGCCAACTCTACCAGTTCGTTCATACGTGGTCACGATGTTCCTCACTGTCGGTTTCTTCATCCCCATCATTCTGCCAAGCTCTCCCCAGTCGTCGCCACTCCTGTACGCTCTCACGATTCGCTCTCGATCCAGCTGACTTATCTTTTGGTACGGCCCACGATTCGCCATCAGAGCAGCTGCTATCTTCAAGCTGGCAAAATAGCTCGCAGTTTTTACCAAATTGGTTGCCGCTAGCGGTGGCTGTCTATGGAAAATTCTATGTCTATGGTCAGGCTGAGCCGTGGCCAAATTGGTTGCAGTTTTTATCAAATAGAACGTAAAAAGGTATATTATCTATCACTCTACTTTGCTCTACTCCACCCTACTCTACTCTACTCTACTCTATTCTACTCTACTCTACTCTACTCTACTCTACTCTACTCTACTCTACTCTACTCTACTCTACTCTACTCTACTCTACTCTACTCTACTCTACTCTACTCTACTCTACTCTACTCTACTCTACTCTACTCTACTCTACTCTACTCTACTCTACTCTACTCTACTCTACTCTACTCTACTCTACTCTACTCTATTCTACTCTACTCTACTCTATTCTATTCTACTCTACTCTACTCTACTCTACTCTACTCTACTCTACTCTACTCTACTCTACTCTACTCTACTCTACTCTACTCTACTCTACTCTACTCTACTCTACTCTACTCTACTCTACTCTACTCTACTCTACTCTACTCTACTCTACTCTACTCTACTCTACTCTACTCTACTCTACTCTACTCTACTCTCTATTCTACTTTGCTCTACTCTTCTCCACCCTACTCTACCCTTCTGTACTGTACTGTACTATACTATACTATGCTATTGTATACCCTAAATTGCTCTTCTCCACTATATTATACCCTACTCTACTCTACCACACTCACGCAAGCATTTCTGTCTAAACACTCAACTTCTTCCAGACTTTTGCTGGCACCCCCAGATGAACGCAAACGTTGTGTCACATCGACCAGGCCGGTGGATCATGTGCTGTTAAGAATGTTTCCCGATATCTCCCCTTCATCTCTTCTCGGTCCCTCGCCATTCTGGTTCCTCGTCCCATCATCCCATGCTCTTTCATCTTCTACTCTTTGCAGAAGAAGTAGAAATGATCCTATCAAAGATATCTCTTGTTGTAGAATGCCTATGGACAACTATAAGAAGAGACTAAAAAATCAATATTCACTTTGTGGCGGATCGAGAATTAGCTAACCATTCCCAAAGAAGCTTCTAAATAATGAGTACGTAACTGCTTGGTTCTAAAAATGCAATACTTATTCTATTCTATTCTATTCTATTCTATTAAAATTCTATTCTATTCTATTCTATTCTATTCTGTTCGATTCTATTTTGTTCGATTCTATTCTATTCTATTCTATTCTATTCTATTCTATTCTATTCTATTCTATTCTATTCTATTCTATTCTATTCTATTCTATTCTATTCTATTCTATTCTATTCTATTCTATTCTATTCTGTTCGATTCTATTTTTTCTATTCTATTCTATTCTATTCTATTCTATTCTATTCTATTCTATTCTATTCTATTCTATTCTATTCTATTCTATTCTATTCTATTCTATTCTATTCTATTCTATTCATTCTATTCTATTTTCTATTCTTTCTATTCTATTCTATTTATTCTATTCTATTCTATTCTATTCTATTCTATTCTATTCTATTCTATTCTATTCTATTCTTCTATTCTATTCTATTCTATTCTATTCTATTCTATTCTATTCTATTCTATTCTATTCTATTCTATTCTATTCTATTCTATTCTATTTATATTCTATTCTATTCTATTCTATTCTATTCTATTCTATTCTCTATTCTATTCTTTCTATTCTATTCTATATCTATTCTATTCTT
>NIVC01000286.1:341827-374327 GCA_002269645.1 Macrostomum lignano | reverse complement strand
GGGAATGGGATCAAGAATCGGGGAATGGGATCAAGAATCAGAGAATGGGATCAAGAATCGGGGAATGGGATCAAGAATCGGGAATGGGATCAAGAATCAGAGAATGGGATAAAGAATCGGGGAATGGAATCAGGAATCGGGGAATGGGATCAAGAATCAGGCATCTAAGATTATGGAATCAAGAATCTGCGATAAAAGATAATGGGATCAAGAATCAGGGAATGGGATCAAGAATCAGGGAATGGGATCAAGAATCAGGGAATGGGATCAAGAATCAGGGAATGGGATCAAGAATCAGGGAATGGGATCAAGAATCAGGGAATGGGATCAAGAATCAGGGAATGGGATCAAGAATCAGGGAATGGGATCAAGAATCAGGGAATGGGATCAAGAATCAGGGAATGGGATCAAGAATCAGAGAATGGGATCAAGAATCAGGGAATGGGATCAAGAATCAGGGAATGGGATCAAGAATCAGAGAATGGGATCAAGAATCGGGGAATGGAATCAGGAATCGGGGAATGGGATCAAGAATCAGGCATCTAAGATTATGGAATCAAGAATCTGCGATAAAAGATAATGGGATCAAGAATCAGGGAATGGGATCAGGAATCGGGGAATGGGATCAAGAATCAGGCATCTAAGATTATGGAATCAAGAATCTGCGATAAAAGATAATGGGATCAAGAATCAGGGAATGGGATCAAGAATCAGGGAATGGGATCAAGAATCAGGGAATGGGATCAAGAATCAGGGAATGGGATCAAGAATCAGGGAATGGGATCAAGAATCAGGGAATGGGATCAAGAATCAGGGAATGGGATCAAGAATCAGGGAATGGGATCAAAAATCAGGGAATGGGATCAAAAATCTGGGAATGGGATCAAGAATCAGGGATCTAAAATAATGGGATCAAGAATCGGGGATGTAAGATAATGGGATAAAAAATCGTGGAATCGGGGATCTACAATATTGGGATCAAGAATAGGGGATCTACGATAATGGGATCAAGAATCGGGGATCTAAGATAATGGGATCAGGGATATGGAATCAGAGATTTCCTACCAAGGAATCAACAGGTAATCCAGGTTACATAAAAGTACAAACCTCCCCGCCATGACATCTTGGCAGCAGAAGTCAACCAAAACTGAAGAGGCCACAGCGAAAGTCGCTGCCGGGACTTCAGACAGTCGAGCAGTAAAGCCCGAGGTGAAGGCAGCGGTAAGCAACAAAACTGATATTCTATTTTGGATTAGAATTTTCAATTAAAGGCCCCAGAGACCGCCCACATCGAGTGGCAAACAGATTTCGGATGAGTAGTCTACTCGGATAAGTCTTATGACAACAGTAATTTTAGTCACGTAGCACACACTCTCTTGAAAAAAGGTAAACAACTTCTAGAATAATATGAAAAATAATCAAGATTCAAAACGCTGTGGCTCGAAAAGGACAGTGAGGTGATATTGTATCAGTATGCATCTGCACGCAGCTGAAGACAGAGGCAGAGAGCGGGAGAGGCGGTCAGATGGCTGTGCAAGGGTGGGGCCATCAGATGGCTACTCTATTGTGGCTTTCCTCTGTTAAAACGCCTATTTGCCAATTGTTCTTTTGGCGAGTAAGTCCAGCCCGAGAATGAAAGCATGCAGCTTTGCAAGTTGAACCTACAAAAAACCTTTGCTCAGAGCACCTGCACTGACCCCGAAGCCCTGAGTTGCTCTCAAAATTATTGTAGAGCAACCAGCAGATCAAAATCTGTCAGAAATTGTCAAAGAAGGCTGTTTATGCGGCTATTTTTTTCATAATCGTGGCCTTGTCACTCAGTTTGATGCTATTTTAAGTTAATTGCTCAAATAATTTGCTTCCATTTCAGTCGCTGACTTCCAACCGAGCCTCGTCTCGCGATGCTGGTAAATTTTGTCTTTTATTATAACTATTTTTATTATTATTATTATTATTATTATTATTATAACAAACAAAGCTGAGGCAACAGGCAACCATATTGCCTCAGCACTTATACAATCGCCTGTAAGCCTAGCATTCTACTCACATAGCAGATTCCAACCACAAAACCGCCAATCAAGACACTGTTTCCTCGGCAACTCGTGCTCAACCAGTCTCAGCAGCCCCAAAAACAGTTTCAAGTGACAGGGAAATTTCCCGCGACACTTCCACACCTGGCACTGACCGGAGACAGGTAAGCAGCAACAAAAAAACAACATAAATCTACTTTGCAAGTCTGCAAGCTCGTTACTTGCATTTCAAGCTACACTTTGCAATAGTATAATAACATGAATTTTGTCATATTTCTTCGAGGAGAAAAGCGAAACAGAAAGATCTACGCGCTTGCTTGGTACTGCCAAGCCAGCAGCAGCAACTAACGCAGCAACAACGTCTTCGAGTCTATCGATCAGAAGGAATTCAAAACCAACTGCCGCAGGTGCAACAGCCGAATCCGAATCCGAAGGTTGGTAACTGGGAAACAAATAGTGATATTTTAACTGTCTGTAGGAGATGGACATTTTGCCATCGTTACCTGTTGGTCACTAAAACAGTTAGTCACTTAAACAGTTGGTCACTTCACCTGTTGGTCACTTAAACAGTTGGTCACTTCACCAGTTAGACACTTCACCAGTTAGACACTTCACCAGTTAGACACTTCACCAGTTAGACACTTCACCAGTTAGACACTTCACCAGTTAGACACTTCGCCAGTTAGACACTTCACCAGTTAGACACTTCGCCAGTAAGACACACACTTCACCAGTTAGACACTTCACCAGTTAGACACTTCACCAGTAAGACACACACTTCACCAGTTAGACACTTCACCAGTTAGACACTTCACCAGTAAGACACACACTTCACCAGTTAGACACTTCACCAGTTAGACACTTCACCAGTAAGACACACACTTCACCAGTTAGACATTTCACCAGTTAGACACTTCACCAGTAAGACACACACTTCACCAGTTAGACACTTCACCAGTTAGACACTTCACCAGTTAGACACTTCACCAGTTAGACACTTCACCAGTAAGACACACACTTCACCAGTTAGACATTTCACCAGTTAGACACTTCACCAGTAAGACACACACTTCACCAGTTAGACACTTCACCAGTTAGACACTTCACCAGTTAGACACTTCACCAGTTAGACATATCATCAGCAAGGCTATTGGCACGCTTAGCCCAAAGATGCAAACGAGACTTGCATGCGAAATTCCAGACCGCCCGCTCATCCCGGACAAACAGAAAAAGAGTCTCATCCTCTCCGTCAGCGACCGTCTGTCTCTGGAGGTCAAGATTCGCCGAGGCCTCAGCCGACGTCACGTCCAGCTCTGCAGGTCGGACGGCAGTCCGGTGGACTCGACGCAGTTCCGCGTGTCAGTCATTGGCGAATCATTGCGCATCGAAAAGCGCCAGCTGGCGATGGACGACATGGGCAACTATCGCGTTCAAATTGACGACGGAGCTGGCAAGTCCGAGACCGTCGAGTTCAACATCGCGCCACCTCAACACGACAAGCTGACGGTGACGCAACCGTTGGCGGATGCGACCGCTCAGGAGGGCGGCCAGTTGCAGCTCGAGTGCCTTGTCGCCGGGCTCTGCGACAAGTGCAGCCTGCAATGGCGCTGCCCGCCCCAGTCGTATCGGTACAAGTCGCTAACGCAGCGCGACGCAGTCAATGGCGATGCTAGAGTGACGTTGACCGTAGCCAGACTGCGACGGGACGACGGCGGCGAGTACCGGCTTGTTGTGCAGCACGACGCCGAGTCCTGCGAAAGCGCTGCTAGTGTCACAGTCACGGGTTGGTGCCAGTTTCTCGTTCGAATATTTCGCCTATAATTAGGAGTGGGTTAGTGGTCTCAGTACACAAAGTTAGTGGAGTTCTTATGTGAAATAAAATCAGAAAAGTTCTAATCTCATTTATATGAATGGTGGCTATAATAATCGTATGATTAGCTCCTTATTGTCGTTAAAAGCTTCAATTTTGACTTTAAACTCTTAGATGCCTGGAAATTTCCAATTTTTGAGTTCCTTCCCAAACTCTAGATCGGTCATCAGCTTCACCAACAACCACGGCGGGCGGTGGCGGAGCCGGCAGCGGCGGGGGCGGGGCGGCCAGTCACGCTGGTCTAGACGAGCATCGGAGCAGTCCTCATCCACAGCTGCTGCCAAATCATCATCTGGCAGCGATGGTCAACAGAAGTCGGCTGCCAACAACAGCTCGACAGGCGCGCCCAAGGAAGTTAACAAGGCGACTTTAGCACCTAAATTTTCCTCATCAGCTGAGATTCCAGCAGCCAATAAACGAACTCCGATTGTCCGAGAAACAGGGCCAGAAACTAGAAAAGGATCAAAACCTTCAGCACCTGCATCGTCTGCAACTACAGTATCTGCATCTTTGTCAAAAGTGACAGACTCTCATGCTTCATTATCATCAAAGACTTCGGTAGCTGGACCAGCTGTTCAAGCAGTTGCAAAAACTGCAGCCACAGAATCAAAAGTTCCGGCGGCAGCTGCGCCGCCAGTCAATGCAGGCTCCAAACGGACAGTCATAGTTCGAGAAACGACGACGGAAAAGCAAGACGCAGCAAAGGAAACACCAAAGTCTTCTGCACCTGCAACAACAGCTGCACCGATAGTCGCTACAAAGACTGCAACGTCCTCAGAAGTCTCGACAGCAGCCCCTAAAAAGACAGAGAAGCCAGAGGAAAAGCTCGAAGCTGAGAAGTCTGAGCCTGCACCGGCAGTAACGGCAGCACCAACAGTTTCGTCCGTGACTTTTCCTCGGCGTTCGCTTCCAACGCTAATGGAAGAGCCAGTTAAAGAAGCTCAGCTGTCAAAAGTAGCGAGAGCAGCGGCAGAGGATGAGAATGCCGATAAAAGTGATAAAAGCCATCCGGTCTGCAATAAGCCGCAACCGACGCACAGCGATCACCTGCTCTATCAGTTGGAAGCGTCAAAAACGGCCTCAAATCAGTCGCCAACGCGTCAACCTGAGTTTGAGACTCCGTTACCGGAGATTCTGTGCGCCGACGAGCTGCAAGAAATTCACTTGTCAGTGGTTGCCACGCCAAATAGTAGCGTTAGCAACGGTCTCGTGTGCCACTGGCTATTCGAGGGCAAGCCGATCGATTCGCAAAACTGGGACTGCGAAGTGGCGGAAGCTCCCGACGGCACCTTCTGTCTGGTGGTAGATCGAGCCCGCGCGTGCTACAGCGGCGAGTACACAGCCGTGCTCGAGTGCCCCGGCGCTGAGGTGAGCACAGCCTCGTGCAAGTGCCTGGTAACGGTGCACGAGGCCCAGCCAATGGTCGGTCGGCACTTCCCGGCGCAGGTGCGCGTTCGCGCCGGCGACTCCACGGCAACCACCGTGGCTTGTCAGTTGAACGCCGCTTCAAATGTTCGCACTCGAGTCCGCAAAGACGGCCGATTGTTGTCGCTGGATCCGAGCAAATTCGAACTCGACCTCAATGAGGACACGCACTGTTGCACTCTAAAGCTGAAGGGCCTGACCGAGTCGGACTCCGGCAAATACGAGATCATGTTCAGCAACCGGACAGGCCGGTCCGCCTCCAGCCTGAGCATACACGTGCA
Source organism: Macrostomum lignano (assembly GCA_002269645.1). Taxonomy (NCBI): domain Eukaryota; kingdom Metazoa; phylum Platyhelminthes; family Macrostomidae; genus Macrostomum; species Macrostomum lignano. Next base: position 368,721 of record NIVC01000286.1, on the reverse strand, counting down.
GCCGGACGAGAGTTCGGACAAAGCCAACACTGCTGCTACTATTGCTGAAAAGAAAGTTGAAACTACCGTTTCAAAGCAGTTAGTGGATGAGGCGCCAGTGAAGCTGGAGTTCGAGAAAGAGCTGACCGATCAAGCCGCCAATGTCGGTGACAAAGATCTAAAGCTGGCCTGCTGTCTACGTCAGCCAGACAAACACTCTGTCGCACTGTGGTTCTTTAACACTAACCCAATTTCTGACAAAATTCCGGTCGGTGATGACAGTCTAGTGCAGGTGCGAAGCGCCGTTTATTTATTGCTCTACGTTATGCTCAGTGGTGAATCCAGGCACGGGGGGCGTCAGTCGGCCCACATTTCCCCGTCCCACCTAATTACGCCCCTGGATTCAGAAGAGGTTGAGGGGTGTGTATAGTGGAGGTCATGGCCCCCGAGATGAGTTAAGTCATTTAGTGCCTTGCAATACCTCGAGAAACCTCAAGAAAAATCCTGGAATATGATTTTAACATGCTTTAATGAACAAAAACTGCCAAATCTTAGGAATTCGACGGCAGAACGGCTTCGCTGACTATTCGTCAACTGGCCATCGAGCACGCTGGCCTGTACGCCTGCGGCGTGAAGAACTCAGTTAGTCAGATAGTCAGCAAGTGCCACCTCAGTGTGAAGCCGCTAGCCACTGTGCCTGTCATTGCCAAGCGGCTAGAAAATCAGCGAGTGAAGGAAAGCGGTAACATTGTGCTACAGGCTGAACTGGCCGCTATCGATCGCGATTGCAACGTGCGCTGGTATCAAAACGACCAAGACCTGTGCCGCATCTCCGGCCTACAGATGGAATTCAATGGACGAATTGCTCGACTGGTGATTCGAGACGCTTACCTGAACGACTCCGGCCGGTACAAGGTTGTCATCACCAATGAGGCCGGCGTTGACCGGTCCGAGTGCGTTGTGGAAGTGGACGGTGAGTCACCGGTATTTCCAACCTACCATATCCACTCAAAACTCTACGGTATTTCTGGCTGACAACCCCCAACTGATAAAATTTACGGGTATAAAAGGAAGGCGGTTATTATCAGTACTACTAGTAAATCTAGCCCTGTCGCTTGCACCCACCCCATTCTATCGATCTAAGCACCACTGCCCCTATTCCTAGTAATTCTAGGCCAGTCGCTTGCACCCACCCAATTTTATCGATCTAAGCACCACTGCCCCTATTCCTAGTAATTCTAGCCCCGTCGCTTGCACCCACCCCATTTTATCGATCTAAGCACCACTGCCCCTATTCCTAGTAATTCTAGCCCCGTCGCTTGCACCCACCCCATTTTATCGATCTAAGCACCACTGCCCCTATTCCTAGTAATTCTAGCCCCGTCGCTTGCACCCACCCCATTTTATCGATGTAAGCACCACTGCCCCTATTCCTAGCAATTCTAGCCCTGTCGCTTGCACCCACAGTTTTATTGCCCCAAAGCAGTCATACCTAATTACTTGCAAGTTTAAACGAATTCTAATCAATTTTTCTGTTAATCTATTTCAGAGAAACCGGTACCACTGCCAAGAATAATCAGGCCACTCCAGTCCTGCAGCAAGCGTCCCGGCCAGCCGCTGACTCTCAGTTGCGAATTGGACAGTCCACCCAGTAAGGATTGTCGTGTCGATTGGTAAGAATTGATCGTAAACAGTTTGGATTTAACAACGATTAAATAGCAAGAAAAAACGAATCTAATGTAGCGAATTGTTTGCATTTTCCAGGTACTTTGACGACTCTTTGATTGACGTTGACAGTTCCAATTTGGACATCGCTTGTCACGCTTCAAGTGTCAGTTTGACAATCGGCTGTCTGACAGAGGGTGACGAGGGTCAGTACACGGTGCGCATTGCTAATAAGTCTGGAGAAGCCTCCAGTCAGTGCGCGGTGACTGTGGAGAAGAAACCTCAGCATGTAAGTGCTCATGATTCTCAAGAAATGATCAACTGCAGCTTTTGAGTAAGCTAATAACTCATTCATATAGACAGACATAGGAAACGGATGGAAAACCAAAATTTCACTCACGTAAAAATCTGGAGAAGACAAGGCAGACACAGAAGAAGGACAAGGCAGACAGAGAGAAAGGACAAGACAGACAGAGAGAAAGGACAAGACAGACAGAGAGAAAGGACAAGACAGACAGAGAGAAAGGACAAGACAGACACAAAGGACAAGACAGACACAGAGGAAGGACAAGACATACACAGAGGAAGAAGACAAGACAGACACTGACGAAGGACAAGACAGACACAGAGAAAGGACAAGACAGACACAGAGGAAGGACAAGACAGACACAGAGGAAGGACAAGACAGACACAGAGGAAGGACAAGACAGACACAGAGGAAGGACAAGACAGACACAGAGAAAGGACAAGACAGACACAGAGAAAGGACAAGACAGACACAGAGAAAGGACAAGACAGACACAGAGAAAGGACAAGACAGACACAGAGGAAGGACAAGACAGACACAGAAAAAGGACAAGACAGACACAGAAAAAGGACAAGACAGACACAGAAAAAGGACAAGACAGACACAGAGGAAGGACAAGACAGACACAGAGAAAGGACAAGACAGACACAGAGGAAGGACAAGACAGACACAGAGAAAGGACAAGACAGACACAGAGGAAGGACAAGACAGACACAGAGGAAGGACAAGACAGACACAGAGAAAGGACAAGACAGACACAGAGGAAGAAGACAAGATAGAAACGGAGCCAAATAAAAAACTTACAAAAAGCCCAAAATAAAATAATTTTAAAGTTGGTCAATAGCTTTGTTTAAATTAATAGTCCAGTCACTAACTAAAAATGAAAATTATTCACTAAAGTCTATAGATTATACCGATACAAAAACGTAAAGCACCTATACTAAGTGTTCGAATTTTAAGAAGAAAGCCAGACACATAATGTCAGGCAAAGATTAGTATTTGTTTATCCTGCGCCTTTCCCTCATTCCAAAAGCCGAAACATGACGCATAGCCCCTCTCCAGTGGGATGCTGGGTCTGGATGAAGGATTACTGCAGGAATATTAGGTCAGCTTCCAGGTACACACACACACACACACTGTGTCCTTTTAAGGACACACTCGCCAACTAACAGGTAAGGAAGCACTGACCTCCCCTCACGCTTGCCGCCAGTGGTCCAGCCGGACCAGGAGGTCTAGAAGCAGATTCCCAAAACCGGTTCCTCGCCCTCACCCCCCTTTTTCGATGCATATAAAAGGCCTTGGACTTCTGGGAAAGTTTTCCCCGATCTTGTCTGTCAACACGAAATTCCTAGAAGCAAGATTTACATTTATTCCGAATCTTCCTGTTTTGCAGGCTCCACCAGCATCGAACACAATGTCTGAGAGTTCAGCTGAGGTCAACATTGAACAGTGCACAGATCAGGACTTGCTGTCGAAAATGGTAAATTTGTTTTTTGTTTTTAAATTTTCAACTTTTGATCGAAATTCCGTTGATTAATTTTCCCTTTTCTGTTCCAGCTCATGAAAACTGAGGATTTCGACTTGAAAAAGAAAATCAGAGCTCGACTCAAGGAGCTGTACGAGCTCGAGGCTAGTAAGTTGAGGATTTGAGAGTCTTAAAGTCCCAGAATCTCAGAATCCCAGAATCTCTGAATCCCAAAATCCCAGAATCCCAGAATCCCAGAATCCTAGAATCTCAGAATCCTCAGGATCCCAGAATTCCCGAATCCCAGAATTCCCGAATCCTCAGGATCCCAGAATCCCAGAATCCCAGAATCCTCAGAATCCCAGAATCCTCAGAATCCCAAAATCCCAGAATCCCAGAATCCCAGAATCCTAGAATCCCCAGCATCCCAGAATCCCAGAATACCCAGAATCCCAGAATCCCAAAATCCCAGAATCCTCAGAATCCCAGAATCCTCAGAATCCCAGAATCCCAGAATCCCAGAATCCTCAGAATCCCAGAATCCTCAGAATCCCAGAATCCCAGAATCCCAGAATCCTCAGAATCCTAGAATCCCCAGCATCCCAGAATCCCAGAATACCCAGAATCCCAGAATACCAGAATTCCAGAATCCCAGAATACTAGAATCCCAGAATCCTCAGGATCCCAGAATCCCATATTCCCAGAATCCTCAGAATCTCAGAATCCCAGAATCCCCAGAATCCCAGAATCCCCAGAATCTCTGAATTCCCAGAATCCCAGAATCCTCAGAATCCCAGAATCCCATATTCCCAGAATCCTCAGAATCTCAGAATCCCAGAATCCCCAGAATTCCAGAATCCCTGAATCCCAGAATCCCAAAATCCTAGAATCCCCAGAATCTCAGAATCCCCAGAATCTCTGAATTCCCAGAATCCCAGAATCCCCAGAATCCCCAGAATCCCAGAATCCCCAGAATCCCAGAATCCCCAGAATCTCTGAATTCCCAGAATCCCAGAATCCTCAGAATCCCAGAATCCCATATTCCCAGAATCCTCAGAATCTCAGAATCCCAGAATCCCCAGAATTCCAGAATCCCTGAATCCCAGAATCCCAAAATCCTAGAATCCCCAGAATCTCAGAATCCCCAGAATCTCTGAATTCCCAGAATCCCAGAATCCTCAGAATCCCAGAATCCCAGAATTCCAGAATCCCCAGAATCCCAGAATCCCCAGAATCCCAGAATCCCCAGAATCCCCAGAATCCCAGAATCCCCAGAATTCCAGAATCCCAGAATCCAAGAATTTTTCTCATTGCCAAATCTGCATCAAGTTTTGATCAATTCTATTCCACAGAAAGCTTCGAGGAGAAGCGCAAAGGTCACGTGGTTGTTGATCACGTGGCCTCTCGGGCTCGACAAGCAGAGGAAGCGAAGGCTCGCCAGCTGAAGAGCTACCATGAGATGGCGAGGACCAGCTCGGCGGGAGCTGCCGGCTCTGAGGACGCTCTGAAGCTGCGGGCCGAGCGGCTGCAGAAGGAGAAGGAAGCGGAACTCAAGTCTTATGCGGAGCTGGTGAGTCAGGCCTACCCTGCTTATCTGCCCTAGTAGCTTTTATCTACCCTGCTTATCTACCCCATTAACTTTTATCTACCCTGCTTATCTACCCCAGTAGCTTATCTCTACCCTGTTTATCCTACCCTAGTAGGTTATCTACCCTGTTTATCTACCCTAGTAGCTTATCTACCCTGCTTATCTATCTTAGTAGCTTATCTACCCTGCTTATCTACCCTAGTAGCTTATCTACCCTGCTTATCGTACCCTAGTAGCTTATCTCTACCCTGCTTATCTACCCCAGTAGCTTATCTTTACCCTGCTTATCCTACCCTAGTAGCTTATCTCTACTCTGCTTATCTACCCCAGTAGCTTATCTCTACCCTGCTTATCCTACCCTAGTAGCTTATCTCTACCCTGCTTATCCTACCCTAGTAGCTTATCTCTACCCTGCTTATCTACCCCAGTAGCTTATCTCTACCCTGCTTATCCACCCCAGTAGCTTATCTTCCCTAGTATCTTATCTACCCTAGTAGCTTATCTACTCTGCCAATCTAGTCATCCACTTCACCTCCACCAACTCCACCTCAGGCAAAGCTACCAGGTGTGGGTGCACTCCAGGGCGGCTCAGAAAGGGTGAAGCAGCTGGAGCAGGAGGCCGCTGAACAGTCCAAAGCGCGCCAGCTGAAGCAGTTCAACGAAATGGCGAAGCACGTTGACGCGCCCGGCACCATTGTGCTCAATGAAGGTGAGATCAGTCAGGTGTCGGAATAATAAGCTGGATTGCTAGTACAGCGGCCCTGACGTTCTAATCGGTCAGGCATGTACATCTCTGTGCCTTGGGGGTCGGCCCTCATGGCTGTGAATCACACGACACCCCCTGGCCGATTCTCGTGCACAGGCGCGTCGCCACCGGGGGGGGGGACATGTCCCCCCAGTAAAAGCTATGGGGGGGGACATTCTAATGCTATGTCCCCCCCACCCCACCTTGTGACTCTCTGTGGAAATCAATAAATTTTATTCAGGACGCCAAAATATAGCGCTTTCGGCGCCAAAATGAGTGACTGCGGCGCCAAAATGAGTGCCTGCGGCGCCAAAATGAGTGACTGCGGCGCCAAAATGAGTGCCTGCGGCGCCAATGAGGGCCTGCGGCGTCAAAATGAGTGCCTGCGGCGCCAAAATATAGCGCTTTCGGCGCCAAAATGAGTGCCTGCGGCGCCAATGAGTGCCTGCGGCGCCAATGAGTGCCTGCGGCGCCAAAATGAGTGCCTGCGGCGCCAATGAGTGCCTGCGGCGCCAATGAGTGCCTGCGGCGTCAAAATGAGTGCCTGCGGCGCCAAAATATAGCGCTTTCGGCGCCAAAATGAGTGCCTGCGGCGCCAAAATGAGTGCCTGCGGCTCCAAAATGAGTGCCTGCGGCGCCAATGAGGGCCTGCGGCGTCAAAATGAGTGCCTGCGGCGCCAAAATATAGCGCTTTCGGCGCCAAAATGAGTGCCTGCGGCGCCAATGAGTGCCTGCGGCGCCAATGAGTGCCTGCGGCGCCAAAATGAGTGCCTGCGGCGCCAATGAGTGCCTGCGGCGCCAATGAGTGCCTGCGGCGTCAAAATGAGTGCCTGCGGCGCCAAAATATAGCGCTTTCGGCGCCAAAATGAGTGCCTGCGGCGCCAAAATGAGTGCCTGCGGCTCCAAAATGAGTGCCTGCGGCGCCAAAATGAGTAGCTGTGGCGCTTAAAGGAATGTCTGCGGCGCCATAATGAGTGGCTGTGGGGCTTAAAGGAGTGCCTGCGGCGCCAAAATGAGCGCTGACAACACGATTCTCAAAATAATGGAATGTAGTAATTTAGTCATGTACATGTTGAATTCTTGGCTTTGTGTCCCCCCTCCGCCACCATAAAATCCATGGCGACGCCCCTGCTCGGTGCACAAGTCCTGAATCAATTTTTTTCTGTGCGGAGAATCGAGCCCGGGATGCGTTTACCCCAAAACTGCTCTATTCCCCTTCCAAAAGCTTTCGTTCTTAATAAAATTTTCAATTTAATAAATTAACAAAAATACAACTTTTACAGTCCATCACAGTCAAAAGGTTTTTGAGCATCAGATTCTCAAACCTGCTCCATTGAGCAAAAACTCCTCAAATGGGAAAGGTTCAGGTAACCGGCCCCTCCAAAAATATATTAGCTGCAGTTTTGCCCTGGCATGCAGGTGTTATCTGTAGTGCACGAATAGCACAGTGACAGTTAGAATGGCATGAAACGAATGCGATTCCTTCCCCCACTTGTACTCGCTGTTGACTGCATTGCCTGCCGTGCACCCTTAGCATCGCCTGGAGGCGGCGAGTCTGCCAGCAAGTCAGCGATGAACAAGTTCAAAGCCATGGACCGCGCGGCGAGCAAGACTCAACAACAGAATGACGCGGCGTCTGCAAAAAAGACTGGAAGGTGAGCGCTGGTCGATCTTGTTTGCTTAGCAGCCTTTCCTTCTCTGCATGTCTGTCTGTCTTTAACTTTCTTCTCGTGACTTCTCTCCCTCTGAGCTCTTCTCTTTTGAGGTAAAAACATATTTATATTTACACACTACATTTTACTGCCAACCCTACCAGAGTGCAGATTGCAAACTCAAAGTTTGGAGGAAATCGGAAACTCAAAAGAGACTTTAATTAAAAACAAGATGCAAAGCTAAGCTAACCCTAACCCTAACACTAAACCCCTTCACTGCACCCACCTCACTCCGCCGATAGCAAAAACTCTAACCCTTTTGCTACACCCACCTCACTCCGCCGGTGGCAAAAGTTCTAACCCTTTTACTACACCCACCTCACTCCGCCGATAGCAAAAACTCTACCCCTTTTACTACACCCACCTCACTCCGCCGATAGCAAAAACTCTACCCCTTTTACTACACCCACCTCACTCCGTCGATAGAAAAAATTCTACCCCTTTTACTGCACCCACCCCACTCCGCCGATCACTCCGCCTCCCCCCCGCAGCTCCCTGAAGCGCTCGCAGTCAGCCGTGCTTCAAAGCGGCAGTGCAGCGGTTAAACAGTGGCAGGCAGCTGCCGCGGTGGCAACGGCGGCCTCTGGTCAGCCCGGTGCCGAGCCAAAGCCGGTGGCGCCCTCGGGTGGCCGAGGACTGAAGCGAACCCAGTCAGCTGCCACAATCAAACAGTGCCTATTGGACTGGTGCAAGGCTGTGACGGCCCCCTATCGGCAATGGGTATTTATTTAATTTCGGCATGGCCTGCATTTAAATAACTCCAGCGTTTTTACTCGTAGTATTAAGCATGTTTTACTGATCATGTTCGCGTGCTATGCTATAAGGCATAAGTAGTGAGAGTAAGAAAATCTAATATAGAGAATTTTCTCCCGCAGGGTGTGGAAGTGACCAACCTGAGCAGCTCGTGGGGTGACGGCCTGGCGTTCTGTGCCCTCATCCACAGCTTCCATCCTGAGGCCTTCGATTTTAATGAGCTCAGCGCTGCCAATAGAAAGCGCAATTTTGAACTGGCCTTTGACACTGCCGAGTGAGTTAGACATGAGCTCGGAGGGTGCCTCTCTCCCTCCCCCCTCTCCCTCTCCCTTCCCCTCTCCCTTTCTCCTTCTCCCTCTCCCTCTCCCTCTCCTTCTCTTTCCCCCTCTTCATCTCCCTCTCTCTTTCTCTCCTCTCCTCTCCTCCCTCTTCCTCTCCCACTCCCTCTCCCTCTCCCACTCCCTCTCCCTCTCCCTCTCCCTCTCCCACTCCCTCTTCCTCTTTCTCTCTCTCCCTCTCCTTCTCCCTCTCCCCTATATCTCCTTCTCCCTCTCCCTCTCCCACTCCCTCTTCCTCTTTCTCCCTCTCCCTCTCCCTCTCCCTATATCTCTTTCTCCCTCTCCCTCTCCCTCTCCCTCTTCCTCTTTCTCCCTCTCCCTCTCCCTCTCCCTCTTCCTCTTTCTCCCTCTCCCTCTACCTCTCCGACTCCCTCTCTCTCAAAGGCAAGCTATTCTTGTCAATTCTTCAAATATTCCAGAAAGTACGCCGGCATCGCACCGCTATTAGACGTAGAAGACATGGTCACCATGGCAACCCCTGACTGGAAGTGCGTGTTTACCTATTTGCAGATGTTCTACAAAAAATTCAGAAACTTCAACAAGTCCAAGCCTTCAACTTAGATCAGTAGGCCAGCTTTTTACCCTCAATTGTTAAACTTGCATGCCAAACTAAAGTCAATCCGACCCAATCAAGCTGATAAACTTCGCAGTGATTAAAAAACTCATATTAGTAACTTAAAATCATACGAGCGTACAGAGCTTCTATAACTTATGAAACATTTCATGCATCCTCGCTACTACTATGACCAGTAGTTTATCTTCCCTGACAGTTTTTATTATACATTTACAGTAGAAGTCGAGGGTTAACAATGTTTTCAAAACCAGGCGTCTACCTTTACCATTATTTAACCACATCTGTGTACTGTTTCAAATTTGCTTTTGTAAATGTTTTCTACTTGCTGAATCGTACTTCCACGATTGATTTCGAATTCTTATCGATTATGAGTTTGTTTTAACCATTCGAATTGTAGCTTAAGTACATTAGAAACAAAAGTTTTAACAAAAATATTGACAGTAAAAATTTGTCTGAAAAATAAAAAATTAACTCGAACTGGCCTCCTTTCTGCGCTGCTAGAGATTCGTACATCTTAAATTTTGATACTGGCTTAATTTTAGTCATTAAAACTCCTAATCTTACTGCATGCACTAGTTTTCTCTTGCTGGGTCAACGATTTAACTATTTTCTACCCCCAACTGCTCCTTATTGGCTGGCTTGACTTTCCTATCTTTCCTATTCCCAACTGTTCCCTAATTGGCTGGCTCAAATTTTTAATATTTTTTCTACCCCTAACTGATCCCTAATTGGCTGGCTCAACTTTCAAATATTCCGTACCCCCAACTGTTCCCTAATTGGCTGGCTCAACTTTCCAATATTTTCCTACCCCTAACTGATTGGCTGGCGCTCGTACTTCCTCTGAATCTTGCAATACGTTACTCTAATAGATTTATTAGTTGCTTTATTTTAGTACATAAAATGACAATTTCTGTGTAATCTTATCGCCTTTGAAAATATTACTACAACATTTCTGAAGCAGTTGACTATATAAGGGAACAGTTAGTTCAAAATACATAAAAACACGCATTTGATACAAATTTCGCTGGAGACAGGATTTTTACTGCAAAGCAATCATCCAAGCGTATTAGCGAGAAAAAACTTTTCCGTTTTATAGGAATCTCAAGGTAATCCGTGTGTTTAGCTGAGTTTTATGAACAGGCTGAAATTATATGTAATCATGATTAAGTGAGGTTTCAGTGCAATGCATTTTACCTGGTATTGTAAAAGTCTTTCATATTTTTTGTGAAAAAAACGGTTTCTATTTCAGTTCAGTAGCTAAAAGTAATGTGACTCACGACTGAAAAGTCAGGAGTTCGATTCTCAACCCGGTCGGAATAATTTGTGTCCTTGAGCAAGACACTTAACTCTGCATTACTTCAGTTCACCCAGCTGTAAAATGGGTGCCAGCATTAGCTGGGGGTAATTAAGGCTGTGTGCAACCCCCCCCCCCCCCAGTCCTTGGACTGAGCAGCAGCCAGCCGTACGCAGCCTTCAGCGTACGCAGCTGGGAGTGACTTGGTGGAGGCGTAAACAACGGGCTATTAGTGCAAACCGTAATGTATATTAGCCGGGGCCATAGAGAATGTACATTTCAGGTTTAGGCTGGAACACTGGGCCGGGAGGGCAATAAAATTGGGCAGCGGCAGCGTGTCTGGGGTAAGAGATTTTGTGTGGAACGACGCGCCAGGAGGGGTCCAGCTCGGGGTTAAAAGAGCAATAAACGAGTCCTTGTCCTGTCTTGTCTTCTTGGGTGACGTGTCTAGTTTTTACAGGTTCTCATGTCTCAACAATCGTTAGTTGGCTGAAAGTTGGCTACCTTCCAGTACATGACGCCGAAACACAGGGCGGTCATGACGCAGGATGCCGTGCCGACGACTCGTTCAACAACGCTAGCGGCCACGTGCCACTGGACTGCGCGCAGCTGGTTCAGCCAGTCGATCCGTCCAGAGTCTCGCAGAAACTGACGCGACGCTTGCAAAATCTGGCGCTCTTTGGCTTCGAGCAGATCACGCGGCTGCTCGCTAGACGAAGCTGCCTGACGCATAAGTTCGACTTCATCCTCGGAGTCTAACTCGTTGATTTTGGAGCGCTCTACGTAGCGACGGTAATTGGCTAGGCTGGTGAGTTCTCGCTCTGTCAGGACGGGGGATGAGAGAATCTGTTTGTCCAGCCAATCAGCAAACAGCAGGGGTAGAGAAAGTGGCTGTTGGTTCAGCCAGCCAAGATAATCAGCAATTCAGCATGGGTTAGAGATACTCTGTTGAGCCAGCCAATCAGCGAACAGCTGGGTGAGAGAGAGCCTTTGTTTCGCTAGCCAATCAGCGTCCAGCTTTAGACAGAAGGAGACTCTGTTGGGCGACAAGCACAAGTATAAATATAATGAAATACTCAGAATAGCGTACCTCCGCACGCAATGATAATGCGTTTAAGCAGTCCCGACGGCCGATGCCGATAGCTGACCAGTTTCAGCGACATCACCGACGAAGCCGTTGCTACGCTGGCGTTGACCATCCCCATAGCAACCAGCGAGCTTAGTATAGCAACAGAATCCGATGTAGTTGGCAACTTGTTAACCAGCAAAGTAGAATAGATAGAGAATGTAGTCATCATGCTCACGCAGAACGTGACCTTCTCCCCGGAGCTGAACGGCACCCAGTAAGAGAAAAAGGTCACGCAGATGAAGACCAGAGTTGGCAGGGCAACATTAACCAAATAGAAGACAGAGTGCCTGCGCATGCAGATGTACACGATCACTTCGCTGAACGCGTTCGCTAGCAGAGGGTAGCTGGTGAGGTTTCTGCCCAGCCAGACTCGAGTGACATTCCATTCTCCGTGCTGGATGCTGAACTCTTTCAGCACTGGCTTCATGCTGGGATGGACCCGGAGGTCCAGCTGGGACATGTCGTAGGTCCAGCTGGCGAATTTCAGGCTGCAGAGCTGCCTGGGATAGAATATAATAGAATAGAACACAATAGAATAGAATAAAATAGAATAGGAAAAACTAAAATAGGAATCTACCTATCAAAAGGGAACAGAGTCAGATCCACAGCGCAGTGGCTCTTTGAAGTGACGGCGGGCATCCATTTAATCGTGCCGTTGCTGCTGATTGACACCGAAATATCGGTGGGAAAATAGCCCACATAGTCTCCGGCTGTGTTATACAGCACCAGGTCCGGTAGCCAGATGTCCCTCGAGGGCAGCGTGACGCTCTGCATGGCGACTCGGCTGGTTTTCCACCGGATTCTTTCGTCCGCGTACTCGACTACCACCCAGAAGTTGGCCGTGAGAATCTGCTTCCGCTCCTGCCAATGGCCAGGTTGAATTGCTGGCTGTTAACTAACTGACTGACTGACTGACTGACTGACTGACTGACTGACTGACTGACTGACTGACTGACTGACTGACTGACTGACTGACTGACTGACTGACTGACTGACTGACTGACTGACTGACTGACTGACTGACTGACTGACTGACTGACTGACTGACTGACTGACTGACTGACTGACTGACTGACTGACTGACTGACTGACTGACTGACTGACTGACTGACTGACTGACTGACTGACTGACTGACTGACTGACTGACTGACTGACTGACTGACTGACTGACTGACTGACTGACTGACTGACTGACTGACTGACTAACTAACTAACTAACTAACTAACTAACTAACTAACTAACTCACATCAAAGCCGAGAATCTGTGTCAGCGATGCAGCAAAGTACACTATGACAGGCACAGACGCATTGTAAACGGGCCTCGAGTCCGGCGTGCAGGACTCTCTGATCATGTCGAACACCGTGTGCTCATAGTTCATGTGGCCGCCGCTGCCGCCTCCGCTAGCCGTGAGGTTCACTTCGTTAGTTGCAGCTTCATCGTCCCAGCATCCGTTGGCTGATGACGAAGCGTCGAAAATTTGGCGTCTCTGTTGTTCCAGCAGCCGCTGCCTCATCAGCAGTCTCTGCTGCTGCTGTCGCTGCAGCTGCCTGAGTCGATGATGCTGAGAGCTTGCCCAGCCTCCGTGCTGCATCAACACGCATGCTATGAGCAGCAGCAGAAGCGGCAAATGTTTTGTTTCCATGCCTTGAAAAGCAGACGAAGCGAAGAAATAAACTGCTCCTAGAGGAGAGATCTGCTGCGAGATCGGGAAATAGAATGGCAAGCTATGTATGCGAGCTGCAGTCCATGGATTACTATAAGGATTGAGAGTCTGGAATGGAAAGCGCGGCGCTCTCGTGTGCCAGCGGCCCAGGCTCGATTCCAAGTGCAATCGTCACATTAATTTAGGTTTTAATTGGAATCTCGGCTTGGCTCTGCTCGTGCAATTAACGCCCAGCTTGAGAGCCAACCCCCCAAGGCACAGTGAAGTGTACATGCCTAACGATAAATAAAGTTAGGGCCGTTGTACACTCCTGTGTGAGTGTGTGCATGTGCGTGTGACTGCGTACGTATCCGCGCGCTTCTGTGCCTGCTCAGGGGAGTCGGCGGAGCAGCCCCCCGTCTAATAAAAACAGGAAATGTAGGCATTGTAACTTTTTATTTGAAATTAGAGTCAAATATTTTTTGTTATACGAGAATGTCGAAAGATTCGAAATGTATATTTCAATCCAACGCAATATATTTGAGAGGATGAATTGAAGAGAAGCAACTCCAGATCCCTACCCTATAAGGCGTCCTTGGCCCAGCAGGGGTAAGGAATTGGGGATTTTTCTCAATCTACCGCGCCTCGCTTCCAAGCTCTTCCTTAGCTCCCCCTAGTGGAACTGGCCAGAAGCCGAAATCAGAATTCCCCACTGATCTCATTACTCTTGCGGCAGCCTCAAATCAGTCAGGACGCTCTCTTGTCGCTGGGATTTATCTTATTTTTTTCTCCCCTCTTTTCCCTAGTGCTCCCCGAAGCGTTCCCTCAATCCCCTACTAGTCAAATCTGCCTGCTCAAAGAACGCTAAATCTAGGGTGAGCTCACAGCTTTCATATATTCCACCTGCCATACATTGCAGCCCTCGTACAGGCAGACAGACAGTCTCTGTCCCTTCCTCGGAAGTCAATCATTTTTTGTGATTAATTACTCTTCTTTTCCCGGGAAATACCGTCTGTCTCGATCGCTTCTTAGGGCCCCATTCTTTGCCTAGCTATAAATCTTTTTTACCGAATCATTTTTTGTCCAAGCAATTTGACCTTTGGAATCTAGGAGACTCGACCCAGGAATATTAGCCTCTGCACGAAACATGCCTGACCGATTAGAAAGTATTGGCGCGTTTGTACATGTATGTGTTTATGAGCTTCCAGGGATTGTCTTCAAAAAAAGATTAGCTGTTTTACTTGGCGCGCAAATTTAGAAAAAAAAATCCTAATGAGACGCCCAGTACTGAGTAGCTTAGGGATCAGAATTTATTCAGAAAATTCGTTTCACTTTGAAGTTTGAAACAGTTTTTTATTAGAGATGGGCAAAGCTCACAACACAGTTTGTGTTTTCTAAACGGATTTTTGCACTGCGCTTAAAGGCTTTTGCCATAGACAAGATCGGTCGAGAATAATACACTACAGAAAGAGGAACAGCTTAAATTCGGCCGGAACCCCATTTTTGGGTGAACAAACACTCAGAGCTGCTTCTTAAGTTCTATCAGTTGCTTCTTCTTCTTCTTCTTCCAATCTTACCCTGATAATGCTCCAATCTCAACCTGATAGTGCTCCAATCTACCCCTGATAATGCTCCAATCTCAACCTAAGGCTCAAATTAAGTGTAAACAGAGCTGACAGTATTACAAACAGAGCTGACAATATTACAAACAGAGCTGACAGTGTTACAAACAAAGCTGACAATATTACAAACAGAGCTGACAGTGTTACAAACAAAGCTGACAATATTACAAACAGAGCTGACAGTATTACAAACAAAGCTGACAATATTACAAACAGAGCTGACAGTGTTACAAACAGAGCTGACAATATTACAAACAGAGCTGACAGTATTACAAACAAAGCTGACAATATTACAAACAGAGCTGACAGTGTTACAAACAGAGCTGACAGTATTACAAACAAAGCTGACAATATTACAAACAGAGCTGACAGTGTCACAAACAGAGCCGACAGTTTTACAAACAGAGCTGACAGTGTTACAAACAGAGCTGACAAAGTCAAATAACATAACCAATGTAAGATTACAAAAGAACTCAGAAGTCCTCTTAGCGCGCCAGACCAAAGAAGCTGTTGATCTCAGCGGCAGTCATCGTGTCTCTCATGATGGCCAAGGACTGCACGGTGCCTTCAAGCATTCGCGAGTTGCCATTTCGATAGCTCACCCGGATGCAGAACGCGTCAGGAATCGATGGTCGAGTGTAAAATACCCATTAGACACCTGCCCTGGCGGCACGAACGCCGACTTCGAGAAGAACACTCGGCTGTCGATGGCCGCCGATGTGACGCCCACTTCAACGAACTCAGTCGAGTTAAATGACACAGTTGTTGGACAAGTGCTGAAATCCGAAAGATTCAAAGCAGCTCTATAAAAGTACAGACCAAAAGCAGCCGGCTGTCCAATCCAAAAACACGCAAGCACATTATTAGTGCCACACAGGTGCGTCTCAAGTAGCATTGACGCTTTAGCCTCCCGCTTGAGCCTGACCAGCCACGTGAGTCCCTGCTGCAGATTCGCGAACTCCACGTTCTCCAGCCACATCTTGGACGACAGCGAGCTCTCTGCGGCAGCGAGTCTATCGATGAGGTCGCACACTGCGGTGTATTGGAAGAGCGAGCACTGGGCGGTGTCCGAGTTGAACTGGGCCACCAGCAGGCCGTTCGAGCCTTCCGAGAACGCAGTCGAGGCCGGAGCCCGAAGGCCTCGCCCACAGCGCCAGCGAGTCGCTCAGGCAGCTCTGCGTCTCCAGACGGCGTCACGAAGGGCGACAGCCGCAACCGGCGGGCCGGGCAGTCAGGCAGCCAAGAGGACAGCGAGCAGAGCTCGGGCTGGAAATCGCACAAAAAAACACTGACACGGCTGCCTACCTGAGAATTTGATGTTGGTCAGCATTTCTTTGCTTTATTCTCTGAATCAGGAGCTTTGCGATGTTTGGCTGGACAAAAATTGAATGTCTTACATGCTACTCTCAGTCTCTGCCATTTATTCTGAGCACTGAGCACTGCTGCAGCTGTTCTGTGCACCAATCATGTTGTCCTCGGGAAATTTAATTGCAGACACAGTTTCAGACAGAAGGACAGACAGACAGACAGACAGACAGACAGACAGACAGACAGACAGACAGACAGACAGGCAGACAGACAGACAGACAGACAGACAGACAGACAGACAGACAGACAGACAGACAGACAGACAGACAGACAGACAGACAGACAGACAGACAGACAGACAGACAGACAGACAGACAGACAGACAGACAGACAGACAGACAGACAGACAGACACTAAGACACTAAGACACTAAGACAGACAGACAGGCAAACATGTAGACAGTAATTTTTAGAAAGAAATTCGATAAATTTTAACATGCTTAATTTTTTTTTCTTGACTACGAGCTACTTCTGCAAAGCTACTATAAGTAGAGTGTTCAGCGCCAGACCACAGAGAACGTTTATCGAATTTGTTTTGCTGCTTAGCAACTGTGTTTTAATGGGACTCTCGCTCACGCCTATTGCGCTTTTACTGTGCCATTTTGGCAGCTGTTGTGCAGTCCTAATTGCAGAAGTATTTTGGCTTTAAAGGATGGAGGATTCAATCAGCAGGGATTTTAAAAGAGTCGTAGCTGCTAAGCTTGTGCAGCTAATACACGGATTAGATTAGAAAGTCGGAAGCATGCGTTGAATAGTTGCCTAATTTAGGTAGAAACTGCCTCTTGTTTTTGTGTAAAAACGGACTTGATAAAAAATTTACAACTTATTCTGGGGGCGCCATCTTGGGGGCGCCATCCTGGGGGAGGCCATCATGGAGGCACCATCTTATAAGGGCGCCATCCTGGGGGCGCCATCCTGGGGGACGCCATCATGGGGAGCGCCATTATGGGGCGCCATCCTGGGGGTATCATCTTATAAGGGCGCCATCCTGGGGGCGCCATCCTGGGGGACGCCATCATGGGGAGCGCCATTATGGGGGCGCCATCCTGGGGGTATCATCTTATAAGGGCGCCATCCTAGGGGCATCATCCTGGGGGGCGCCATCCTGGGGGCGCCATCCTTTTTTTTTAGAGGCAGGGGGGTTGTGTGCACCCTGGCGCAATTTAAGCGTCATTGGCACACAACCGGCGAGAGGCATTACTGCCCATTCCGCCGACTCCCCTGAGCAGGCATACAAGCGCGCGGATACGTTACGCAGGCACACACTCACACAGGGGTGTACAGCGGCCCTAACTTTATCAATTGTTAGGCATGTACACTTCACTGCGCCTTGGGGGGTTGGCTCTCAAGGCCGTTAATTGCACAAGCGAACCAAGCCAAGATTCCAATCCAGCCCCAATTTAATATGGCTGCACTTGGAATCGAGCCTGGGTCGCGGCACACCAGAGCAGCTGCGCTACCGCTGGGCTACGGCCCCCCTGGGGGGGGGGGCGCCATCCTGGGGGGCGCTACATATCTTTGGAGTGGCATTATCTGGGAGCGCCATGTTAGAGGCGCCATCTGAGGCGCAGTTATTAGTTTCCAATCCAATTGACGCTAGACTATCTATAACTAGAAGTCCATGACTGTCACACATTCAATGCAACTACAATACCGTAGTTGGATGCGGGCGGAGGCCACGAGAGGGAGCGATATGAGAGATCGAGGAAGTGAAGTCGGCTTGGCCTGCAGTTCCTTCAAATCCTCAATAATCATATTTGGCGGGCCAAGTTAAAGAAAGCCAAAGCAGCAAAACTGTGCGTGAGGAAGAGAGTATTAAACACTTATAAGTTTATCAGCCTATGAAGCGGTTGGTTAATTTCTTTTAACACCCCGGGGCAATATCTTTTTTCTCTGTGTCCCAGCCATTGCTGCGGTTTGGCTTTTTGTCATAATTTGTGAAAGTGTTTATTGCCAGTCTTTTACGACCAAGCCTGGCAGACGGCCGCTAAGTTAGTGCCTTCTTTTTTACTCCGCTGAGCCGCTCCGCGACTGCAGGCGCGTTGGCGTGGCCGCTTTTATTTGCTCAATAAGTTTCGCTTAAGCTCGCTTTATTTTCCTTTTTGAGAGGCCGACAGTTTCAATAGTTATAAGCTCATAGAGCCAGCAGAATTATATTTTATTTGTAATTTGCTTTCTCCTGTGAAGCTTGGCGTAATTCTGTAGACTGAAAGCATTTGCATATCTCAAAACTAAATTTACTAGATAGATAGATCGATAGATAGATCGATAGATAGATAGATAGATAGATAGATAGATAGATAGATAGATAGATAGATAGATAGATAGATAGATAGATAGATAGATAGATAGATAGATAGATAGATAGATAGATAGGTAGATAGATAGATAGATAGATAGACAGATAGATAGATAGATAGATAGATAGATAGATAGATAGATAGATAGATAGATAGATAGATAGATAGATAGATAGATAGATAGATAGATAGATAGATAGATAGATAGATAGATAGATAGATAGATAGATAGATAGATAGATAGATAGATAGATAGGTGACTAGCATAACAGAATTAGTTATAATTATTAAAATTGCTCATCCGAGCGACAACTCAAACGAATGACCCGTGGGAAAATCGACATTTTATTGGCCAGTTTCGAGGCGCTATGAATTCGATTTCAGCTCGGGTCATTAATAAGCCACCGATTAGACATTGACATTGGCCTGGCCCTAATTTATGAGTGTCACTGCAGCTCACAGGCACTAGCAGAGACTATGACATCTATTACCCGAAATGACAAATCATATTATTCAATTGAGTCAGACTTTAAAAAATAGTCTTTATTGTTTTTGTCTGTTTTCTGTTGTTTGTTTATTGTTTATTGTTGTTTGTTACTTGTTGTTTGTTGTTTGTTTATTGTTTATTGTTGTTTGTTACTTGTTGTTTGTTGTTTGTCTATTGTTGTCTGTTGTTTGCTATATGCTCCTTGTTCTTTAGTCTTTGTCGTTTGTTGTTTGTTGTTTGTTGTCTGTTGTTTGTCGTTTGTTGTCTGTTTTTGTTGTTTGTTGTTTGTTTATTGTTGTTTGTTGTCTGTTGTTTGTTGCTTGTTGTCTGTTGTTTGCTATATGTTCTTTGTTCTTTGTTGTTTGTCGTTTGTTGTTTGTGTTTTGTTGTTTGTTTTCTGCTGTTTGACATATGTTCTTTGTTCTTTTTGTTTTTCGTTTGTCGTTTGTTGTTTGTTGTTTGTCGCTGCTTGCCTGCTTTCGCTACTGTTGAAAACTGGCTATCATTGGTTTCTCATCCCCATCAGTTCCAAGCCGAACTTCCCAATTCGTCTTAATTATAGGCTTGGCCCACTCCAAGGATAGCTTGCAGTTAATGCTTAGCACTGATTGGATTCTTATATTTTGGTGCAGGCGGCTTGACCCGTCGCGCCTCATAGTCTTTGCATTAAATTAGTCTCAAAGCTTCTGACACTCAGGGCGGCAGCGGCCGAGGGTCAGGCGGGATATGGAAGAGGCCACTCAGCGATAAAAAACTCTATCAAAACCGACTCAGAAAAACACAGGGCTTGAGCTCTCAAGATTGGATGACGCTGCTATTGCTCGTAAGGAGAAGCTGGGCAGCCGGGATGGCGGGGGATTCTGGGCAATCAACTCCATCATTTCTCTTATCCGGTTTCATTTCGCCTCGGAGGCCCTGACCTCCATTATGAAGATATTAATGCAATTAAGCTCGACTTTAGCCCCTGCGATATCGCAGACCCGCAGTTCTTGTCCATCCTTGATGTTTGGCATTGGAAAACCCCCAAGGCTTGATGTACAATGCCTGACTTTTAGAAAGTCGGGGCCGCTGTACACCCTGTGTGAGCCCGTCTGTCTCTACACTACAAAATATTAGGGCTTGCTGAGTTTGCAGGGATGCAGGGTTCGAGAAATGAAGGGTTGATGGGAGTAATGAAAGGTTTGTTGAAGGGAGGAAGGGTTGGAAGAATGAAGGGTTGGAAGAATGAAGGGTTAGAAGAATGAAGGGTTAGAAGAATGAAGGGTTGGAAGAATGAAGGGTTAGAAGAATGAAGGGTTGGAAGAATGAAGGGTTAGAAGAATGAAGGGTTAGAAGAATGAAGGGTTGGAAGAATGAATGACTCTAATGAATGAATGAATGAATGAATCTTCTAATGAGGGTTAGAAGAATGAAGGGTTGGAAGAATGAAGGGTTAGAAGAATGAAGGGTTAGAAGAATGAAGGGTTGGAAGAATGAAGGGTTAGAAGAATGAAGGGTTGGAAGAATGAAGGGTTAGAAGAATGAAGGGTTGGAAGAATGAAGGTTTGGAAGAATGAAGGGTTGGAAGAATGAAAGGTTGGAAGAATGAAGGGTTAGAAGAATGAAGAGTTGGAAGAATGAAGGGTTAGAAGAATGAAGGGTTAGAAGAATGAAGGGTTGGAAGAATGAAGGGTTAGAATAATGAAGGGTTGGAAGAATGAAGGGTTGGAAGAATGAAGGGTTGGAAGAATGAAGGTTTGGAAGAATGAAGGGTTGGAAAAATGAAAGGTTGGAATAATGAAGGGTTGGAAGAATGAAGGGTTGGAAGAATGAAGGTTTGGAAGAATGAAAGGTTGGATAAATGCAGATTTGCAGGAATGAAGGGTTGGAGAAATGAAGATTTGGATGTATGAAAATAGACTAGTGCAGAGACTTGACGAAATAAAAGTAAAACAAGTTAAATAAGCCTTGAGTGTTTCGCAAATGCTACCCAGTTACAGAATGAGTTTATGACTAGCAAACTGACATAAAGATAATGATGGCATAAAATTCTCTGCACACACACTTGCAACGGATTCACAGGAACTGAAGTTCCGTATATAAAATAAGACTTTGCAAGAAAATTGTGTTCCGTTTCGATTAGTGTGTTAGATTAGCAATTCTATAAGGTAAATATGTTTATGCAGGTGTGTTTGTTAGACACTTTTCTGGAATAAAAGTTTTGAAGGTTGTTATCTCTATAGCACTTACACCTCAATAAACAGCTTAGCGGCAATACTTGGCAGCACGTGTAACTGAATTCTGCTAATGAAATTGCGATGTCTGCAATATTATTTTTCTGAATTTAAATTGGCATCATACAGAAATGCATTGAAATCTGCATTCTCATGGAATTGTAAGAAACAAACGACCGAAGGATGTGTGCAACAGACCCCTATTAGCTTGAAACTATGGACGTCATAACGGTGGGTTCATTTAATGTTTTAGTGTAAACAATGAGTGACTCTTGATCCGACAGTTTACAGGAAAGATTAATAATTAAAATTATTCTAGTTTACACGCAGTTGATTTTCTGCATTGTGAGTTTAATTTCATGAAGCAGATTGTTTAAAATGAAAATTATTTGCATTAAAGGGAATTGGTAAGGCTGGAGAGGTAGGCAGAGGATGGAGATAAAGTAGATATGGTAGACACTTGATGGTAGACAGAGTATATATGGTAGACACTTGATGGTAGACAGAGTAGATATGGTAGACACTTGATGGTAGACAGAGTAGATATGGCAGACACTTGATGGTAGACAGAGTATATATGGTAGACACTTGATGGTAGATGAAGTAGATATGGTAGACACTTGATGGTAGACAGAGTAGATATGGCAGACACTTGATGGTCGATAGAGTAGATATGGTAGACACTTGATGGTAGACAGAGTAGATATGGCAGACACTTGATGGTAGATAGAGTAGATATGGTAGACACTTGATGGTAGATAGAGGAGATATGATAGACACTTGATGGTAGATAGAGGAGATATGATAGACAGTTGATGGTAGACAGAGGAGATATGATAGACACTTGATGGTAGATAGAGGAGATATGATAGACACTTGATGGTAGATAGAGTAGATATGGTAGACACTTGATGGTAGATAGAGTAGATATGGTGTAGACACTTGATTGTAGATAGAGTCGATATGGTAGACATTTGATGGTAGATGGAGTAGATATGGTAGACACTTGATGGTAGATAGAGTAGATATGGTGTAGACACTTGATGGTAGATAGAGTAGATATGGTAGACACTTGATGGTAGACAGAGGAGATATGATAGACACTTGATGGTAGATAGAGGAGATATGATAGACACTTGATGGTAGATAGAGTAGATATGGTAGACACTTGATGGTAGATAGAGTAGATATGGTGTAGACACTTGATTGTAGATAGAGTCGATATGGTAGACATTTGATGGTAGATGGAGTAGATATGGTAGACACTTGATGGTAGATAGAGTAGATATGGTGTAGACACTTGATGGTAGATAGAGTAGATATGGTAGACACTTGATGGTAGACAGAGTAGATATGGTAGACACTTGATGGTAGATAGAGTAGATGTGGTAGACACTTGATGGTAGATAGAGTAGATATGGTAGACACTTGATGGTAGACAGAGTAGATATGGTAGACACTTGATGGTAGATAGAGTAGATGTGGTAGACACTTGATGGTAGATAGAGTAGATATGGTAGACACTTGATGGTAGACAGAGTAGATATGGTAGACACTTGATGGTAGATAGAGTCGATATGGTAGACACTTGATGGTAGACAGAGTAGATATGGTAGACACTTGATGGTAGACAGAGTAGATATGGTAGACACTTGATGGTAGACAGAGTAGATATGGTGTAGACACTTGATGGTAGATAGAGTAGATGTGGTAGACACTTGATGGTAGATAGAGTAGATATGGTAGACACTTGATGGTAGACAGAGTAGATATGGTAGACACTTGATGGTAGACAGAGTAGATATGGTAGACACTTGATGGTAGACAGAGTAGATATGGTAGACACTTGATGGTAGACAGAGTAGATATGGTAGACACTTGATGGTAGACAGAGTAGATATGGTGTAGACACTTGATGGTAGATAGAGTAGATATGGTAGACACTTGATGGTAGATAGAGTAGATATGGTAGACACTTGATGGTAGATAGAGTAGATGTGGTAGACACTTGATGGTAGATAGAGTAGATATGGTAGACACTTGATGGTAGATAGAGTAGATGTGGTAGACACTTGATGGTAGATAGAGTAGATGTGGTAGACACTTGATGGTAGATAGAGTAGATATGGTAGACACTTGATGGTAGATAGAGTAGATATGGTAGACACTTGATGGTAGATAGAGTAGATATGGTAGACACTTGATGGTAGATAGAGTAGATGTGGTAGACACTTGATGGTAGATAGAGTAGATGTGGTAGACACTTGATGGTAGATAGAGTAGATATGGTAGACACTTGATGGTAGATAGAGTAGATGTGGTAGACACTTGATGGTAGATAGAGTAGATATGGTAGACACTTGATGGTAGATAGAGTAGATGTGGTTGACACTTGATGGTAGATAGAGTAGATGTGGTAGACACTTGATGGTAGATAGAGTAGATGTGGTAGACACTTGATGGTAGACAGAGTAGATGTGGTAGACACTTGATGGTAGACAGAGTAGATGTGGTAGACACTTGATGGTAGACAGAGTAGATATGGTAGACACTTGATGGTAGATAGAGTAGATGTGGTAGACATTTGATGGTGGACAGAGGAGTGCAGAGGGAACCGTACAAGTACAAGGGAACCGTACAAGTACAAGTTATTTCTTTAAGTTTCCCGTACTAAGAAAAGAAAAAGCCGAACCAAACATTAAAAATGACAAAAAAGATCCTGCCCAGACCTTCAAACTTGAATTTGATTAACTAAGCAACTGTTTAATCAAGAGTGATGGAAAATTAGGTCACTGTAGTTAAAATGAATGCAATTCAATCAGTGAACAAACCTGCGACTTGGTGGGCAAACCAGATTTATGACCCCAGTGTGCGTCTGGTTGCTATGCTGTTGCTGCTTTCGTAATAAAATATCAAATTTCAGATTGTGGAGAAAAAACTTTGCAAAGACTTCGGTCATGCAGCATAGCACAACAGGCCCTTGACCAAATTGCAGAATCGTTCTATGCAAAATATAATTGGAAAACATAAAAAATGATTCCAGATAGTGAACAGCATAGCAACCATATGGTTCAGTTTATCCATAATTGACCACCTTGACAATTGATACTCGATATTCGAACCCCTCTAACTAGAACAAAATCTAACCCTATGTGTGAGCTGTGATGCAAGAGGAAGTTCTGATAAAAATTGACAGACTAGAATAGATATGTATATACATGTAGATATATTGGAATAGATGTAGAATAGATATGGTAGCCACGTAACGTAAAAGCATACCCCGAGAAGCACACCCTAAGAAGCACACCCTAAGAAGCACACCCTAAGAAGCACACCCTGAGAAGCACACCCTAAGAAGCACACTCTGAGAAGCACAGCCTGAGAAGCAAACCCTGATAAGCACACCCTAAGAAGCACACCCTAAGAAGCACACCCTAAGAAGCACACCCTAAGAAGCACACTCTGAGAAGTACACTCTGAGAAGCACTCCCTGAAAAGCACACCCTAAGAAGCACACCCTAAGAAGCACACCCTGACCCTGAGAAGCACAACCTGAGAAGCACACCCTAAGAAGCACACCCTAAGAAGCACACCCTGACCCTGAGAAGCACAACCTGAGAAGCACACCCTGAGAAGTACACCCTGAGAAGTACACCCTGAGAAGTACACCCTGAGAAGCACACTCTGACCCTGAGAAGCACTCGCACATTCAAAGTTATCATCGATAATTGCCCCGATAATACTTACATTCGATCAGAATCATCCATGAGATAATAAGCATCAATCCAGGAAATCACGTTTAACGAGAATCAGTCTTAGAGTCACCTCTGAGAATCACCCATAATTTTAAGTGAAGATTGAGATCTAGAATCACCTCTAATGAGAAGCACCCCCGAAAGTCACCTCGGAGAATCACCCGTAATGAGAGTCACCTTTAATGGGAATCACCCGAAAATCTGTAACTTGCGCAATTAGCAGCTTATTCGATACACTCCACTGTCTAATGGATCGCTCTGCAAATCAATCATAATGAATGCATCCTCAGCATCACGGGGTCCCTCACGCTCCACTTCCTGGCCCCAAATTTCTCTCTCGACCAATAGAAAACCAGCTTGGATCCCGCTGCTTCCTGATTGGCTGGAGGGCCCCCAAGCTCAACTGAAGACAAAACCGGGCAGCAGAAGTGGAAAATATTCCTTTCTAATCTACTGTCGTGTTCTCTCAAAAAGCAACAAATTTGAATCAGACAAAAAATGGCCACCCCATTCAGTATCTCGGATATTCTTGGCAAAAAGTCTGCCAGTTGCAACGGCCCTATGATAAGTCCACTTCAGCAGCAGCAACAGCAGCAACACGAGCAGCAATTGTTGCAATTGCAGCAATATTCTCACCTGTTGCAAGCACTGCCGCCGTGGATTATTGCAAAAGAGCATCAGCAGGAGCAGCAGAGCGTGCTGCTGCATCCGCCTCATCAGCATCCGATGCAGCTGTGGTCTCATCTGTTGCAGCAGCAGCAGCCGCCCCAGCCACTGCCTCATCAGCTTCTTGGAATGGGAATTCCAGCTTGGAAGTCTGCGCTCAGTGAGTGCCTTGAATTGTAGCGTTTCTCGGTCTCTGGGGTATTCATCTGACAGGATCTGCTTGATGAGTGTCAGAGGGTATTTATCTGACAGGATCTGCTTGATGAGCGTCAGAGGGTATTTATCTGACAGGATCTGCTTGAAGAGTGTCAGAGGGTATTTATCTGACAGGATCTGCTTGATGAGCGTCAGAGGGTATTTATCTGACAGGATCTGCTTGATGAGTGTCAGAGGGTATTTATCTGACAGGATCTGCTTGATGAGTGTCAGAGGGTATTTATCTGACAGGATCTGCTTGAGGAGTGTCAGAGGGTATTTATCTGACAGGATCTGCTTGATGAGTGTCAGAGGGTATTTATCTGACAGGATCTGCTTGATGAGTGTCAGAGGGTATTTATCTGACAGGATCTGCTTGAGGAGTGTCAGAGGGTATTTATCTGACAGGATCTGCTTGATGAGCGTCAGAGGGTATTTATCTGACAGGATCTGCTTGATGAGTGTCAGAGGGTATTTATCTGACAGGATCTGCTTGAGGAGTGTCAGAGGGTATTTATCTGACAGGATCTGCTTGATGAGTGTCAGAGGGTATTTATCTGACAGGATCTGCTTGAGGAGTGTCAGAGGGTATTTATCTGACAGGATCTGCTTGATGAGTGTCAGAGGGTATTTATCTGACAGGATCTGCTTGAAGAGTGTCAGGGGGTATTTTTTGACGAAGAATCTATTTTTCAACCATTGATCAACTGATGAAGAGAATCTCCCTGTAGGATGCTGAGTAATGGTCGGAGCTCGTAAAACAGATTTGCATGTTGCACAGGTTTCATCAAATTGCCTGCCTATTTCTGCATAAACACGGACAGGAAATTACAACAGAAAATGCGCCTCCATCTTTATCGTTTCTGCTGCAACCCTTTCATATGATTTGAAAAATCTGCCTCAAAATCTGCATATAATTTTCGAATATTGGAATCCTAGTCACGAATAATCATAAAATGGTATCCTCTGAGACACAGCAGCGCACACTTTTGCTACTTCTGTATCAGCCATCGGGCCAGCATGTTTGCAGAATAATTAAAGACCCGAAAAAATATTTTTTTACAGACAGCCCGACGTCTGGCAAAGTGAATGCTGG